>CM034149.1:163132248-163732248 GCA_019776745.2 Taxus chinensis
GTGGACTAGAGTTTGATTTTGATTTCTGTCTTCCATTTTGCTGAGTGTTTGTATCTGTGATATCTAGCTGCACTTCTGGTTGCACCCCAACAGGAACAATATCTTCAAGATCTGGCATATTATCGTAGGTTTCATTTGTTTGACTGTGATACTGTGCAGAATGCATGTCCACCTCAATAATACCTTCCACACAGTCAGTATTCTGATTGTTTTCGGTGGCATGTATATGATTGGTATTTACACTATCTGTACCCGCAGAGTTTCCAAAATACTTGAAGAGTGATTTCTAAGATTTCTTACTTACTTTTAGGTTATTCGTATTCTTTGAGCTGGCACCTTCCATTATTCTGAAAAGAGTCCTACGTCAGCAAAAGAACCAAGAAGCGACTCTGTCCAGTCTCTGAGGTCTTGTCGCGCGTGAACTGTCTGAGGTCGCGCGTCAACAATGCCCGAGTCAACCCTTTCTCAGTCGCGCGTCCACCCTTCCTCTGTCGCGCGTCACTTCGTAGCCCAAGTCGCGCATCAGTATAGCTCTTGTCGCGCGTCTGTACAGCTCGAGTCGCGCGTCAGTACATATCTTGTCGCGCGTCAGTTTAGCTCTTGTCGCGCGTCAGTACAACTCTTGTCGCGCGTCAGTACAGCTCTTGTCGTGCGTCAGTACAGCTCTTGTCGCGCGTCAGTACAGCTCTTGTCACGCGTCAATATTGCCCTTGTCGTGCGTCAACACTGCATTTGTCGCGCGTCAACTGTAATATGAATCTCTGGTGCTCAAGGGTATGCGAGTTCAAATTTCACAGTATTGGTAATTTGGTAAGCTACTTGAGGTATACTACCCGGCGAATCACATAGGTTTTTATAGGAGATGTTTTCAAATGAAGGCGAAGCCGACCCCCAAAAAAAATATACTATATATTTTAGGCGAACAGGACACCGACCCACTCCGAAAAATTCACCTTTTCAAATTTTCCTAAAATGAAATTTTCGCCATATTACGAATATTCGCCGCTAAAATTATCCCTGATTCTTCCAATGTTGCAGGAGATCAATACACTGATGAAGCATGCACAGGGGAGATTAATCTATATTGTGGATTTTATACGGATGAGAAAAATGGTATGTCAAAGTATTGATGTCTTGTTATGTTCCCAAGATAGTTTTGATACACATGTTTTCGAGAATTGAAAAGCTTTATTAGATCTTAAAAATCCCAGTAACTATTTGAGATTTAATATCCATGATCACCTCTGCATCACTGTTAATGGGAGGTACATACCACTACACATTTTGCAAAAATGTCAAGATATTACAGGATCAGAATGAGAAGATGCTCCCATGACACGTAATCTCATTGAGTCTGTTAAAGTTGAAACAAGAATAAATCTTTACTTTTTTTTCAAAATCCTTATCATCAGAAATTAGAGAACGTTTCTCCAAAGATAAAATTCTTGAAGCAATGGGTGTGATGAATCCTAATTTTTGGAATACTGAAGGTGGTCATGCATACTTTGTAAGAAAGCATTTCCATAAATCCATGGGTACAATAATGGAACATTTCACAAATAATTCAGAGATCAAGGGTATAGAAATCAAAGGTATACTGAATGCTGCTTTATTAACATTTCAATCAACAAATTTTATAACAACAATGAGGAACCAATATAAAAATTTAGACGAACCTTCTGAAAGTGGTGCTATTACAAGGTTGTGGCAGGAAATCTATAGAAGTTATATCTTACAAGAAGACATCAGTGAATATTTCAGATTATATGAGTTATGCCAAACAATGATTTTGGGGTTTGTGGAGGATGAAAGGGGTTTCAGTGCTTTATCATTTATAAAATCAAAACTGATAAATAGGTTGGATAAAAATATGGAAAGTTGCATGAGGTGTTATGTATCTCGCTACTCCATGGAGACATTTCCTTTCGACAGAGCAATCGCGCATTGGAATTCCCTTTGCGAAAGAAGAGGTGTGAATAATACAGCTACAAGTACAACTGTTCCCAATGATGAGAGTGGAATTGGCGCATCGTCACACTCTACAGAAGAGAACATCGAGTTTGAAGAAGCTATTGATAATGGATTGTTTCAACTTTAAATAGGTATCTCCTTCACCTTAACTTTTTATTTTTTTCACCTTAAATTTTGTTTCAGCTCTTGTTATCATTAAATATGTTACAGGTATATATATTTACATTTATTTAAATAAAATTATTTCATCTTTTTTTATTGAAAACGTGGGTTGACATCCATACGAGGAAGCTCACACTTCTTGGGACTGACAATGTCAGGAAACTCACCCATCTATCTACTAATCCATTTCTCGTGTTGAGTTTTCTTAAATCAAAGATCTAACACACTAAGAAGGATGATTTCACAGCCATCTAAAACACAAGAGGAAACTTAAACCCTATCATATAACATTTCTTGATTTTTTACAATTATGTTTAATTTATTTTTTATATTTGCAAAATTATTTGATATAGTTTCTAAACTTTGTGGGATAAAATCACACAATCAAATTTTACAAAGAGAGGAAGATTTTTCCATATTATACAATTCATAATCCATGATCCATTATACAATTCATCATCCATGATCGTGCTTGAAGCTAAATCTATGTCCACATTAAATTCATCATCATCCATATGTATTTTAATGTCATCATCCACATCTAATGTCATCATATCGTTATCATAATCCTGACACTCTAATTATTATTAAAACAATTATTTATCTATTTTAAATGTGCAGAAACGTCTCTATCCTAACACATTCCTTTTTTAAAGACAATTATCCATTATCATCATTCATCATCATCTATATCTATTCTAATGTCATCATATCATTACCAGTATAGAGAAGAAGATTTTGAGAACATTTAAATGTCTTTGTCGTACTACATTCCAAATTTTCTTAAAACAATTATCCATTATCATCATCCAAATTCCATGATCGTGCTTGAAGCTAAATCTACGTCCACATACAATTCATGATAATCCATATCTATGAGACTATGATTCTATTCTAATGTCATCATCCACATCTAATGCAATCATCATTACAAGTAGAGAAGAAACATAAACACCATATTCAATCTAGAAATTCTATACATAATATATAGGAAGTTATAAAATTAAAGATTATCATAACACCATCACATTCAAATGAAACATAAACACCATATACAATCTAAAAATTCTATACATAATATATAGGAAGATATAAAATTAAATATTATAAAGTATTTCAAATTTTCAAACGCCATCACATTCAAGTTTCACATTTCAAATCTAGATAATAAATTTCAAATGCCATGACCATCATATTCAATTTTTCAAATTTTCAAATATAGATTCTATTTTTCAAGTTTCCACCTTCAATAATGAAATTTTTCAACCCTCAATTTTTCGGCACCCCTTATCCTGAATGGCTTCCACTCATGTACTCCTTTCCCTAATGGCTTCTCCGCTTGTCCCTTTCACCAATGGCAGGAATAATCCTAGAACTTATGAGATCTTCTGCAACACTGTCTAGATTCTTTACAATTCTTTCTTCTTGCTTTGTCACATCTCAATGGGATATCAAACTTGGATCAGCAGCTGCCTTGGTTTTAAATAAAATTTTAGGGTCGAAGCCATGCTCTTTAATTATCCGCTTCAATGTATTGTTTTGTTTGTTAACCAAAACAATATTTTCCTTCAAATTCTTTGTTGCGGATAAACTATTCTTTGCAGTTTCTAAGTGAACTTGGAAAACCTTTGCTTGACTCTTCAAATTTTCATATTTCAACTACACAAAAAAAGTGATGTCCATTAAACATATTACTAAAATAAGAAAACTTCAAATTAACAAAAAATATTGTTTAAAAGTGATAATACTTGCAACCACTCTATATCTCTCTGCATTTGCAACTGCTACCAGATCCTTGTCCTTAGACCATTTGTAAAAAATGTCTGGGCTTTAGCACTAATTATAGACACTAAAATTAGGTCACACTCCCCTTTGGTCCTTCGACAAATAAGCACCCTTCATCACATTCACCTAGCCATGGCCCCCTTCACCCCACTAATATTAATTTAATTAATTCATTATCCTCAATATATTTATTATTTAAATATATTAATTTAAAAAATATCCACACATGCAGTTCACCTAGACACCTCATCAAGCTAACTCAACCTAAGACCTATTTCTTAGTAAGTTGCCATAACTAACTAAGACTTACCCAAACCCTAAAAATCAATGCCTACATTCTCTCTAACCACATTCTCGCATGCTTACAAGAAGCTCCCAGTCTAATCCGTGGGTTAACGACATGAGATCCGAAGAAATCAAGAGGATCTCCCTAGTTTAGTAAACCTAGGAAATCCCACCTTGACCGACGCCAGTTACCCCTAACCGTCACTAGTTAAGCCGGAATCGCCATCGGTTACCCTTTTAACCCCAAAAAAACCTTATTCTCAAGGTTGGTAGAAGGTTAGCAAAAATACTGGAAAAGTTGACGAACATTAACACATTCTAGAGAGAATACGCATGCAAGGAAGGAGATCAAGCATCTTTTCCTACACAGTCATCCCAGTAATGATATGATCTAACCAAGCAAAGACGAATGTACATACAGTCCATGTAGAAGCTTTCCTTCAGTTGGTGATCACCTGCAGCTTTCAACCTCTCACCAGCACCTCCATCCCTCACTCATAGGTGTACATGACCAAAATTCAAGTAAGTATAACGTTATACTTCTCTCGTTTATTTCATTTGTCATTATATTATCACCTATTGTTTACCTAGCCACCCATTGACCTCCTCCAACACTTCCACATCCAGATGCCCATTAAAACCTCACCAAATCCTACCCAAGTCACCCAATACCTCATCCCAACCAACCAAAGTCCTTTGTGCAATCACAAAGGAGACCAAAATCTCATTATGTGGAATTCCCAAATTTCCATAGTAATCGGCACCAGTTACACCTAACCACCATCGGTCACCCTTAACCAACATCGGTCTCTGTATTTTCACATACAACCTAGAACAATGACCTGTCCACCTAATTCCACTTCACCCTCATTCACCTGTGATCTTCCTGATACCTCTGTCAGACCTACAGAGACCCAGAACTAGTCACTTGACCTTTAGATCCTATTCTAACCTAGCATGTTAGATTAGATCTATTTCTTATTGTGTTTTAAGTGAGATACCTAAATCATTTCAAATTACAATAGGATTTACTTTGTTTACCACATTAAATTGTTTAAAACAATGGACTGACAGCCATCTAGGAAGTATCACACTTCTCGGATCTAGCATACGCTAGGCAGTTCACTGCACATATTGCTTAATTCCTTCTGGTGGTCTTGCTTTTATTACAGGTAGTTCCTCCTAGAAAAAAGGAAGTTCTCATGATCAGCTGTGGATTCAGGAGTCATATGCACGCAAAAACCTATCAACTAGCATTTGAACAGGTATTCCTCCTATCCTCGTTACCCTATCTATTTCGTCAATACTTCAAAGAAACAATCTAAGCATCAGGTGAAACACTAATATTTTCCAAATTTTTTAATGCTTTATCTAAAATATCATCTTTATAATTATTGTTATACGTGGGAATCCCACTTCTTACTTGGGTAAGTAAGGAATCCATCTTTGCAGGTTGATTTTGGACTACAGCGTATAAACTATCCCTTTGCCAATAATTTTCAAAACAACTTATTATCTCATTGATCAGTACTTTATCCCTTCTCTCCCATTCTATGAGCTGATTGATATGAGGTAGAATAAACTCATCGAAATGGAGATTAACAATCATAACTAATTAAGTTCTCTGAAGGAAAAGGTAGCAATTGTTCACCATCTGTATCTGAAGAAGATGATCTCACTGGAGTGGTACGGGGGCTTTCAGGTTGATCAAATGCTACTTGTTTCTTCCTTTGGGTGGCCTTATCTTATTTGTGATAAAATAAATCAATATTTAAACAAATAATCTAAAGTGAAATGTAATGAAAGTTGAATAAATTATGTTGAAATAGAAGTATACCTGCTGGCCTTGAATCATCTCACGTGTATTGAAAAATCCTGTTGGGTCATTATTATCAATGACCAAGTAATCTTAATCTAAATTTATAATATTTACAACCAATATGCCCGTTGCGCTGGGCAAGCCAGTTCGAGTGAGAGGCTTGGAATTTGAAACGAGGAGGCAATGTTTAGTGTCCCACTAGGGGCCGAAAGAATTAGCATGCGTTTACCAATGTTCTTTTTTCCTGGTCCTCTAGTTGGCATTTTGAATATTATTGGTTGGGGAGGGGATGGTGCCGCTATTTTTACAGAAGGTGAAGGACTGCAATGTGCTGAAAAGTTCAAGAAAAATCATATGAAAAACTATTAAACTATGTAAAATCTACGAAATTAAATGAAGTACTATTCAAAACTTGTACCTTGTTGAGGGGTAGGTTGTCGTGGTGCTTGAGGTGGCCATGTTGGAGTAGTAATTGGTGGTTTTTGAGTTATCTCTTGCTAGGATTGCTGAGGTGGTTGTTGAGAAGAGATAAATGCATGCAACTGAACTGAGTGCGTTGGGGAAGACAGATGACTTTGAGAAGCATGCATATGGTCCAAAGCCCCTGCAATGTCATCAACATGTAAGGGTAAATGAAAATAAAAATTTGGAATTTGTAAATAATACATGTAAGGGTATTACTTCTTTGGTGTTTAACGAATTCAAATGGTTGGCGGTTCGGAGATGAGTGAGCTTCCATTTCATATTGTGAATCTCCTGACGCATCAGTGTGTAGTTGGCCTCTTCCTCTTGATGCCACCTTTTTTCAAGGAATGGCCTCTAAAAATATTCTCTACAAACAGTAAATAGTTAATACCAATTGTCAGTCTAATGTCGAAATACAAACATCTATAGTTTATACCTATTGTTCTTGAAATGGAATTGAAAAATCCATCAATGTCTCATCCGTGCAAGTGGGAATTGGTTTATTTTTTAAATTTAAAAGAGCCTCGTAATAAAGGCCAAGGAGATAGTTTGTGGTGTGAATGACTGGTTTTTCTAAAAGCTTTGCATTTGTAATGTCAATTCTTATTTTTTTTGATAAAAAGGTGAACCAATCAAATTTTTGTTTTCTGATAGTAACAAAAATGTATGCAATGGCCCAGTTTGGTATATCTATTTTCTGACCCTACAAAACTATTCTGGCTTGAAAGAAGGAAATCATAGTAGCAAGAAAGTGGTGTGTAATTCTTGTGTATCCACACCATGCATGGATTTATTGACATGAGCTGCAAATGCCAAAAAACTGTTGGAATTAATATAAATTTGAATTGTATCAAAATCAGAAATTGACTACAAAATGACAAATGAAAATAGTTTACACTTACAATCAACATGGAAACCAAAAGTCGATTTGAGGTATTTCTTATCGTCTTCGACGAGTGTTTCCTTTGTTGTAACAATGGGTAATTTTTTGAATGGGAGGCTTGTAAACTGATGAATATCAGCTGGGTCGATATCAAATTGAAACATTCAAATGTCATCCACAGTAACATTAAACAGGTTGTCCTATGTATTATATGAGGAGAGAAGGTAGTTCAAAATATCATGGTCTGTTTTGAAATGGGGCATCTTAACGAGCCCACCAAACTCACATGCATCGATCAAATCCTTGTATTCCGAATTCATTTGTAAAACAGTTTGGATGTGGGGGCACAAAGGGTTCCTGTAGAGTATCTTACTTGTGGATAGGGCTTGTGGGTTGACTGGATTTTCCTCTTGATTTTTGTCTTGAGCTTGGGATGCACTTATAGTCACCATTGTAGTTGTCCTTGAGCTTGAGTGTACCTCACCTGGATAATGGATTCCTGTATACAAGAAAATTCGAGAGCCAGAAAGTGTAAACGTGAAAATGACCGGTGGGAGGGTATTTATAGGACAAAACCAGGGTTTCGAAGGCTAAGACATGCGTCAAAAATCCTTGTTGACATGCGACAACAAGCCTTATCAATGCGTGAAAAGAAGGCTTGTTGACACGCGACAATAATGCTTGTTGATGCATGTCAACAAGGCTTATTGACGCAGGACACTGATGCATGATTGATGTTTGTCAACAAAATTTGTTGACGCACGTCAATCATGCATCAGTTTCGTGTGCCAACCACGCGTCAGTGTCTGCAACTCTATAGTCTCTCTAACTCAAAAAAAAGTGGGTGAAAATTCAGTTATGAAAAATTGATAAATTCTCCTTTTAATGAAATCGGTTCCAGGGATATTCGCCAAGTATATTTCACCTCCAATTTCCAAGAGGTCTATTAAAAATGAACCCTAGAGATTCTTTTTTTTTTAATTTTGTGAAAAAATTTATGCTGAGATCATGGAAACGTGGAGGGAATAATATAAGAGAAACATTGGAGGTAAAAGATTATGGAATTTTTTTTCTAGAGTTCTGGGTAGATTTGGAGAAAAATGGGGGGAAGATGAAAAAATGGATAACTCTTCATTTTTTATGCCTTTGGTGGGGAGGAATATTTTTCCCCCTTGTTCCCTTGGAAAAGGGACACAAAACTTCACCCTATCTGTATGAGAACAATTGACAGACATGCATTTGCGGAGGAGAGAGAGTGATGAGCTTAATTTTAGCACCTGGGAGCCAATTTCAGTCATGTGGGGAACCATGTGGGAGTAAGGTGTAGGGGGGTGAATTTTTTTTGTCCCCCTTGTCCACTTAGAAAAGTGACAAAAGGGACACAAAAATTCAACCTAGCCTCATGGTGACAAATGGTGGACATGCGGTGCATGAGGCGGGGGCTAGAAAACTACCAAAAGGTGTTTATGAAGGCTCCTCAAGGTCATGTGGTGGGTCTAGGAGATAAAATGGGGAAGGGGAAAAAAAATTGTCCCCTTTTTCCCCTTATAAAATGGACAAGAGGGACACAAAATTTTACCACAGCCTCATGCTGACACGTGGCACTGGAAAAATCTTCTAACTATGAGAGCGTCCTTAAGAGAGATCTTGAAAAAGAAGTTGTTGGAGCTCCCTGAGGTCTTTTTGGGAACTTATTTATATGATTGTTACTAAAAAAAATTAGAATAATGGGATAGGTATTTTTGGGAACTTTTTTCCTCAGGACCACAAGGTGTTCCTGCCAAAAATGGACTATGGAGAGAAGTGCATTGGTCTTGTGAAAAATATGAAAATACCATTATTTAGGGGATTGAATTATATTTCAAATGGTATCTTGCTTTTCCTCTAAATAATTATAGAGATCGTGGAATCACCTTACGAAACTCATGTGCTTTTTGAACCGCGAGCTCCTTCACCTTTAAAAACTCACTTTTGCTGAAGTTGTTCCTAAATCTCTGAATCTTCCTAAATCTTCCTAAATCACTTAAAATGTGATCTTAGCTCCTTGATACCACTTTCTGATGAATTTGGGCCTTCAAACTTACTCTGAAGGATGTGCACCTACCTCAGAAAGGCTAAAAATAGCCATTTCTAAGCATGTTGAAAGATTTGCCTTAAGAGACACTGTCTTGGAAGAATCTTATGAACTTGTTTCTATATTTCTAACACATAGGAAAGGTAATTGCAACACATCAAAAGGATTGATATAGACCTGAAACAAGGGGTGAACTGATCTAGAAGAGTTCCTAGGAAGGTTTTTAATCAAAAATTTTGACACTGGGGTCCGTTGTCATGCTTGAAGTTATGAAATTTTCATGTTGCACATTTGCATGACAACAATATTATTTAAATATTCAAATGATATGACATTTAATTGAATGTTATGATTTTTATTCATACTTTCTAATTATCTCATCTCAGGGTAAGTGAATGGAATTGGGGGGCCAAAAGGGGGTCTTAAGTGGACATTTTTTTCTAAAATACAAGAAACTTTTACTTGTATGAGTTATTTGAGGTAGTTACACTCAAAATTTGAATATGTTATAAGAACATGAATTGTAGCATTTCGAGTCTAGTCTCTAAACTATGATTTTTAAAAAAATGGTTAAGTGTAAGTGGGTTAAAGAGCTAAAATGTTAATAGGTGCTCTTGTTTTTGTAAAAAACATAGTAGATAGGCGACCATACCCCACCTTTTTTTAGTACTATTTAGTATTTTTGAAAACCCTTTGGTAGAAAGATAGGTAGGAGTATATTTTTTGGGATGAATATTTATTTTTAATGATTTGCCAAGTACAAATATTTTAAAATTTGAAAAAGATCAAAAATTAGAATTTGTTTTTTTGAATATGTATAGAATTAGTCCTAGTTTGGGATTGAATAATTTTTATTCAATTTGGAGAAGTGAAACAAAAGATACACGACAAAAGATAGGTGTTTACAATCACTAAAAATAGAGGTATAAAAGACATTGTTTAAAATAAATATAAATGAAAATCTTGCAATAGTTAAAAAAATAAAAAGCATATAATTATAAAGAGGATGGTTTTTTTTATGTTGTACATGCATATTTTTAAGAACGATTACAATCATTTTTTTAGGATGTATTATGGTGAAAGATGATTTTATGCATTTTCAGCCAAAAACACGTAGGTTGTTGTGTTATAACAAGTGCAGGGCTTAGGTTCGAAAAACCAAAGCATTTCCAAGCCTAGTAGAGATTGGTTTGTGTGCATAATTCAAGGAACGTGTACACATTCCTTATTGTATGGTGTAATATATGTGTGTGTGAGATTTCTATTTACAAAAATAAATGTTTAAGTCACTTTGCCATTTGAGGGGCTAGAGTAATGAAGAGTAGAGAGACAAGCTCAGTCAAGTCTACCATTTGAAGGGCTAGAGTGACAAAGAGTAGAGAGACGAGATGATTCGCATGGAACAAGTGAAAATTTTCAAGGGTCATGAAGAAACACCATTGTAATAGGTTTAGGATTTTTATTTTATTTTTGTAATAGTCCCAATAGTGGGAGTAGTATTTTTAGATGTCGTAAAGGAATTTTAAATTAATAAAAAACATGTACATGTATTTTTATTTGTTGTGTATTATAAGGCATTTCACGAGTCTATATATTTGAGAAGCTATTGTTATCTTTGAGAGTTGTGAGGTTTATAAAATCTAATTTTGACACATCTAACACCCCTACAAATGTTAGTAAACAATAAAAAGGCCCCAAAACCTAAACAATGACTATATTATTTCCAAAAATAGATATCAATTGTAGAATTTAAACCCTAAAAGATTTAGGATGAATGCTGAAATCCTGAAAAATACCTATATACTGACCATATTATATTATGAAAAACTATCTCCTAAAACATGACTCATAGAGTTGTGAGACTATTCCATAAGGTGCGTAGTGACCCTAATTTTTTATATTTACTAAAACATTTATTTTTTGTAAATAGAAGGCTCTCTCTCTCTCTCTCACACACACACAATATAATATATATATATATATATATATATATATATATATATATATATATATATATATATATATATATAACACCATATAATAATGAATGCGTACACGCATTAACACGTATGTGTTATAACACTTACACATTATAGATCATGTACACGTTATTTTTCATACGCGTTATAGAACGTACATACTTTTGGTTCATCAATTACTGAACCTATAATTTTAAAGTGTGAATGCGCTTTTAGAAACCATGTACATGTTTTTCTTAAAATCACATTTTGTCCGCCTAACTACATGCACTTACCCCTCATTTAGAAGACATCAAATGTGATAAGATGATCTATCATGCAATGTACACCAACTAGTGAGTGGAAAACTTTGTTATGCTTATTTCCTTCTATTAGATCATATCATTGGTTGCACATATGATTGAAATCATTCCCATTATTGCAATTATATTAGGTAATCATTATAGATTCTCTTGAGATAATAGAGTTGTTGGAATTTGATCCTTAATTGAAATATGAGATTCTATCTTTTAAACTTTCTTTTACTCTTCCTTGCTTTGTAGTGCTATATGCTTATCGTGTTTTGAAATTCATAATTTTTTACTAGGTGATAGAAGCTTCTCCAATTTTATATGTTTTGGTACATATTTATTATATCTTTTAAGTTTGATCAAAGTCTCATTGAAAATTGAATGAAATAATATTTTTGGCACTATTGACAGTTTTCTCCATTTTTTCTTTCCATGAATTTTTAAATATGACATTAAATTACAATATAACACACATGAGAAAATAATGTACCCATTTCCTTGGGTCCAAAAAAAATTGGAGGTATGGTATACCCGAATGATCTCTCATGGGTAATTTCATGTTATAAACCACACTCATCATGCCCTAACTCTCTTAGAAAGAACATTACATGCATGTGTTGTGTCTCATACTATTATTGATAGTAATCACTTTTCTAAATGCATCCTCTATGATATTTCGAATGATAATTGGTTCCTTTTCAAGTAATATTATGACACACACACTTTAGAACGTTATGGGATATCTAAATCTTTTTAGGTTGTTAAGTATGTGAAGGTGGACTAGGAATTGAGGCTAACGATATATCATTAGGTTTCTTAAATGCAAATACAACATTATCCATGAGATCATAAAATATTTGTTGTAGTATGAAAAAATAGTATTGTTTATGCCCATTAATTTGATGTTGATTAGAAAATTATCTTGGACCATTTCATATTGAATAATGTTTGATGCGATGCTTAATAGAAGTCAATGTGATTAGCTTCTTGTCTAGCAACATTCACAAGAAGCATAAGATATTTATTTTTAAGCCTTATTATATTTGTTGGTTTCTTGATAATATATGGGTTAGGAACTATAACAAGTGTGTACTTGGTAAATAATCTATATATAGGTTTGGTATAAGACAAATGGTCACCATGTTGGCCCTTGAAATTGTTGATTCTTAGGAGGTTGTAGTATTATAAGAAAAAGTACATGCGAGTGTAACAGTCCACTCTCATAATAAATGATGTCAAAACAAAGTCTATAAAAATAATTATAGGCAAGATATAATAAATTGTGCTTTATTAAGGGTAAAATAATTTGACTCGAGATGGATTTGCTATCAAAGTTGTTAGGTTGATATATTAAGTGATACAATGTGTATTTGAACTATAAGATATATTCTTGTACGGTTAGTCACGACATTGTTGAAGGACCCATATATGATATAATGTAATCTTATGGCCCTTATTAACATTGAAATTAGATAATAATATCTATACTAACCTTAAGAAAGAGTTTATATACTCACTAGGTAAGGTGTAGAACCAATCTAGAGTGTAGCCTTTTATGCTTCTATATAAAGTTTTGAGTAACAATTTGGTATTGTGTGCATGTTTTACAAAGGAAGATGTATAATATGATAGGTAGGTACAAAGACTTAAATCCATGAAATCCGAAAATTTTAGGCATTATTAATGCTTTTGGGTAAGGGTAACACAAAACTCTAAGCACAATAATTTTCCCTTGTACGAAATAATGAGCAACCTAGGCGTTAAATGCTCTAAACTCTAAATATAAAGTATATAATCAATTTTGGAATGTACCTACTACAATGTGTGCTTGGGTACCATATGGTTAGAGGTAGTAGATTGGAAAATTTAATTCATAGGTCTCATTTCACCATCTATTTCAAACCAAATGCATGGAAGTTTCACTACTAGTAAGCACATGATTATCATTATCTTACTTAGAAATATTATCACATAACTAATTTAAACCTAAATTAAATAAGGAGGGTCATTATTATCTTCTTACTTATCTTAGGATTAAGGGTTACAAATAGGAGATATGTTCATATTTTTAATTATAAATCATTATACACATCATAATATATCAATATTAGCAATACATATAAGATAAATCAATTAAAACATATACTAATTAGGATAAAGTTAAAGAAGAGAGACAAAATTAATGAATTAGGTGTTTAGAAGGCTGATATGACAATAATAGAAAGGTGAAAACTTTAGAAAAAAAACTATGGAAGTTATTCACTCATATTTTTTGGAGGTATAATCTGAGTAGGTATGAAAACGTTGGATGCATGCAAAATTGTTTGGTGTTTCCATACCTGTTTGGTGCTTTCATATGTTGAGATATTGGCTTCCTGTAAATTTTTGTGCCTCTGAAATATGTGATGCCCGTTTAAAAAAAACCACTTGAGACCTAAGAAACAACCTAGGATTAGCTAGAAAATTATGGGATTTTTTTTTATTATTATAAGTGTCCACAACCAAGTTGTAAGACAAGAGTTGACACTATTAGGTTCCAGAACAAATTAAAATTTCAAGAAAAAAATTTACATCTACAAACAATTATCAAGGTTATATGGTTCAAGGTTTAGGGTTAGGGGTTTCAGTTAGGTTCAGGGAGAAATTTATCCCCATACCCACTCTCTAACATGCTTAGAGTTCCAATTTGATTTTTTTTCATAATTAATGCATCCAAAATTTCCATAAATCATTCCCATTAGATAGGAAATTTTCTTACCTTTCCGGTGATATAAGGAAGTCCTTCTAACTCCTTGTAAAACTCTAGTTATGAGCAAGCGGACTTTAGGGGTCAAATTTTCCCCAAGGGGACACGTGTCAAGTAGGGGTGAAAAGCAAAATTTGGGTTGGCAGGTCAGGGGGTGGCGTTTGGGATTTTTTATTGAGTGGGAGAAATTTCTTAGTTGCGCCCGCGCCTCCGTGGGTCTTCCAAGGACACGTGGCGACCTCTGAGTCGTCGCCAGAAAGGAAGGAAGGAAGGACGGGGCCACGGAAGAAATTTTTCAAAAATTTCCAAAGGAAAAAATTCAAAAATAACAAAGGGTCCACCCCCTCTGCTAGCACCCAAAGCTGCCATGTGGCAGCTTGTGATTGGCTGTGGGCCGGCAGAGTGAAATGGAAAATTTTTCCAAAATTTTCAAAAAGGCCAAAGGGCAAAAAGAGGTCGCGCCTCCGCCATTGCCCCGTGAGGACACTTGGTAGCCTTTGATTGGCTGCGGGCCGACGGAGGTAAAAATGAAAATTTTCCTGAGCCAATTTTTTTTAAAAATGTTTTTTCTAAGGGAAAATCGACAGAAAATTTTTGGTTTGCGGGCCCACCAGGGAAATTTTTTTCCAAATTTTCCCTCAAAGGCACAAAAACTTCAAAGTGATGTAACTTGAGCTAGAAAGCTCAGTTTTAGGAAAACGAGGACTTTTTGGAAATCTCTCGATGCCCTCTTTGCAAAAGAATCATAAATTTTACTTTTTGATAAATTTTAAAAGGTCAATTTTTCAAATATTATCTGCAGGCTTTTAATTAGCAACCTGGTAATTTCCAACTTCTAAATTTGATTAAATTGGATCTCCTCCTTCACTCAACATGTAAAACAGACATGGAGGATTTCTCTAGGAAGGATTTAGAATGTTTTAGGGAAGTAAATTTGTTCAATTTCTTCAAGTTGCATTTTTCCAACCAATGACAGAAAAAATGATTGTTAGAGGGATTGGATTCGATTTTGCAATGGTTAAATTGTTTTCTTAAGTTTTCTTTTTCAATATGAGTTCCTTGTTATTATATCATGTTAAATTTTAAGGTTTCCGAGTTGATTAATGTGTTCAAGTCTGAACTGTACAATTTGATTAAATTTGCCAGTTTTAAAATTTGCAGCAGAGATTCATTTCAAGGAAACTCTCTATATATCCATTTTATCATTTAAGTGTGGTATATAGTTTCTAAACTAATCCAAAACATTTAGTTGTTCCTAAACAAATCATTTCGAAGTTAAATTGTAGAATCTGATTTCCAATTTAATATATTTCAAAATAGACAATGCCATATAATTCTTACACACGTATTTCTTCTTTTTCCCAATTCCTAGATAGAGATTCCACTTACAATTTGATATTTCCAACTTCATCAAAACAATGCAAAAGAGAGATGAACTTGCAATTATTTATTGACTTCAGAAAGAGAAGCATCTTTACATTCTTTCATTCCTTGAATGCAATTAACAGAATTATATTTCTTTCGAATAACAATACAGAATGTACATGTCTTTGACAATTCCAATATCTAACTTCATAATCAAATTACATACATCCTTATTCACAAAATACATGTTACAATTTCATCCACAACACGTGGGAAAGGATTACAAATAAGTATGTTTTCACAAGGGACTGTCAAACTGCATTTTTTTCCTTTGCTTCAGGACAACAACATGCACATTTTCTCTTTCTCCAAGTTGATCACAACAAAAGAGGGGAAAAAGAAACACTCTCCACCCAACCAAGACATCCAATGAAAGGAGAAGCCTTCCTTCATCATTGGCCCCCGAGCCCCAACCAAAATACAATAGGAGGTGTAATTCAACCATGGCAACAACTGGCTTCCACAACACACAACATTCTTTCAAACATGCACATTTCAATACAAAACAACAGTTTACAACTACAATTTAAAACATTCCAATCAAAACTCAGGCTTGATCATGCAAGCCAAAGGATCAAGGTCTATGGGGGAAGCTACTTATGCCTCCCAATTAGAATTTGGGCATCCACCAATAACATACCACCAAATTAAACCATCACACACAAATCCTTATGCCCCCCACAAAGTAAGAAATGCAAGCTATTTCTTTTCCATGGTGGATCCCAAACCAAAACTCCCTCCACAAAATTTTGATGCCAATGGCATTCCCTTATGCCCCCCACATGGATTCCCCATAGCCTTCTCCTACACCTTCCCTAAGGCAGTCTACCCAACTAGCCAACAAATAAAACAAAGCATGCACTATCCACACAACACAACAAGAAAATGACAGCATATAAAAAGAGAGTTAAATTCCTACCTCTCTATGGTTACTTTTGTCTCCAAACAACAAGCTTCAAATGCCAAAACATAGTTCAAAACAACAATTTCCCAAGCATGTAAATCTTTCTCCAAGCTTCCTCCAAAACAAGAGCTCCAACACAAGAAAATGTGCCCCCAAGAAGAATGTAAAAAGATTCAACAACCAAAAACAAGGTAAGAGTTTGAATTATATAGAAGAGGGAGGGAAGAGGATGATGTGGATCCATGTAGGATGCCACCTCACACATCCTCCAATTCAAACACAAAAGACAAAATTTCATTCTCCAAAGCTCAATAAAGAGGTGGGTGAAAAATGACAAGTTACTTGCACACTCCAAAAAGCCCACACCTCAAGGGACAGAAAAATTAAATAAAATGTAAGAAAGTGCAATCCAAAACAAGCAACATGATGAATAAAATTCATTATAAAAGTTAAAAATCACATCTCCAACCATAAGTATGGTTAGTAAATTAAATTTAGAGGCATGGGACAAGTTTTACTTGTCCCACAAGCCTCCAAAAATAGCGCCCAAGAACAAATTCAAATTTCCATGGAGGTGGAGTATTTCTTACTCCAAAATCTAACTTACACAAGCTCTTACACAACTTACACATCCCTTACATAATTAAATAAAAACAACCAACAACTCTTATGATTACTTTCCCATATCCCAATTTGATTTATTTAAATTTTAACCATATGTTTCCTCACATTAATCTATCACACTTTTAATTAAATAAAGAAAGGGACACATTACTAATAAAATACATACAACAATAATAAAATAAGCATATTAATAAAATACACAAACCCATGGTCGCTTGTAAAGATGATTCCCCCCCATGGGAATCTCTAACAAAACAACACACAACACAATAAAACAAGTTGCCATGGTGACCTTGTTGAATTCACCTAGAATTTCATTTTGGTTTGTCTCTGATCCCCCGATGTTTTGTTGTGATATTTTTAACCTGCAAAATACAAATACCTCCTTCGGCCTCATGGCCATATCAGAACATCCAATATGATACAATTAAAATAAAAAAATCAACTATACAATTAATCACAACAACATCAAAGTAACAACTACATCATTTACATTTTTAATCAACAACTATATCATCATCATATAATATCCATTTTCTAGATCTACTCATAGTATCCGAAATCACATGTCCGAACAATCATCCATAAAACATCCATGTCAAATAGTGTATCATCATCCACATATAGGGTGTCTCTAATAATCATCATGCATCATAATCAAATCTAGATCAATAATAATCCATGATCAATTGTCTAACATCACACTAAGTCAAAACATAATAATGTCTATAATGTAATCACAGTATCAAAATAAGTATCCAAAAGGTGTCAAAGGGAAGTGGGCACTAATTTAACCCTAAATTAAATAAGAAGGGTCATTATTATCTTCTTATTTATTTTAGGATTAAGGGTTAGAAATAGGATATATGTTCATATTTTTAATTATAAATCATTATACACATCATAATATATCAATATTAGCAACACATTTAAGATAAATAAATTAAAACATATACTAATTAGGATAAAGTTAAAGAAGAGAGACAAAATTAATGAATTAGGTGTTTAGAAGGCTGATATGACAATAATAGAAAGGTGAAAATGTTAGAAAAAAAATGTGGAAGTTATTCACTCATATTTTTTGGAGGTATAATCTGAGTAGGTATGAAAACGTTGGATGCATGCAAAATTGTTTGGTGCTTTCATATGTTGAGATATTGGCTTCCTGTAAATTTTTGTGCCTATGGAATATACTTTGTTATGAAACGTTAGGTGTTGCACATGTGTAAAATCCTATGTATGTTGTGAAATGGTTTTAAAGGAGACCCTACAAAAAGGTTAGTGGTTTGGGTTTAAGCACAATCCATCCACTAGCTATGTTGGTAATAATCTAAAAAGACCTCAAACCAAACATAGTGTTCAAACCACCCTTATACTCAAACTTTCTAAAAGGAGAGAACTCAAAAATATAAAGAGTTAAATAATTTATGTGAATCAAATTCCAACTTAACCTTGAATGTAATGAGCACAACCCCTACACATCTCACTAAGGTATGGACTTACATGAGTATAGGCTCAACAACAAATAAAATTTGTTTTGGTTATTTGATCAATAAAGAGAGTTGTGGGAGACCTTTTTTAACAACATATATTTGCCAAATCTCATGACAATGACACCTTATTCTAGTGCCATAAAAAATTCAATGACCCATGGTTGATCGAGCACTCAAAAAAGAACAAATTTTAAACATGTCGATCCACACATTGGAGAAGTAGCCAAAAAAACAAGTGTAAAGGGATATTTGAATTATTCTAATAGCCATGCGAACCATGGAACTAGCACTCCAGCGAGAGGTCAAGAAAGCTCTCTTGACAAAAATATTGCTAATGTAAATAAGTAAATAATTGTTGTAGCGATATCTAAGGAGCTGAAAATTGCAACATTTTAAAAATATTTTTCTCAAAGTAGTTGCTGAAGTGACAATTTAAAGGGCAAAAATGAAAATTATTCATGGGTAAATTTGGAAATTTTTTGGAGGAAAAATGCCAATAATCATTGAAGTGATACTTTAAAATGCTTTCAAGATCTCTTTTAAGGACCAGTTTGGGCTCTGGCACTTGAGATTCATCCATTTGAATTTTGGAGGCCTAAATTTACTATAAAACAAGAATGGTGGCCGACTTACCACCGATTAACCTTATGAGAGCTGTATTTTGATACAACAACACATGGAGTCTTTTATAGTTGGTAAGTCTTATAGAGTCAGATATCCTCTTGAGCTAATCCACTCAGTTTTTTGTGGAGCCATGAAAATCCCCTCAATAGTTAGACATCTATGTTTTTTTACTTTTATTGATGATTATGGTTAGAAAACTTAGGTTTATTTTTTGAAGCATAAATTAAAAGTTTTCAGAATTTTCAAAGATTTCAAAAACTATGGTAAAAATAGAGTGGTCATTATATTAGAGTGCTCAGATATGAATCTGAGGAGTACATATGAAATGATTTTTTTTTTTAATTTTTTATAAATATAATGGTATTAATAAATAGTTTACCACCATGCACACACCACAACATAATGTTGTAAGAGAGGAAAACTTAGAAGATTATGCAAATGTATAGAAGTATGTTGAAGGAAAAACATGTGTGAAATGATTATTGGGCTGAAGCAATAGAGTATACAGTTTATTTATTGAACAGATGCCCAATGAAAAGTCTTAAGGATAGAGTCCCTCAAGAATCCCCAGGAATTAAAAATACAATCTCTCATTTTAGAGTATTTGGTTGTGTGGTATATAGTTGTGCTATAAGAAGGGAGAAAAAATATTAAAGAAAAGGGAAAAAAATTCATATTTGTGGGCTATAGTGATTAATGAAAGACCTACAAGTTATACAATCCCATTACCAAATAGGTGATTATAAGCGATAATGAAGAATTTGTTGAAGAAGAAGCTTGGAATGGAAACATTGAAACTTTAGAAAAAAATTGCCAAAGTGATAACTCAAGGTGAAGATGAGACATATGTAAATAGGTGAAAGGTGGTCAAGTGGTTCCACACCTTCCACCATACCCTCAACTCACACTCCTTCAAGGTCTCTCTCTAGAGAGAATTCAAGTGGTTTTCAATCCACTACAAAATTTCAACAAAGAGAAACATTATGCCATGTTAGCCATTCACATGTCATTGATGATTCAAATCCCAAATTATCCTCAGGAAAAACAAGAAGCATTAAGGAGATTTTTTATCATCCTCAAGGTGAAGAAAATATAGATTTATATTCTAATTTTACCTTATTTTCTGGTGATTCTAAATATTTTCAAGAAGCAATAAAACATGATGATTGGATAAAGGTTATGGATGAATAAATTGATTCCATTAAAAGGAATGATACACAAGAATCAGTGAATCTTCCTTAATGAAAATTGTAAAAAAAAATCTCAAAATTCGTTAAACATGGTTTTGAAAGACAAAATGGGTCATCTTTTAAAATTTCATTTTGGGACTTAACCATCTTGAGTTTTCTTTTCTCTTTGTCGGTTTAATTGGCCTTTGATGGAACAAGTTGATCTTTTCTTCTTGTTCCATTGTTCTCTATCAACGCTGATTAGTCGATCAAGTTTTGAGTTGGGTGTTGATTTAGTTAAGTTGGCATTTAGCAAAACCATTGGAAATGTTCCCACATTCCACATTTTTCCTAATTGGGAAACTTAGCTAATACCTAAAAATAATTTGGGCATTGTTTAATCAACAAATTTGGATGAAAGTGGAACCCTTGACACTATTATAACATTTTTCCCTACGTGACAACATAACCAAGAAAGGCTTAACAAATCAACATCATTCTTTTGCCCCCAAGAAAAACAAATGTAACAATTCCACAGTTTTGTCTCAGTGCCTATAATCCTGATAATGCAATAAAAATATTTTTAATAAGAAAGTTCCATGGTGTTAGAGTTTTTCTAAGTGACTCCCCTGCATTATAAAAAATGCCAAGTCTTTTTGAAAATCATTTACATGTAATGCCCAAAATAAATTTTGAACACTGCCCAATTGTATGTCACTTGCTCTAGCCATTGTTTTGCACCTAGAACAATTTTCCTATGCAAAAATTCAAATTTATCGACACCTATAAAGACATCTCATTAAGAGATTCATTTACATTGCTTCTGTAAGTAATTCCATCTTTGTTTGTGTCATTTTGATTTTTTTTTCTTTTCTATGCCTTCATATACACATGTGTATGCAAAATATCTTCTACCCTACCCATTTCTCCTCTCAATAACTTGAATGAGATTTGAAATCATCAAAATGAAGTTCTAATACGCTGGGTATGAGCCAATTTCATCTATGGAGACCATTGTCCTTAAAATTGGGAATAGTGATGTCAAGTATATGGACATACTTGAGTTTTGGACCAGAATGAAGGATGATAAGAGAACTGCATTGGTAGAAAGGATTTTCAATAATAGTATAACACATGTAGGTGGTTTTCCTCCTTTAGTTCAATGCGTGGAAACCACTTGGATTGTGCTTCATGTTTTGATGCTCAAACTAAAGAATTGAAGGATCCAAAAGGACAAGTTATCGATCAATTGGATACTCAACACATCAATTTGGCTCTTGGGATTATTCATATTGTATATGCTAAGGTATTGAATCTTGAGATGGCATAAAAACAATTTGAATTGACCCTAAACAAGTATCAATCCATGATTTCTAAGTCTTGTCTAAATAATAAGAAGAAAGGACCTTAAAAACTTACCACAAATCTTTACAGGAATGATTTCATTGTAGATTTTTGTAGAAATAATCACATTTCTAGGTAGGATGATGAGAATTCCTTCGGCTAGAGAATTTCACAATTGGATGAGCATCTTCATTAATATTATTTGTGAAGGAAAAAAATCCTTAAGCTAGGGAGAGATCACCTATGAGAGATTGATGAATCAAATCACCTGGTTGAATAACACTAATTCATTCCATATGACTTAATATCTGATGTATAGCATTGCGGGATATAGGATATGGATCGATTTTTTAGGATAAGGAGGTAAAATATATCTAGAACCATATATGACTACTATATGCAATTGACCTATGAAAATAAAATGAGTGATTTCAAAAGAGTGAATGATGTGCATTCACCATGTTTATAGTAATATTAATGGAGGGATACACTACTAAACAAAATTCTTAGGAATCCAAGTAGTTGGTGACCAAAGATGATGTTTCTTCATCCAACTTCAAATATTTTCCTATATCAGGATTGCAGGGTTGAAGGCATTCCATAAAAACTTTCTATCTATTGTAGTCATAAACTCATCCTCATTGAGTTGTGTAAGAAAATTGGATATTATCCAAAATAATTACAGGGATAAGAAAGTACAAGTAATTTAATTTCCCATCACCCTTGGAAACTATATTTGTAGGTTAGGCTTTGATGTAAAAAATGTTGAAAGAAAAATTTCTCCTTTCAATATGCATCATTTTCCAAGATACCTTGTTTTGACAGTAAGAATTTCATCAACAACAATCTTTGGATGCCAACAACATACTCTCATGTACCTACAATTGAATATTATTGGTAAGATTGTGATGATGAATTGGAGGTAATGAGAAGATCATTTGTAAGGATGGATTTTTAATAGATTCAAAGCTTCGAGTTGTACCAAGTTCCAGAAGGTATGGTTGATGACGGTTCTAATATATATGAACCTAATTTTGGAAAATATATTCAACATACCCCTTTTCCTGTTATAGACCAGTCTCAAAAGGAGAAATATAACTTTGATGATCTCACAACACTATTGATTATCAGAAAATATAAATGGTATCAAAATAAGTTGAAAAATGTTTTTTCTTCTCAAATCCATTGAGACATGCCTTCTTTCTCATCTCAAAAACCTCATAACACAATATTTTATATTCATACTCCTAGAACTAATCCTATGTTAGAAGAGGAAGACAATCCTATTGAAATCCCTTTAGATAATATGGATGGAGGAAGTGGCTCAAGGAAGAAGTTAGATATAAATATATCTTCCATCTCTCCTCATGTATCAAATGAAAAATATCCTTCTATTGATATCATACCATTGCATATTGTTGGAGCAGTGACTAGATTCAGAATGCGCATCTTGAAGCTCAAATTTCCCCCTTCGTCTAACTCCTCCTAATCTTAGATAAAAAGAAAAATTTGTATTATTTTTTCATTTTAATTTTCCTAATATTATAAAATGTAAAAGTAAAAAAAAGGTTACTAGGAGGTAATTATAACCATCTCATATAAAAGGGGGATCTCTCAATTGTAGTGGGTTGGATAATTTTCTGAATAAATATTATATAATATAAATCCCCCCTCTTTCATTTCTATACATTTCAGTTACTGGAATATGAAACTTTGTGTTCATTTTTTCCCTCTATAAATTGTTGAACTTTGTATCTGCATTACTTTACATTAGGTATGCTCATCTATGAAAACATTTAATATGTGGGTAATTATTTTTTACTATGAAATATTGTAGTCTTCCCTTATTACTGTCATGCATGATTAGTTAAAGATCTAGGTTTTCTTTTTGAAAAGTGTTGTCACCTTCCATCTCTTTCAGAAACTCTACTTTCTAAATTTTGTTCTCTTCCTTCTTTCTTTCTTATGAAAATATCAATGTATGTGATTAAAATCCCATACTAGATTATTTTAGTGTAAATTCTATAAATATATTGTGTTTCAAATTTGGTTTTTAATAAGGGAATTGCCCCATAATAGAGGAAGGAATTTCAGTCCCCTAAAATGTTTACATTTCCCATATTTTTGCAACTACAAAACATTTCACCAACATTCCTAAAGGAAAAGATGTATATGGTGTGAAAGAGGTATATACGACCAAGTTTAATGTAGAAGGAAATTTTGAGAGATATATGGCAATTTTAATTACCAAGGGCTTTACACAACAACCTATAATAGATTATAATCATACTTTTGAACCATTGGCTAGACTTAACATTGTAAGGAATAACTTAGCCATATAAGCCCAAAATATTTGGGAAGTTTATCAAATGTATGTAAAATTAGCATTCTTAAATGAATTTATCAAAGAAGAGGTATATTTACAACATCCACTAGGATATGAAGTTGAAGGAAAAGAGCACATGATGTGCAAGTTGAAGAAATATCTTTATGTGCTTAAAAAAACACCAATAGAATCATACATGATAAGAAATGGGTTAAGAAGAAGTATTATCGAGCCCAAATTATACATCAATATTAATTATCAAGTTTGATTTTTGATGACTTAATTTTCACATGCAATCTGCTAATTGACTTATTCAAGTCTAAAATGAAAATAGAATTTGAAATGACAAATTTGGGATTAATGAAATATTTCCTTGGCATCAAATTCAATCAATCAGAGGATGACATATTCATGTGTTAGAAAAAATATACAAATGATTTCTTGAATATGTTCAAAATATTGAATTTCAATCCAACACCAAAACCAATTTCCACAAGAATAAAATTGAGAAAGGATGATAAAGGATCAAAATTCAATCCAACTTTATACAAAAGATTTGTTGGAATTCTGATGTATTTGACATCCATAAGGCTAGATATAATGTACGGATTTATCTTTATTTCAAGGTAAATATGAATTCACCTAAGGACTCACATTGGAAATCTAGGAAATGAATCCTTAGATATATAGCTGGAACAACCGGATATGTGAATTTTTATGAACCAAGTGATGACTTTAAGTTAATTGATTACATTGAAAATGATTTTCTAGGTAACAATCTCAATTGTAAGATAATTTTCAAATACATATATCATTTTTGATAAGGCACAATATCATAGTCATCTAATAAGTAGCCCATCATCACCATTTCATCAACTGAAGTAGAATATGTGGGAGTCACATATGTATCATGTGAGGCTACATAGATAGGCAACATGTTGTTAGAATTGTTGAATGTGAAAATAAATCCAAATAAGTGTGACACACTTCAACCATTACACTTTTAAATAATAATGTCTTCCACAAGAGAAGAATACTCATTGATACTAGGTATCATTTCATTAGGGATCCTGTGAATAATTTTGAAATTTATTTGTGTAGACACTAAATCACACACTTTGGTTAATATTTAGTCCTAGTCTCATACTACTATTCATATGGTTTTTGAGTGAAGAAAGTACTAATTAATACCCGTCTCGTAACCATTTTTATTTTCTTTCTGTTGTCATTCCCAAACTTCACCACATGCATGCCCAGTCTTTTTTTGTCATCTTCCATCATTTTAGCCTTGACTAGGGTGCCCATGGGTGCCCTGGTCACAGTCAGGGCACCTTGATCCTTTTTAAATTTTCCCGCCACTTTTTGGGCACTCTCTAGCCATTTGAGCATTCTATATTTTTGGTGGTCATACTTTTCAGGGTTAATTACGAAATTAGAATAAGAGAACAATATAAATATAAATTTATGAGACCATAATGAGGGACCAAACACTAGTCACTATTATCATCCACCTAGAGTTGCATCCATCAAATATATCTATAGCTCATCTACATCCATCTAGCTCCATCACAAAGGGACAAGGCTGGTTCATTTACATCACACATCATAAGAGGGAAGTTAATTCTATTCCATCCACTATTTATTAAATTTTATACACATAGTTATAGCTCGATACTTCAAAAAGTGTGACTGGCACAAGTGTACCTAGGGCATTATTCATACACACACACACACACACACACACACACACACACACACACACACACACACACACACACACACACACACACACACACTCAAAACTACATTTGGTTATGCAATGTAGTGCAACGCTTATTTAGTAAGTCTACCATTGTGGCCATTGAGGACAGTTTGACCCCATCATATGAATTTTTATTTTTTAGGGTTTGATGCTTGTTTAGGGTTTTGCAAGTCTTTTCTTCATTATCAATTATTAGTGACATCTAGTACAGAGCAGTGTGTTACATGTGACAGACAACGAAGGATTCATATCATCATCCGACCCTATAAATCTGGTCTCTGGACCTCCTGCACAGACCAGGGCACCTAAAACTCAGACTAGGGTACCCTGATCCTCGCCCAGGCACCCCAATCTAGCCAAACAACTTAGATCTATCCTTTTCAGGACTTTTGCATGTTCGTTCCTACTTTTATATTATTTAGTTTATTTTACGACATAGTCCAGATCAACCTGTGAATAAGCTAAGTCACCTCCTTACTCTTCTTACATATTAGGGTTTCATATTTCATTTATTTAGTTGCTTGGGTCACTTTGTATATTTATTTATTACATTTATTAATTGTTATTTACTGTTGTTCCTAGTTTAGATTAACTACTCTAAATCCACATTTTAGGTAATCATTTTGGTGAACCCAACTGCATTCACGCTTAGGATTCTCATTTTCCCTCTATCGTGGCTCCCAATGTTGCTCAAGTTTCTTTATCTGATCTACTTAAGAGATATCCCAATTACAAGGCTATTTTGTGAAAATCCCTAGACACCAAGTATTTAACGACCCTAGTGGTCATCCATCTAATTAACCCATGTTGGACTCAATTCAATCTTTACATTATTTGTTTCAAGACAATTTTATGGCTATGGAATCCATGATCACATCCCTAAAAACTGAAATTCAACATCTTAAGGACACTTCTCAGGCTCATTTTTGTTCTCCATCTCATTCTATGACTATTACATGTGCTCATATTAGTGATCCTTGAGTCATACCATTACCAAAGCCTCTTATCTTTGATCGCAATACTAAAAAACATGACCTTCTTACTAAATTCCTTAGTTGTAAATTGATCACTTTTCCGCCTACTCATTGTTATCCTCCTTATCAGCTCATAAATATCAAGGTCATCCATATTGCAACTATCATCAAATAAATGGACATAATGACAATGATTTCCACACTTTACAACAAAGAATCAAACATATTGAGTGTCAGGGAGTTATCTCATTCACTACATAACATTCTATTACATGTCCATTTACGAATGCTACACCCACATGGGATCCTAAATTTATTCCCTCTGTACCTACTTTGGTTAATCAAGAGCCACCTAAGTAACCACCTATGACCTCACCAAGTCAACATATTGAGCAACCTCTCAAAATTATTCCAACACTTCCTCCTACTAAAACATCTACAATATTACCAAGCTAAACTAATAAACCCCCTCTAAATATCAATGCAACTCAACCACCTCTCAAGTCATCTATAGTCAACATGCAACCACTGGTTCCACAACACAAGGAAACTCTAGCTAGCATCTTTCAACTCTCACAATTTAAGAGCATTATTCAATCCTCACTTCAACGTCCAATCACTTTTATCAAATAAACTACTATGTACATTGATCCAATTAGCATCTTTTGACTAAATCTCCATCACTTACACACCTAGGGGGCATAACATTCTCACATCCCCCCCTCATATTAGTATAAACACATCTCACATACTTTCATAATCATATAATCTCTTAGCATATTCATATTCATCTACACTATAGCATCATCATTACCCGATGACAAACTCTTGTGCTTCGGTTCACACTTGACTATTGAGGGATTACTACACATAAACCCCACACACTGCACTATAGGAATTACACATTGCATTTCACCACACGTCTCGTGTTATACATCCTAAATCATATATTTATTCTACAACATTTCGACACTTGTGCACTTCTACATCATACACAATATTACTTTTCATCATACATATGTCACCGTCCTATTGTCTACAAATCTAGCAGTACATCTTACTCATCTTACATACTACATCACGCACATCTTACACTGCATTCACTTCTTACATTGCATCTTCTACATCACACATTATACTCCTCACATGGTCGTCTATTACATTGTCTTATATGCCTTGCACTCACTACCATATGATGCACTTTAGTTCATTATTCCATACTCGACTATCGAGGGTTTACAAATATAATGTACCTTATCACACTCACACCTTCATCCTTTGAC
The DNA here is from genome assembly GCA_019776745.2 of Taxus chinensis. Classification (NCBI taxonomy): domain Eukaryota; kingdom Viridiplantae; phylum Streptophyta; class Pinopsida; order Cupressales; family Taxaceae; genus Taxus; species Taxus chinensis. The sequence continues at coordinate 163,160,636 of CM034149.1, forward strand.
CTCCCATCATGCAACATTTCTAGGTTAGTGACATATGCTATAGGCTAAATTGTCACCTACTCTATCATTTAGTAGTGGTATATGCTTTAGCCTACATCACCACTCCCTATTATTCATCTTGTAGTGATATACGCTTAGGCTAAAGCATCACTCTTTCATTCACCTTGTTGTGATATACGCTTCGTCTATAAGGGTTGCGCACACATCATTTCTAGGTCACATATCATCACCACAACATATATACACACTCATCACAATGTGTTAGACACAACACACACTTTGACCATTTCCCGATGACACACTCTTGTTTACGATTCATTCTTGGTTAATGAGTGGGAAAAACAAATGAACCTCATTACATACATTTCCATTCACTTGGGGGCAAGTGGTTCCTACCATCCATCTTGCATTCCATTCCATCCATCCACAACATATTTCATATCTTGGTTTCTTACTTTTGTTTGTATATGGTTGCTTATTACACATGCTAATTAGATCTCTTGTATGTCATTTATTATACCATACACACATGCACATTCATTCCTTTTTCTTAGTTGTGATTGCAAACACATGTATTTTGCACGCAACACGGATGCTCACCTTCTACCCTTCCTACATTGGTCATTGGGGGCATCCCATCCACATTCATCTCTCATAGGTGCTATTGTTTCATTTTATACTTAACACTTTACATTACTTGGTTATACACACTTTTGACATACTTTCTATCTTTCTAACATGCTAACAGGTGCTTCATGTACAACATTTGTTTTGTAGGATTATTTACTTCCATGGTTATCTATTTGTTTATTTACTATTGTTTGTCATTGTTTGCTCTTATATGTGGGCCTTGCCCTATGTTTGGTGTGAACACTTGTTTGTTGTATAAGGCCATGATGACCTTGAGTGTCTTGCGACATTGTGAGCGATGTCCCATGTTTACAACCCGTTTTGTGCGACTTACTTTGTCTTCTTGCATGTTTACATTACTATATTTATTGGTAGCTTGTACAGTATTTACGTACCTTAAACATTGTTGTCTACATGCATGCTCATTCATACTAACAATTTTTTGGATAGCCTTCTTGTTTTTGCCCGTGGTGCAGGGGTCTAGATTGAAATTAACTATAACTATATTGATTGAGGGCTTGCCATTCTTTATGGTTGTTTTCAACTTCTCAAGAGCTCAAACCTACTATAACTGACTTATATCACCCCTAACTGAGGATTGCCATGCACATACTCCACTCCAAAAGTCTTCATGTAACAATAGTTCACTATATCACTCTTAGATCACCTACACAATCTTTGCATTTCTATAAATTCTATAGGTATGAGGACATGAAATGGTTACCTTAACATGCTTTGTAGCTCCAAGGTTCTTGAACATACCTCCTCATCCCTAAAATTTCTTAAGGCTACTTCATACTTTGATTCTTTTGAATATACAAAACATGCATTGTTCTTAGCATCCAAGTCTAGGCTAGAATAGGTCTCTTCTTGCCAATGCTTAAAATAACTAGATGGATGAGTCACTCCATATACTTTTAAAGTACTTCATATAGATTGAAAAAAGATGATTTGATACCATTCATACCTGGTCAAACATGTTAATTGCATCATATTAAAGGTTTGGACTCCATTACCATTATTTATAATGACCTCCAATTCGGACCATAATACTCTATCAAGTTCCCTATTGTCCTTGTTGCTCATCTCAAGTATTGGAATGCAAGTAGTAGGCTTTCATGCCCTAAATATATGTTTCATAAACTAATTTCACCACAATCGAAGTGCTCCCAACCTTTTATGCACTAGAAATTTTCTCACTCTTTCCATTTCAACCTTCTTTATTAACCTTTTAAGTGATCTAGCACAGTCTTGTATCCTGAACAGTCAATCTTGTATTAGATGATGGCATTTTCTTCATGCATTTACCTCTGAGGTCACTTCAACTGATCATTTAGAGATTATTCCTTCTCCATGCCCAATCCAGGGTCATGATCATCTTGCTTTGATGAAAACTTAGTCCTCTACCTCACTTTCCTATACACTGTAATTTCTCCATTAAAGCTCAAAATTATTTTCATATATATATCTAGATGTGATTGTCCAATCACCCTGAAAATTATGGGATATCTAATTTAGGTCAAGACATATATATATTGTTAATTTTAGCTCATTCTATCTGTATAGTCAAAATATATGTGAGGCCCTAGTTGGAGCCTGAAAACTAACAAATTACAATAAAATTCTTCTCAAGCATTGTCAAAGATTATAAACATCATGAATACGGTCCTTGTCTCATGTAGAATATTTCTACATTAATAGTAAGAATATTTGCATCATCTAAATGGAATTAAGGGTTTATTACCCATTGTCTTGTCCTCTTTCTAGATACAGTCCATTAAAACATGTAAAATTCATGCAAATTGAGGTGTCTATATATTATTGAAACTTCATATCTCCTTCATTACATTGAATTTACACAAACTTTTTCTTCTTGAGCTCAAACATTCATATTAAGACTAAATTTGTCTATTTTGGAACACTCCTACTCCTAGTCTTGTTGTTACAAACCCTCAACTACTCCTACATGGACTCAACAAGAGTCTTTACTTAGAAACTGACCAAAACCACTCTTAATCAGCTCATGAACACGTTTACAACAACCATTATCCTCCTACATAGACTATATGGCTTTATTTAGTTTATCCTTACTCAGACTAAGTCAAATTCACCTTCACACCTCATTTACAAGATTGTTTACTCTTTTCATGACACTTACTTAAATTTTGAATTAAAACAACCTCATAATGGAGGGGAAAAACTTTAAACCTACTCAGACCTTATGAAAACCTAGTTACTATCTCCTAATTAATAATGATGATCTACATCATACTTCCCTTCAGAGAAGAATTGAGCTTCTAACTCAATGGGTATATGTTTGTTCTCCATTTTTTTCTTTTGTTCTTTCCATCACTGCTCATGTTTCTCAAATTTGCATTATAGTACTTAGATGGAAGAGATTTGAAACTTATTCAAATAACACTCTTCTTCCTCTTTTTTCAATCTTGCAGGTAATTATGAGATAGGCTCCTTCTTTGCTCCTAACTGTAGGTTTTCCTTATTTTCTTGTCTCCTAATCAGCATATCTCCTCCATTCTTCTCTTTCATCATCTTCTTCCTTATCTCCTTGATGTATCTTCTTCTTCCTGATGTCTTCTCACATCCTTCATACATGTAATCAGGTTCCTTTTTCCTGGAATGTTGTCCATCTTCTTTTGAACCACCAAAATTGATATTTTCTTTGTTGGTCCTTTCTTTGTCTTTATGTGAAGTATACTTGAACACTCTGGTTTCTTTATATCCTAGTTCTACATAAGCCACTTGTGGTTTTAGATCATTTAATACTTCTTGTATACACTCCATATTTGTATTCTTTGTACTCTTCTTCATGCTTTCTTGGAATTGATAACTTCTCATTTTTCCATCCTATTTGGTTTTAACTGCTCCTCAATCTGACTTTCATATTTCTTGACTGTTAGCCTCTTTTGGGAAGATTCCATTTGCTCATTTATTCTTCTAATTTCTTCCGACAAGGAAACTGGATCAATTTTTTCATCATATTCATCATAAGTTGGACTGGTTTGATCTTCCTTCTTCTTAAAATTTTGATTTCTACTATTGCAGTCACTTAAGGTTTCATGGTTTCCTATGAAATCTTCTCTTTTTATCACTTTATAACCCCCGATAATAATCTCTAAACTCCTACCATCACTCAACCCCAAGAATATTTCTAAGAATTCAACCATGTCATCATCTATATCATGCAAAGTTTCATATTTTTATTGTTTTTTCACTTTTCTTCTCCTTTTTTCAAATCTAAGTTTGGTCTTACCTTGACCTTGGTAGTATTTTTCTCTATATCATGTTCTTCCATCACTTTTTGATTAACTTGCTCCTTGGTAGGTGTAAAGGATTGAGTTTTTGAGATTTTCTTGATATCACCATGATGATGATTTTGTACCTTCTTAAAATGTATGATTTGTCCTTGTTGCTCTGTCCCTTCAAAATCTACAACCTTGTTTTCTCTTGGATTTATTATGGGAAATATACTCCTTCTACTTGGAATCTTCTTCTCCCCATCTTATAGACTAATTTTGGTTGAAGTTAATACAAAATTGACTTCTCGACTACCACCTTCTCCATCTTGAAGAATATTTAAATGCTTCTTGTGTTTTTCTTCTAGCTCTTCTACTTGAGATCTATTTTCTTTGCCTTTTTCTTCAAGGGATGGTTCTATCTCTTTTTATTCACCAAACAATGTTCTTTCCTTTTGTTCACCAATTAAAATTGCTTTCTCTATCTCTAAGGACTAGTTCTCATGCCTTTTCTTGTCTTCCATTCTTTATTTCTTCATGTCTCCTAACTTCCCATCATCAATTTGCTTTTTTTTTACCTTGATGTCAGAAATTTATTCCTATATGATTGATTATAATCATATCCAATCTTCATACTTACTTGTTGAATGTGGTCTAGATGGTTCATGTAATCTCCCATGACAATATCTTGAACTCTACCTTGTTCCTTTCTTTCTTATTTACCCCCTTGGTGTTGTTCAATGGTCTTCTCTAGCCTCATATCAGCGAAGCTTTCATATTCACTTTTTTATCTGTTTGACCCCCTGTGGAGGTATCTTCACACTTGTATAGGTTCTTAAAGGCATGGTCTTTCAATTCTCTTAAAATTTTCTAGTTGTTTTTCTCTGATTTTTTTAAAGACTGTGGACTATACCTAAATAATGACATGTAAACATAGAGTTAGTTAGAAAACTTGATGGCTTCTTGAGCCCCACACCTACTATGCTCATAGTTTCTTTCTCCTCTTTGCAACACTTCTTGTTATATAAATTTTCTTACATGCTTCAAACATGCATTCCTTCGTCTTCCTTTGTTGTCATGACTTCATTCAAGCACCTTAATGCTTTTCACCTTAATGTTTTTCCAAGGTGGTAATTTTTATCCACCATCTCATTCTCATTCTCACAGCTTCTCTCTGTTGTCCTCCTCATCATGTGAGAAACTCCTTGGTCACTTAACACCTTCCTTGGTGTTTTTATTTTCACTTTTTTTCTTTTCTCTTGTGCATTATAAAAAATATCTATCTCTGCCTTCACTCTTCTTGAAGGTCTTCTACCTCTCACCCAAAAATCTTAATATCCATTTACCAAGTCTTCGAAAGAAGACAACTCTCCCATTATTTTTTCCTCCTTAACCTACTCTATTGCCTCATGCAAGTAATTATTCATAGTAATTAGCATCACACTCCCATCTTTCTCATATCTTTCACCCTTCCAGGGTATGAGGCTATGATCAAATTTTTCCTTGCCAAAATCATAGACATTAGTCTTTCCATCATGTTTGGCTTTCCTATCAAATTGCCAAGGTCTACCTAAGAGCAAATGGAAAACATCTATAGGTAGAACATCACATAACATTGTATCGTTATATGACCCAATTGTAAAATCAACTATACTTTGCTCACTTATCTGGATGATATGAGTCTACTGCACCCATGAGATGTAATAAGGATTTGGATGTGGGAGTCTTCTCAATCCCAACTTCTTCACCATGTATTCTGACACCACATTGTTAGTGCTTACTCCATCAATAATGACATCACAAACCTTCCCTCCATACTTGCATCTGGTTCTCAACAAGTTCCTCCTTTGACTCATATATATGTTTTGACCTCTTAGGCTTGTCACTTTACCTCTTGGCTGCTCCAAGACTCTCTTCGTCGACAGAGATTCACTCTTCACTCTTTCACTCCTCTTACATGTACGATCTAGTTTAGTTGCCTGCCTTTTCTCAAATTTCTTAAAATAATCCATATTTCTATTATTCACACATTTATTACAACTTGTACAATCATTGCAATTATCATTCAAATCATTAACCTTGGACATACCTTCTATGTTGTTGATATATGGACTTGGCATTCTTTCCTTTACAAGATGCTCAAGTGCATCCATCCTTGACTCCATATATGTCTTCATTTGTTGAAGGTGCTTCATCATTTCCATAAGAAAACTCTTTTGGTTTCCCATTCTTATATAAAATTGTACCATTATCATATTACTATTATTTATAGCCTTTAAATTAGGCTCTGATAGCCACAATGGTGTAGGGGTATAACTTGAAATTAACTATAACTATCTTGATTGAGGGCTTACCATTATTTATGGTTTTTTTCAACTTCTTAATAGCTCAAACCTACTAGAAATGACTTATACCACCCTTTCCAGAGTATATCCATGCACATACTCGACTCCACAAGTCTTCATGTCACACTAGTTCACTATATCACTCTTAGATCACCTACACAATCTTTGCATCTCTACAAATTCTATAGGTATGAGGACATGAAATGGTTACCTTGACATGCTTTGTAGCTCCATGGTTATTGAACATACCTCCTCATCCCTGAAACTTCTTAAGGCTACTTAATACTTTTATTCCTTTGAATTTACAAACCATGCATTGTTCTTGGCATCCAAGTCTAGGCCAGAATAGGTCTCTTCTTGCCAATGCTTAAAATAACTAGATGGATGAGTCACTCCATATAATTTTAAAGTACTTCATATAGACTGAGACAAGATGATATGAGACCATTCATACCTGGTCAAACATTTTAATTGCATCATATTAAAGGTTTGGACTCCCTTACCATTCTTTATAATGACCTCCAATTTAGACCGTAATACTCTGTCAAGCTCCCTATTGTCCTTGTTGTTCATCTCAAGTCTTGGAATGCAAGTAGTAGGCTTTTAGGCCCTAAATACATGTTTCATAAACTAATTTCACCATAATATAACGGCTCCCAACCTTTCATGAACTGGAAATTTTCTCACTCTTTCCATTTCAGCCTTCTTTATTAACCTTTTAAGTGATCTAGCACAGTCTTGTATCTATGAACAGTCAATATTGTATTAGATGATGGCATTTTCTTCATGCATTTACCTCTGAGGTCACTTCAATTGATCATTTAGAGATTATTCCTTCTCCATGCCCAATCCAGGGTCATGATCATCTTGCTTTGATGAAAACTTAGTCCTCTACCTCACTTTCCTATACAATGTAATTTCTCCATTAAAGCTCAAAATTAGTGTCATATATATCTCTAGCTATGATTGTCCAATCACCCTAAAAATTTGAGGATATCTAATTTAGGTCAAGACATATATATCTTGTTAATTTTAGCTCATTCTATCTGTATAGTCAAAAGATATTTGAGGCCCTAGTTGGAGCCCGAAAACTAACAAATTACAATAAAATTCTTCTCAAGCATTGTCAAAGATTATAAAAATCATGAATACGGTCCTTGTCGCAGGTAGAATATTTCTACATTAATAGTAAGAATATTTGCATCATCTAAATGGAATTAAGGGTTTATTACCAATTGTCTTGTCCTCTTTCTCAATACAGTCCATTAAAACATGTAAAATTCATTCAAATTGAGGTGTCTATATATTATTGAAACTTCATATCTCCTTCATTACATTGAATTTACACACACTTTTTCTTCTTGAGCTCGAACATCCATATTAAGACTGAATTTATCTATTTTGGAACACTCCTACTCCTAGTCTTGTTGTTACAAACCCTCAACTACTCCTACATGGACTCAACAAGAGTCTTTACTTAGAAACTGACCAAAACCACTCTTAATCAGCTCATGAACATGTTTACAACAACCATTATCCTCCTTTATAGAATATATAGCTTTATTTAGTTTATCCTTACTCAGACTAAGTCAAATTCACCTTCACACCTCATTTACAAGCTTATTTACTCTTTTCATGACACTTACTTAAAATTTGAATTAAAACAACCTCATAATGGAGGGGAAAAACTTTAAACCTACTCAAACCTTATGACAACCTAGTTACTATCTCCTAATTAATGATGATGATCTACATCATACTTCCTTTCAGAGAAGAATTGAGCTTCTAACTCAATGTGTATATGTCTGTTCTCCATTTTTTTCTTTTGTTTTTCCATCATTGTTCATGTTTCTCAAATTTGCGTATAGTGCTTAGATGGAAGAGATTTGAACCTTATTCAAATAACACTCTTCTTCCTCTTTTTTCAATCTTGCAGTAATTATGAGATAGGCTCCTTCTTTGCTCCTAACTGTTGGTTTTCCTTATTTTCTTGTCTCCTAATCACCATATCTCCTCCATTCTTCTCTTTCATCATCTTCTTCCTTATCTCCTTGATGTATCTTCTTCTTCCTGATGTCTTCTCACGTCCTTCATACATGTAATCAGGTTCATTTTTCCTGGAATGTTGTCCATCTTCTTTTGAACCACCAAAATTGATATTTTCTTTGTTGGTCCTTTCTTTGTCTTTATGTGAAGTATACTTGAACACTCTGGTTTCTTTATATCCTAGTTCTACAGAAGCCACTTGTGGTTTTAGATCATTTAATACTTCTTGTATACACTCCATATTTGTATTCTTTTTACTCTTCTTCATGCTTTCTTGGAATTGATAACTTCCCCTTTTTTCCATCCTATTTGGTTTTGACTTCTCCTCAGTCTGACTTTCTTGTTTCTTGACTATTATCCTCTTTTGGGAAGATTCCATTAGCTCATTTATTCTTCGAATCTCTTCCTAAAAGGAAACTGGCTCAATTTTTTCATCATATTCATGATATGTTGGATTGGTTTGATCTTCCTTCTTAAAATTTTGATTTCTACTGTTGCAGTCACTTAAGGTTTCATGGTTTCTTATGAAATCTTCTCTTTTTATCACTTTATAACCCCTGATACTAATCTCTAAACTCCTACCATCACTCAACCCCAAGAATAGTTCTAAGAATTCAACCATGTCATCATCTATATCATGCAAAGTTTCATATTTTTATTGATTTTCACTTGTCTTCTCCTCTTGAAAATCTAATTTTGGTCTTACCTTGACCTTGGTAGTCTTTTTCTTTGTATCATGTTCTTCCATCACTTTTTTATTATCTTTCTCCTTGGTAGGTGTAAAGGACTGAGTTTTTGAGATTTTCTTGCTATCACCATGATGATGATTATGTACCTTCTTAAAATGTATGATTTGTCCTTGTTGCTCTGTCCCTTCAAAATCTAAAACCTTGTTTTCTCTTGGATTTATTATGGGCAGTATACTCCTTCTACTTGGAATCTTCTTCTCCCCATCTTTTAGACTGATTTTGGTTGAAGTTGACATAAAATTGAATTCTTGATTTCCACCTTCTACATCACGAAGAATATTTAAATGCTTCTTGTGTTTTTCTTCTAGCTCTTCTACTTGAGGTCTATTTGTTTGGCCCTTTTCTTCAAGAGATGGTTCTATCTCTTTTTATTCACCAAATAGTGATCTTTCCTTTTGTTCACCAATTAAAATTGCTTGCTCTGTCTCTAAGGACTAGTTCTCATGCCTTTTCTTGTCTCCCATTATTTCTTTGTTCATGTCTCCTAAATTCTCATCATCAATTTGCTTTGTTTTTACATTCATATCCAATCTTGATACTTACGTGTTGAATGTGGTCTAGATAGTTCATGTAATCTCCCATGACAATATCTTAAACTGTGCTTTGTTCCTTTCTTTCTTATTTACTCCCTTGGTGTTGTTCAATGGTCTTCTCTGGCCTCATATCAGCGAAGCTTTCATATTCACTTTTTTATCTGCTTGACCCCCTGTGGAGGTATCTTCACACTTTTATATGTTCTCAAAGGCATGGTCTTTCCATTCTCTTAAATTTTTCTAGTTGTTTTTCTCTGATTTTTTTAAAGACTGCGGACTATACCTAAATAATGACATGTAAACATAGAGTTAGTTAGAAAACTTGATGGCTTCTTGAGCCCCACACCTACTATGCTCATAGTTTATTTCTCCTCTTTGCAACACTTGTTATTTGAATTTTATTGCATGCTTCCAACATGCATTCCTTCATCTTACTTTGTTGTCATGACTTCATTCAAGCACCTTAATGCTTTTCCAAGGTTGTAATTTTTATGCACCATCTCTTTCTCGATCTCACAACTTCTCTCTGTTGTCTTCCTCATCATGTGAGCAACTCCTTGGTCACTGAACACCTTCCTTGGTTTTTTTACTTTCACTTTTTTTCTTTTCTCTTGTGCATTATAACAAATATCTATCTCTGCATTCACTCTTCTTGAAGGTCTTCTACCTCTCACCCAAAAATACTCATATGCATTTACAAAGTCTTCAAAAGAAGACAACTCTCCCATTATTTTTTCCTCCTTAACCTACTATATTGCCTCGTGCAAGTATTTCTTCATAGTAATTAGCATCAAACTCCCATCTTTCTTATCTCTTTCACCCTTCCAGGGTATGAGGCTATGATCAACTTTTTCCTTGCAAAAGTTATATACATTAGTCTTTCCATCATGTTTGGCTTGCCTATAAAATTTCCAAGGTCTACCTAAGAGAAAATGGAAAACATCTATAGGTAGAACATCACATAACATTGTATCCTTATATGACCCAATTTGAAAATCAACTATACTTTGCTCACTTATCTGGACGATATGACTCTACTGCACCCATGAGATGTAATAAGGCTTTGGATGTGGGAGTCTTCTCAATCCCAACTTCTTCACCATGTATTTTGACACCACATTATCAGTGCATACTCCATTAATAATGACATCACAAACCTTCCCTCCATACTTGCATTTTGTTCTGAACAAGTTCCTCCTTTGACTCATATATATATATATATATATATATATATATATATATATATATGTGTTTTGACCTCTTAGGCTTGTCACTTTACCTCTTGGCTGCTCCAAGACTCTCTTTGTCAACAGACATTCACTCTTCACTCTTTCACTTCTCTTACATGTCCGATCCGGTTTAGTTGCCTGCCTTTTCTCAAATTTCTTAAAACAATCCATATTTCTTGTATTCAAACATTTATTATAGATTGTACAATCATTGCAATTATCATTCAAATCATCAACCTTGGACATACCTTCTATGTTGTTGATCTCTGGACTTGGCATTCTTTCCTTCACAAGATGCTCAAGCGCATCCATCCTTGACTCCATTTGTGTCTTCATCTGTTGAAGTTGCTTCATCATTTCCCTAAGAAAATGTTTTTGGTTGCCCATTCTTATATAAAATTGTACCATTATCATATTACTATTATCTAGAGCATTTAAATCAGGCTCTAATACCACAATGGTCCAAGGGTATAGCTTGAAATTAACTATAACTATCTTGATTGAGGGCTTACCATTATTTATGGTTTTTTTTCAACTTCTCAAGAGCTCAAACCTGCTAGAACTGACTTATACCACCCCTTCCATAGTATATCCATGCACATACTCGACTCCACAAGTCTTCATGTCACACTAGTTCACTATATCACTCTTAGATCACCTACACAATCTTTGCATCTCTACAAATTCTATAGGTGTGAGGACATAAAATGGTTACCTTGACATGCTTTGTAGCTCCAAGGTTCTTGAACATACCTCCTCATCCCTAAAATTTCTAAAGGCTAATTTATACATTGATTTATTTGAATATACAAAACATGCATTGTTCTTGGCATCCATGTCTAGGCCAAAATTGGTCTCTTCTTTCCAATGCTTAAAATAACTAGATGGATGAGTCATTCCATATAATTTAAAGTACTTAATATAGACTAAGACAAGATGATTTGAGACCATTCATACCTGGTCAAACATGATAATTGCATCATATTAAAGGTTTGGACTCCCTTACCATTCTTTCTAATGACCTCCAATTCGGACCGTAATAATCTGTCAAGTTCCCTATTGTCCTTGTTGCTCATCTCAAGTCTTGGAATGAAAGTAGTAGCTTTCGTGCCGTAAATCCATGTTTCATAAAATAATTTCACCACAATTGAAGTGCTCCCAACCTTTCATGCACTGGAAATTTTCTCACTCTTTCCATTTCAGCCTTCTTTATTAACCTTTTAAGTGATCTAGCATAGTCTTGAATCCTGAACAGGTAATCTTGTATTAGATGATGGCATTTTCTTCATGCATTTACCTCTGAGGTCACTTCAACTGATCATTTAGAGATTATTCCTTCTCCATGCCCAATCCAGAGTCATGATCATCTTGCTTTGATGAAAACTTAGTCCTCTACCTCACTTTCCTATACACTGTAATTTCTCCATTAAAGCTCGAAATTACTTTCATATATATCTCTAGCTATGATTGTCCAATCACCCTGAAAATTATGGGATATATAATTTAGGTCAAGACATATATATCTTGTTAATTTTAGCTCATTCTATTTGTATAGTCAAAAGATATGTGAGGCCCTAGTTCGAGCCCGAAAACTAACAAATTACAATAAAATTCTTCTCAAGCATTGTCAAAGATTATAAAAATCATGAATACGGTCCTTGTCTCATGTAGAATATTTCTACATTAATAGTAAGAATATTTGCATCATCTAAATGGAATTAAGGGTTTATTACCCATTGTCTTGTCCTCTTTCTCAATACAGTCCATTAAAACATGTAAAATTCATTCAAATTGAGGTGTCTATATATTATTGAAACTTCATATCTCCTTCATTACATTGAATTTACACACACTTTTTCTTCTTGAGCTCGAACATCCATATTAAGACTGAATTTGTCTATTTTGGAACACTCCTACTCCTAGTCTTGTTGTTACAAACCCTCAACTACTCCTACATGGACTCAACAAGAGTCTTTACTTAGAAACTAACCAAAACCACTCTTAATCATCTCATGAACACGTTTAAAACAACCATTATCCTCCTACATAGAATATATGGCTTTATTTAGTTTATCCTTACTCATACTAAGTCAAATTGACCTTCACACCTCATTTACAAGCTTATTTACTCTTCTCATGACACTTACTTAAAATTTGAATTAAAACAACCTCACAGTAGAGGGAAAAAACTTTAAACCTACTCAGACCTTATGAAAACCTAGTTACTATCTCCTAATTAATAATGATGCTCTACATCATAATTCCCTTCAGAGAAGAATTGAGCTTCTAACTCAATGGGTATATGTTTGTTCTCCATTTTTTTCTTTTGTTTTTCCAGCACTATTCATGTTTCTCAAATTTGCGTATAATGCTTAGAAGGAAGAGATTTGAACCTTATTCAAATAACACTCTTCTTCCTCTTTTTACAATCTTACAGTAATTATGAGATAGGCTCCTTCTTTGCTCCTAATATTTGGTCTTCCTTATTTTCTTGTCTCCTAATCACCCTATCTCCTCCATTCTTCTCTTTCATCTTCTTCTTCCTTATCTCTTTGATGTATCTTCCTCTTCCTGATGTCTTCTCACGTCCTTCATACATGTAATCAAGTTCCTTTTTCCTGGAATGTTGTCCATCTTCTTTTGAACCACCAGAATTGATATTTTCTTTGTTGGTCCTTTCTTTGTCTTTGTGTGAAGTATACTTGAGCACTCTGGTTTATTTATATCCTAGTTCTACAGAAGCCACTTGTGGTTTTAGATCATTTAATACTTCTTGTATACACTCCATATTTGTATTCTTTGTACTCTTCTTCATGCTTTCTGTGAATTGATAACTTCTCTTTTTTTTCCATCTTATTTGGATTTGACTGATCCTCAGTTTGAATTTCTTATTTCTAGACTGTTATCCTCTTTTGGAAATATTCCATTAGCTCATTTATTCTTATAATCTCTTCCTAAAATGAACTGGCTCAATTTTTTCATCATATGTTGGACTGGTTTGATCTTCCTTCTTCTTTAAATTTTGATTTCTACTATTGCAGTCCATGAAATCTTCTCTTTTTATCACTTTATAACCCATGATACTAATCTCTAAAATCCTACCATCACTCAACCCCAAGAACAGTTCTAAGAATTCAACCATGTCATCATCTATATCATGCAAAGTTTCATATTTTTATTGATTTTCAATTGTGTTCTCCTCTTGCAAATCTAAGTTTGGTCTTACCTTGACCTTGGTAGTCTTTTTCTCTGTATCATGTTCTTCCATCACTTTTTGATTATCTTGCTCCTTGGTAGGTGTAAAGGACTGAGTTTTTGAGATTTCCTTGCTATCACCATGATGATGATTATGTACCTTCTTGAAATGTATGATTTGTCCTTGTTTCTTTGTCCCTTAAAAATCTAAAACCTTATTTTCTCTTGGATTTATTATGGGTAGTATACTCCTTCTAATTGGAATCTTCTTCTCCCCATCTTATAGATTGATTTTGGTTGAAGTTGATATAAAATTGACTTCTTGCCTGCCACCCTCTCCATCTTGAAGAATATTGAAATGCTTCTTGTGTTTGTCTTCTATCTCTTCTACTTGAGGTCTATTTGCTTTGCCTTTTTCTTCAAGGGATGGTTCTATCTCTTTTTATTCACCAAACAGTGGTCTTTCCTTTTTTTCACCAATTAAAATTGCTTGCTCTATCTCTAACGACTAGTTCTCATGCCTTTTCTTGTCTTCCATTCTTTCTTTCTTCATGTCTCCTAACTTGTCATCATCAATTTGATTTGTTTTTACCTTGATGTCAGAAATTTATTCCTATATGATTGATTATAATCATATCCAATCTTCATACTTACTTGTTCATTATGGTCAAGATGGTCCATGTAATCTTCCATGACAATATCTTGAACTCAGCCTTGTTCCTTTCTTTCTTATTTACTCCCTTGGTGTTGTTCAATGGTCTTCTCTGGCCTCATATCAGTGAAGCTTTCATATTCACTTTTTTTATCTGCTTGACCCCATGTGGATGTATCTTCACACTTGTATATGTTCTCAAAGGCATGGTCCTATCATTCTCTTAACTTTTTCTTTTTTTTTTCTCTGATTTTTTTAAAGACTGTGGACTATAACTAAATAATGACATGTAAACATAGAGTTAGTTAGAAAACTTGATGGTTTCTTGAGCCCCACACCTACTATGCTCATAGTTTCTTTCTCCTCTTTGCAACACTTCTTGTTATCTGAATTTTCTTCCATGATTCCAACATGCATTCCTTCATCTTCCTTTGTTGTCATGACTTCATTCAAGCACCTTAATGCTTTTCCAAGGTGGTAATTTTTATCCACCATCTCATTCTCTTTCTCACAGCTTCTCTCTATTGTCCTCCTCATCATGTGAGCAACTCCTTGGTCACTGAACACCTTCCTTGGTGTTTTTACTTTCAGTTTGTTGCTTTTCTCTTGTGCATTATAACAAAAATCTATCTCTTCCTTCACTCTTCTTGAAGGTCTTCTACCTCTCACCCAAAAATCCTCATATGCATTTACCAAGTCTTCAAAAGAAGAAAACTCTCCCATTATTTTTTCCTCCTTAACCTACTCTATTGCCTCATGCAAGTATTTCTTCATATTAATTAGCATCACACTCCCATCTTTCTCATCTCTTTCACCCTTCTAGGGTAGGAGGCTATGATCAAATTTTTCCTTGCCAAAATTATAGTTATTAGTCTTTCCATCATGTTTGGCTTGCCTATCAAATTGTCAAGGTCTACCGAAGAGCAAATGGAAAACATCTATAGGTAGAACATCACATAACATTATATCGTTATATGACCCAATTGTAAAATCAACTATACTTTGCTCACTTATCTGGATGATATGAGTCTACTGCACCCATGAGATGTAATAAGGATTTGGATGTGGGAGTCTTCTCAATCCCAACTTCTTCACCATGTATTCTGACACCACATTGTTAGTGCTTACTCCATCAATAATGACATCACAAACCTTCCCTCCATACTTGCATCTGGTTCTGAACAAGTTCCTCCTTTGACTCATATATATGTTTTGACCTCTTAGGCTTGTCACTTTACCTCTTGGTTGCTCCAAGACTCTCTTGGTCAACAGAGATTCACTTTTCACCCTTTCACTCCTCTTACATGTCCGATCTAGTTTAGTTGCCTTCCTTTTCTCAAATTTCTTAAAACAATCCATATTTCTATTATTCACACATTTATTACAACTTGTACAATCATTGCAATTATCATTCAAATCATCAACCTTAGACATACCTTCTATGTTGTTGATCTCTGGACTTGGCATTCTTTCCTTCACAAGATGCTCAAGTGCATCCATCCTTGACTCCATCTGTGTCTTCATCTGTTGAAGGTGCTTCATCATTTCCCTAAGAAATTTTTTTTGGTTGCCCATTCTTATATACAATTGTACCATTATCATATTACTATTATTTATAGCCTTTAAAGCGGGCTCTAATACCACAATGGTCCAGGGGTATAGCTTGAAATTAACTATAACTATCTTGATTGAGGGCTTACCATTATTTATGGTTTTTTTTCAACTTCTCAAGAGCTCAAACCTGCTAGAACTGACTTATACCACCCTTTCCACAGTATATCCATGCACATACTCGACTCCACAAGTCTTCATGTCACACTAGTTCACTATATCACTCTTAGATCACCTACACAATCTTTGCATCTCTACAAATTCTATAGGTATGAGGACATAAAATGGTTACATTGACATGTTTTGTAGCTCCAAGGTTCTTGAACATACCTCCTCATCCCTAAAATTTCTTAAGGCTACTTCATACTTTGATTTATTTGAATATACAAAACATGCATTGTTCTTGGCATCCATGTCTAGGCCAAAATTGGTCTCTTCTTTCCAATGCTTAAAATAACTAGATGGATGAGTCACTCCATATAATTTAAAGTACTTAATATAGACTAAGACAAGATGATTTGAGACCATTCATACCTGGTCAAACATGATAATTGCCATCATATTAAAGGTTTGGACTCCCTTACCATTCTTTATAATGACCTCCAATTCAGACCGTAATAATCTGTCAAGTTCCCTATTGTCCTTATTGACTCATGTATACTAAATTCAATGCAAGTAGTAGCTTTCGTGCCGTTAAATCCATGTTTCATAAACCTAATTTCACCACAATTGAAGTGCTCCCAACCTTTCATGCACTGGAAATTTTGGGTACTTTTTCCCAACTCAGCCTTCTTTATTAACCTTTTTACTTAGAGCTCTGACCACAATATTGAATCCAGTTGTATACAGGTAGTCTTATACTTAAAATTAAGGCATTATCATCATGCACTTACCCACAATGAGGTCACTTCAAACTCATCAAATTTACCTAGATTATTCACTTCTCCATGCACATAGTCTAGGATTCATGATTTATCTTAATTATGATGGAAATCTTGACTGTCCTCTATCTCACTTTCCTGTACCACGTGTAATCTTCTCAATCTAAAGCTTGAAATTACTATTGCATAGATCTCTCGAGCTATGACCAATCCAATCACCTCTGAGATTTATGATGATGTTTAATTCATGGTCAAGGCAAAAATAATCTTGTTAATTTATGGCTCATTATCATTGGTTTAGTCAAAAGATCATGTGATGCCCTAACACGAGCCTGAAGAAGGAGTAAATGGCTATAAAAATCAATTGTCAAACAATTGTCAAGAGAGTATAAAAATTATGATTCACAGTCCTTGTCTCATGGCCTAGAATAATTCTATTTATGTTAACAATTTAAGGAATATTTGCATTCATCTGGAGGGGATTGAGGGTTTATCACCTCACTGTTCTTGTCCACAATCTCATAAACAGTCCCTGCAATTTCATTGTAAAGTTCAAATGCAAAATTAGGTGTCTTCCCATAATATTCAAACTTCATATGTCCTTCATTACATTCACTTTTCTACACACTCATGAACCTCTTGAGTTCGAATACCTCTCCTTCATATAAGACTGAATTTGAGCTACTTTTAGAATTCTCTGAGAAACCAATGTTCATGAAATCCTAGTGCAACTAACTCCAACTTTGACTCAACAAGTGTCTTTACATAGAAATTGATCAAAACCACTCTTAATCAGCTCATGAACATGTTTACAACAACTGTTATCCTCCTACATAGACTATATGGATTTTTTAGTTTATCCTTACTCATACTAAGTCAAATTCACCTTCACACCTCATTTACAAGCTTATTTACTCTTTTCATGACACTTACTTAATATTTGAATTCAAACAACCTCAGAATGGAGGGGGAAAACTTTAAACCTACTCAGACCTTATGAAAACCTAGTTACTATCTCTTAATTACCAATGATTCTCTGCATCAGTGCACCTTGGTTTCTACCAAGTGCATTCCCTTCCCTTTGCAGGGAAGATTTATAGAGTTCATGTTGTTGGTCCTATTTTGGGGTTGCGTTATCCTATCAGTGACATTGCATGTGCCCTCAATTAGGGGGGGCATCATTTGGGGTCTTACATATTATACAACACTTCTAAACCGGTTCAGTTCTATTTAATTTCCACCCTTGGCATTGCGCGTTACATACATTGAGTGCGTCCAAACTAGTCTACGAATCCCATACACAATGGATTTTATAGGACATGGTTTTCCTTAGCATTTTGGGGAGCAGTTAAAGGTTGGAGGATACATCAAAATTCCCTCATATACTTCTTCATCCAGTGGAGTCGGATCACCCAAAAAACCATGCAGTAGAGAGATATGTTCACACATATTCAGGGAAGTAGTTAAAGTTTGGAGGATACATCAGAAATCCTTCCTATACTTCTTCAGCCTATGGCATCAGATCACCCAAAAAACCCATGACAGGATATCATTTTTCTACACCCTTTTCTCTCATCACGGATCAGGAGCACATGTTCCTTTTTACACTTTTCATACTTTCATTTCAGTCTTTTCATTAGTATATATATGTTTTTTACATATATACATGCGTATTTGACTTCTTGATCATCTTCTCCTTGCATGTTCGACCATATGAGAAGCAAGCAGTAAAAAACAACATTTTGTGGCAGCAGACACCATACTAACCATGCAGGTACATCAGAAACATCGACAATTACACACATGTTTCTATCCCAGGTTCACTCTCATCACTTTTTTATGCTTTTACATATTTAGTTTCCACACTTCATCATATTTTTTGTTACTCCACACTTTTTATAGTCCTTCGGTGTGTTCTCTACATCACTCTACATGGACATCAGGTATATCTATATCTACTTTATGTTACTGAGATTTCCGCTCACCAACATAAAGTGGGGGTAAATGTAGACACTAAATCACACACTTTGGATAATATTTAGTCCCGGTCTCATACTACTATTCATATGGTTTTTGAGTGAAGAAAGTACTAATTAACCCATGTTTCTTGGCCATTTTTAGTTACTTTCTGTCATCATTCCTGACCTTCACCACATACATTCCCAGTCTATTATGTTAATCTTGCATCATTTTATCCTTAACTAGGGTGCCCATGGGCACCCTGATCCTTTTTACACTTCCTTTTTACATTGGAAAGCTAGAAAAGGAATCCTTAGATATATAGCTGGAACAACCGGATATGAGAATTTTTATGAACCAAGTGATGACTTTAAGTTAATTGATTACATTAAAAATGATTTTGTAGGTAACAATCTCAATTGTAAGTTAAATTACAAATACATATATCATTTTTTATAAGGCACAATGTCGTAGTCATCCAATAAGTAGCCAATCATGACCATTTCATTAGCTGAAGTAGAATATGTGGGAATCAAATATGCATCATGCGAGGCAACATAGATGGGAAATGTGTTGTTAGAATTGTTGCATGTAAAAATAAATCCAAATCAGATGTAGTCTCTAGCTACCTCTTTCTTTAACAACCAACCCCAAATGTGCCAACACATCATCCAGACTAGTCTGGAAGCTCACCTGAGGCACATGCGGGTGCCGAGCATCTCCTTTATGTGAGCTTTGTGAGAATGTTCTCTCTTAACATGAGGATTTTATACAACCATAAAATAAGTGAAACCATTCTTGATAGCTAGGTGTTAGCACTAACTACTAATCTAGTGCACTAGAAAATAAGATAACATGATCATATTATAATGGAAGTAGAGCTAAATAACGATTATCATCAAGGAAACCAGTAACACACCCATGAAAATAAAAAGGAAATGTACATATCTAGATCAATTACATAATTATTTCAGAATCACTTCATTATATTCATTAGTCAAAATACAATAGCCAAGATTACATCAAAAAGAGTTCCATCTCTGGGAATGTTCACAATAGCAAAGCTTTTATACATTACAGAGCTCGCCATTACATATTACATATCTCCATAACATCTCTTTCTCTCATGCTCACATACCTTTACCCATTTTTTCTCTAATCTCTTCTTAAAATCTCCTAAAAATCATCCATAAGAGGAACTAGAAGGAATCTTCTCTTAACCACTCATCATTACATGGGAACACCTAAAAGAATCCTCCATAATTGTCCTACCACTACCCAGGAATATGTTATATGTCATCATATATTTCCCTCAATCGAGTGTCTTCATCATGCATGTGTTAGCTCACCCATAACAACCTTGACTCCTTATACACTCATGATAACCGTATTGATACCCTAGAATATCCTTTCCTTGAGCTGTAAGTATCCATAGCTTATCCACATCTGAATCTGGTCATTTTTCCATTTTATCTCCTACGTGTGTATTTTCCTATTGTCCAAAACTTACTAAGTCTTGAATCCATCTTCTTGGGAGTGATCCTTCATGCCTCTCCAAGAACTAATTTCTTGCCCAGCTTCCATGTTCTATAAGGCTTCATGCCTTAGGTACTTAGTTATTTTAGGGGTGCAACATCACCCCACACTAAACTAGTTGCCACCTTAGAAATCCCTTGCACTTCCCAAATAAATTATTGACGACCAAAATCTACTAAGTCAAGAATGTTGCTCCAAATAATAAAGGATAGTGTTTCTAGAAGAATATGAAATAAAGAATTGAAGAATGGGGGGAAATGCTACGTGACCAATTGGAGGAGTTTAGGGAACTCCATGTCTATCTCATCCTTTAATTTTTCCCAGGCCTTTAATTATGATAAGGCCTTCCCTGGCACTTCTCGTATGATGATGGACACCTGGTCTGGAGTGATTTCTTCCAACTTCCCTTCAATGTATTGACAACCACCCCCAGCTCTGTGCATACACCTTCAAACTCATCCATCCGCTAAGTGATGGAGTCTCAGAGTTCACTGATCTTGAAGTCCATCTTTTCATGCTTTGTTTTAATTTTCTCCTTCTAGGTCATGGTGTTAACAACCAACTATGTGCGCTCGATATTTTTGGTGGGAATGGTCTCCTAGAAAACCTTGAGGGTTTCCTCTTCCTCTGTCACCCATGAATCAATAATTGGCTTGCATTTTCTACAGCTGTTGAAGCTCCTATATGTTAGTATATTTGCTTCCTTGAGTTGGGTGAGCAAGTCCTCCAACTCAGTGATCCAGGATTCAATGAAAACCTTGTTCTCCTCTTTCTCCTCTACAAGCTCTATAGTTGTGGGCCTTACACCATCCTTGATGTTAATGAGTAACATCCCCACAAGATCCTTGAGGTACTCCATTTCATCCCCTTAGTAGGTCCTAGCCTAACTTACCAATGCCGCACATTGTCCCAAAATGCTCTTTAACAGGGCGCCAACTCAGTCATATGCCTCCTTTGTTTGCACATGTTCTCCCCTTAACCCCTGACATAATCTATCTATTTCATTCTCCTTATTTTTCTTATCCGCGATAAGGGTCCGAACAGTGGCCCCTACATCCAAGCTATGACAGATTACCTCTGAAGACATATTTTGTGATGCATTGCATTCCTACTCATTTGTCAGGTGGTTAGGATCCACCGCCCTATATAAATCTCCTCCTTTATTCTTCAAATGAATGGTCTCGATCATATGATCATTGACTTCAAACTTAGGCTCCTTGGAGTGGCAGTGCATGTTCCAACTGAGCATCTTCCTGGTTCTTGGCACACCCCCGTATTGGTCCATTCAATACCATCCATGTACATTTTCTGGTGGGAGGGTGGCCTGGAATCTCACACGCAAGACCTTTATGGGGTCATCTGTGAACTCCATATGTGGGGACACGGGTGTTCACTTCTTCCTCATAGCTTTGCACTTTGTCCCCTACTTCTTTTCTCTAGGGGTGAATCCTTTATCCTCCTTTATTGTAAAGGAGTCCCCCTTATCTCCCTTTGGGCTTGCGGTCTGATTTGGGGAGGCCTCGCATGCTAGACTCTTCTCATCCCTTGTAAAATGTTCCTTTTCTTCTCATCCCTCACCCACATCCTTAGCCTCCACCTCAGCTTCCTGCTCCTGCAGCTATGTTTCCAATTCTGCTTTGAAGGTAGCGGGGTCTTCTTCTTCTCCTTCCTCCGAGCTTGTTGTGGGGCTCAATGCATCGTGTGTTTTTCACTTCTTTTCTTCAGGTTCCTCCTCTTCCTTATCTTCCTCATGCCCTGGCAATGAGGCCTTGTCACCACCCTGTAACAAAGTTTCGGTGCCCTTGCTACCATTCCAGCATATGTAGTACTTAATTTTCTTGGAAGTATCTAACTTCCCCTCATCTTGTTCTTCTATTTCCTACTCTTCTTTCTGTACTGCTTTCATGGGCGGGATTGGTGTCTCCTGTGGCTTTGGAAAGGGAGAGTCTGTAACCTCCACCTTAATCCCCCTTGTATTTTGGGGCACAATTTCTCAAACACCCGATGGACATACTCCTTGATGGTAACATTGATTTGAGGGTGTAAGTCCTAAAACTTTGGCTCCAAAAATTTGATGTAAGTCGAGTGTCATATTTTTATGTCATGTGCAATGTGTGGATATCAACATCCACCTTGTCTGCATCAAAAACCAACTTTTGCACATCCTTTATCTAGTTGATGGCACGCTTCATATATTTGGTAGTAAATGTGAAGGGGAGCTTACACCATGGGCCCGTATCTCCCTTGGCTATCATAAACTTTGCTAGACAAAAATGTTATGTAACAAAATTTTTTACCTAGTCCCCAACAACTTGTGGTAATTTGTGGGGAATGTACCACTCATTCTCAAAATTTTCACACAATCACTCAAACCAAGTGTTCATCTTAGCCTCGTAAGTGCTCGAGATGGTCCCATCGTAGGTGAAATTCACAAATTGGACTGGAGGGGATGAGTATGTGGGTGGGTGAACCAAAATTCTCCCATCTGGTTCATTTGGGACACCAATTTCCCAAAACACGAAAAGCAGCAAGATGGATCCCCATGTGATTTTTGTCCCTGCCTCATTCTTCTCTCGTGCTTCTTCGATAATGTCATTCACAATAAACTAGACAAAGTTGTAGTGTGCCCTCTTGGACACTCTATAGGCTACATATAAGAATCTCTGATTAATGTCCATCTAGCTCTCTGATGCGCCCAATTTGCAGCTAATGAGCTGGGAGGAAACTCTCAATGTTTGGTTTGGAAGATCTGTAATCACCTGTTCCCTACCTCCCTTCTTGTAGTTTAGTTTCTTCACCAGCTCCTTAATCTCGGTAGTGGCACACAAATCAAGTGTCATGTCCTCTCCGGTATTCCACAGGCATGTAACCATCCAAATCAAATGGCATGTGATCCTCATTCTTCTTCCCACAAAGTAGAAGAAGTATTTGTGTATTTGTGACATCAACCACCTAAATAATGGGGCGGGTTTGGAAAAGAATGACAACTCCTAAAGCTATAAAAATCTATTTTTTTGTAACTCCTATTACACCGAGTCATCAATTTTAGGGTTTCAGATCTCGTCCATAGTTAGAGTGTCTGACACTAGGTCCACCCACATCAGCTTTTCATTGTCATTTTTCCTATGGTTGTACTCATTGATCTTGTATTTTTATAACTTCGAACTCCACTTTTCTACTTTGATAGCCCCTAAAGGGTTTTGTATTTTTGAGTATATTTCCACGGGGTCCTCCTTCTCCACAACCAGTTTCTTTGTGTGAGCCTTATTGGCTGCCATATTCCTCCTTCTTTCCTTCTTTCCCTAGGTGCTCTGATCCTTTCCTTTGTGTTCTTAGAATCGACAACTTCCCTTCTTCTCTCTCACGCAATCTCTTTTTGTTCTATTGTCTTCTTTCCTCGCTACGCCACAAGATTACACTATATCCTACACAGGTCCACTGGTTCATGATAGTACTTCATGTCACTCTTCTTAGTAAAACACTCATCGCGCTTTGAGCTCGAGATCACAAAATAAATTCTCTAAGGAAAAGTAGTCAAAATGACTACTCTCACCTCTTATTTATACTTTTTCGATGCCTTAGAGTCCCTCTGACCACGTGTCTTAACATATATTTTTAATAAAGTGCTTTATTTCACTCAAATCAAATTTTACGACTTTCCCTTATGCATCGCAACTATAACCTTCTGGCACTCCAGTACTACTTTACTGCCACATACCTCCTTCACGCACATCACTGTGTCAAATTACATAACCTATGCATCATCCACTAAGTAGTTCTCCATGGTGTTTCCTACCTTATGTTATACCGTGTGATCTTTCCCTTCTTTGTGGTCATTAAACTTCTCTCACCACACCTTCATAACCGTATGAATTCTTTCACCTTAGCCATTATGTCACTCATTCTTCTGCCTTTGTGCTAATCTTTCCCCATTATCTATTATTGAAGGAATTTGTCAACATATCTGCTACTTCACCCCACACAAAAATGTATGTGCGGTCCTCTGCGCATAGAACCTCTTACAATATAATTAGCTATCGGCGCACCAACACACAACAAAAAACTAAAATAATGACAAAGGAAACAACCAAAAATGGAAGAGCATTAAAGAAAATCTAATCTAATTGGTAATACTTCCTTATTTTCAATCATACATAAGCCTTATTTATAGTAGGGCTTCAGCATACTCCCATTGAAGTAACATGGTAACCTTGTCCCATCCAGTGCTTGTAACTGACACACACCTAAATAAAGGATGTACAAGATGATGTATGGTCCCAACCAATGGACTTTCAATTTCCCAAGATGGCACAAAAATTTAGAGTCATAAATCAAGACCATCTACCCAACCTCAAATTGTTTATTTTTAATGTGACGATCATGTCATGCTTTTTGTCTCGCCTTCTCAGTCTTCTAACTCCACCTAGCAAGTGATCATATTTCATCTAACTGCATTAATTTATCCATGCATTCTTGTAATTATTGTTCATCGGCCAATCCTGCTACGTGCGTAATATGCAAAGAGGGAAGCATAAACTCTATTGGTAAAACAACTTCCATGCGAAACACCAATTAAAATGGTATGGCCTTGTTCAATCTCTTAAAGGTTTTCCTATACACCCATAGTACGACTAAGAATTTGTCATCCCAATCTTGTCTCCCAACATCACAAATCTTTGTCAATGTGTGACTTAGTATCTTGTTAAATGCATCATTGGTTCCATTAGCTTGAGGGTGATAAAGGGTAGTCTTGTGATGAGACACCATGAACTCTACCAATAGAATCCTGATTGTCTCATTCAAAAAATGTGTACCTCTATCACTAGTCATACTCAATGGACACCCATACCTGCTGATTATATTTTCCCACATGAATATTTTCATTGTGGTCCCTGTGCAATCTTTGTAGGTGCAACCTCCACCCACCATGTTAAGTAATCAGTACAAGTAATGATATAGTGTGAACCAATCCTTCATGCGACAGGTGAAATAGGTCCTACAAAACCAATCACCCACTTCTCAAATGGTTCAACGCTAGCTATTGGCCTCAAGGGCATTTCATCTCTTCTTCCTGGCTTGTCAAGGCACTGGCAATGATCACAGGCCTTACAAAACTTGATACAATCCTGGTAAATTCTTTCCCACCAAAGACGTGCTAGTAAAATCTTCTGCGTGGTGGCATTTCCAACATAGTGGCCTCTTGCAATTCCACCATGTGTTTCCTCCATGATTGCAGCACACTCATGCTCTAACACACACCGGTGCAAAACCTCATCGGGACCTAGCTTGTATAAGTCTCCACTAATTAACATGTAGGGCACGAAACGTATGGCTAATTACTTTCTTTCTAAAGTCTTCATTCCTTCCGACACCATACATGTTTTAAGGAACACAACAATATCCTCTAATTCAAAGGGCATGCATCGTAATCTAAATAATTGTGCATCTTACATTGTATCCTCAATGCTCTGCACATCCTCCCCTAATTCAATCCTTGATAAATGGTCCGGTCCCAAGTTACTCTTGCTTCATTTTACAACAATCGTAAACTCAAATTCTTGAAATAATAGGACCCATCTACATATGTGCCCTTGTAAAACGGGCTTGTTTACCAAGTAATTCAATGTCATGTGGTCTATGTAGAATATAAAGGTTGTTCCCAATAGATACTTCCTGAATGTATGAAACATGTAGATCATCGACAATGCCTCATGCTCAGTAGTATTATAGTTATACTCTGCTGGTGTCAACTTCCTACTTGTAAAAAAAAGAGGGTGATCAAAATTCCCCTCACTAGGTTGTGCTAACATTGATCCAATGGCCATCCCTGAGGCATCAACATGCACATGAAAAGGCTTATCCAAGGAAGAAAAGTGTAATATGGGTGGAGTGATAAGCTTATTATTCAATGTATCAAACTTCGTCCATTACACCTCTCCCTAATGAAATGTACATATGTGCTTCATCAATCCCTCTAATGGTGTGGTGATATTGGCATAACCCCTTAATAAAATTTCTGGTAGTATACCCAGTATGCCCTAGGAATCCACACACCACGCTCCGGTTGATGGGTTCCCTCTATCATACAATAATGGATAACTTTTTCAAGGATCCACCAATAAGCCTTCCTTACATATAATTTGGCCTTACAAGGTTCCAAATAGCAGTTGCGAAAAAAGACATTTCTTAATGTTGATGGTATATGCGCAACTATCCGTCATCTCTTGATCATAAAATAGCCGCAAATCGTCACAATGGTATGTTACTAGTCCATACATTATCCAATCATGAAGGTAGAGTGGAAGGAACTTATGGATAAAGTCCTGAAATGCTTGGACCACAATGCATGAAAATATAACAGAGCGCATTCTTCAGTCCAAAAGGCATGACCAGTATAGGCAAAAATTCCCCATTCAGTGGCAAAATTTTATCTTTTCTTGGTCCTCCTTCACAATTATAACCTTATGATATCCTGAGAAGCCATCCATGTGAATGAATAGATATCACACTCAGCTACTCCCTCTAGGATGTCCTCAATGAAAGGGGTTGGAAAGGGGTCAATGACACATACCATATTCAAATGTATGGTATAATCAACACAAATCCTTATCCTCTCCATCCTTATAAATGTCTAATGACCATTGGGCTTATCTATTTTGACTCCTCAACAACCTCAATAATCCCTAATGTGATCATCTTTTCTTTCTCTTCCTTGAACCAGATGGATATATTTAGTATTCATTCGATAAGGTATCTTCCGAATTGGGCATGCTCACCTTCTTTTAGTTTGATATGCATTTCTCCTAAGGAGCGGTGAAATCCCTTAAGCTAATGGTACCCTGTGTGGAAATAAATCTTGAAACTCACGCAAGAGATTAATGATCTTTGAAACCTCCTTCTCTAACCAGTAATCCATGATAGTTGCCTCCTTAGGTTCCATGCATCTAAGATTCAATGTTAAACTTATTTCATTTAAGAGGTTCGTGATAGGCACACACTTTCTCATCAACATTATCCATCACCTTGCATGCATACCCATAGTATGGTTAACATCCAAGTTCTCTAATTCCTCACCATATAGTCACATAGAATAAATTTCCCTTCTCTTTCTCCATGCATGTGCATTCACAGGCTATATTTCTTCTAGCTCCTCCACATCAAAATGCACCTTTAAATTAGGTTCTCCCAAAAATTCAATAATCCTATCCTCAACCATGGACACTACCTCCCATAGTTATGCACTTAACAACCCGCAATGCCTTGTTTACCAATGGCTTATTACTTTGATACTCAAAGGTTTGAAAACAAGGCATATGTTAACTCCCACAAGTTCCCTATGTCTAGACATGTGTAATTCTGAATGAACGTACCATGCATACGTAAAAAATTGTAGTGTGGAATAAAAATTTTGTACCTAAGAGGGAAGGGGGTAAAACTTCTACACCTCGCATCCCATCTATGCCTCCTCACATTTATGAACATGTTCTTGGGTGGATTCCCTTCCATCATAGCCATATATTTTAGTAGGTGCATTTCTCTAGAAGAATCAAATAGAGAGCTCAATCCTTATATTTTCTTGATGCGCCGCCCACCATCGTGTTGCAGTCCCGCACAAAGTGTAGATAAGCATGCTCATTATTACAATCTCACACCTCCATTGGGATTTCATGGCTCACAAGAAAAATTCAAGGTTTCCTTCCCCATTGTATCTTGGCAACTACTTTCCTCTTAGGCACCTAAGTGGGCGCGCCTTCATCTCCCTTGCACCCAGTACTTCTGTTGTAAACCATCCTTACAACCTACCTTTATGGATCATATTTCCATAAGCAATGAACACTTTGATTCCCTTATCACTTGATTCCACGGTAGCACTTATCGTTTTGATACCCTGTCTTGGGGAAATTTTTAACGAAACACGTGTCAAAATTATCCAATAAACTTTGTCAAACTGGTGTTCCTTAAACTGCACTGTAGTCACCCCATTTTGAGGGGGGTCAACCATACAAATCAATATATCATCATTTTTCTCTAGCACTTTGCCTAAATCATAAAACACTTGAAAAAAAGGGGCAAATGTAGACACTCAAAATTTGCACCACTCATTTTCTCTCATCATACACACTATCTTAATCAAAGTCACTATTTGATTCATACATATCCTATCCTAAGTCTAAACTCCCCCACCATATTTACTCCATGTAAATATTCTTCACAGCTGTAAAATCTCATCTTTACCTCTCAAAACCACTCAAAACTATTTAAAAACTAAAAACAAATAAGACAAAACAAAATCAAAATAATCCTATAACCATCTCAACTTCTTCACCCCGTCATCCAACACCCCCAACCATTCACTCACATTTTAAACCAAAAAGCCACGATTAGAAATGGTTTCAACCAATCTTACAACCGTTTTCCCACAAAAACCAGATCGTCGGCTATTCAGTTGAATAGCCAATGATTATAAATAGCACTTTTGTGCTCTCCCTTACGGATCTTCAATCTCAATTTTTTGGCCTCCTTTTGGCTCTTACACTTCGTTGTTTGACACTACTCCACCCAAGAAATCATCAAGCATCATCATGCATCAATATTAATCGTTTTCAAGCATTTTAAGGATCATTTTCATCACTCAAGCTTCACTAGCAACATCTCAGCACAACTTGTCCACTCATATTTTTCTTATTGAATATTTGAGGCATCATTTAGCTCCAAATCAGCTCAAAGGTATTCCTAGATATCTATTCATCCTTTCTTATTCATGTCTATCTTTTAAATATATCAAAAACATAATTTTAGTGCTTCAAACTCCCATTTTTATCAAAACTATCAAAATCACATAAATCGCTAGTGATTCACCATAATCGCCAGCGATTGGTCTAAATCACCAATAATTCCTTTTCAAATTTATCACTTTATCAGTTTATCAAATGTTTATCATATTGCACCAAATCCTCTGCATTTAACATTTTTGTTTCGAAGCATGGATCTTTGTCAGATGGCAGTTCCTAGCCACTCACATCCAATTACCAGCATTTATGACCTTCATATAGTCCAACACCCTTTCTTCAGGGAACAATATAATATCTTACACGATTAACACTTTGTGCTATCTGATTCGATGTTAATGAAGAGGACATCAAAGCCCAGTTTGAATTCCTCCACGAAATCCAACAAGAAATTGAGGATTTCTGGTACGACTACTTTGAACGCATACAAATTGCAGCTTCCCTCTCTTTGGCCACCTTTGAAGGAACAAGAGCTTCCTTTCAACTTGGAGTTCTATGGATTCTTATATCCTATTCACATAGTTGTATTGATCATATATATTTTTCTTTACCTACATCATTATCAATTACTTAATTGTTACAAAACGAGCTGACATCCTCCGAGGAAGTCCCTTTGGATTCCTGGAATCGGCCTTTGCCGAGCAGTTCGTCTATCCATTATTTAATCCTTTCTATTTAGTGTCTTTGAGCGCAGGTTGCCTTTGCAGGATGGGAGGAATTGTACGTTTATTTGGACTTGATCAAATATAATTGGACATCAACTTTAGCATCCATCTCTGCGGGTATTGGTAAACCCTACCGTCTTCCAAGGCCATTTTTGTTTTTATTATTTCACTTCATTAATTTAAAGTAGAAAAGTAAAAACATATCTAAACAACATGTTACAAGAGGGATCAACGCATAGAGAGGTTCGTGCAGGAAGTCTGGGACTTAGCCAATTTTCCAAATACATGGATAAAAATAGAAAAATAGAGGAGTGGCGTTCAAGTAAGGTTTATAATTAGACAAAAATTGGATGGCTTATGATGCACACAAAGGGATAAATATTTGGAAAAAGCACATATAGAGACAGAAAATGATTATGCACAGGTCGAGCCAATAATAAGATTAAAGCAAGTCATATATTTAGGCTAATCTATTATTAACATAAAATGTAAAAAGCATGCAAACTATTTTTGTAATCACAACTATTATTAGGAAAGTGCATGAAGTGGTGAAGGGAAAGTCCCCATCCTTATATATAGGTAGTGCTTATGAGTTTTGAATATGTGTGGGCAAGTTAGAGATTCTTGAGGGTTTTTGGTGTTATGAGTTTTGGAATTTGTGTGAGAGCACACATGTCTTGTGCACAAATGTATTGAGGTTATTGTAATCAATTATTTTTTATGTAATACAATTATACTCATGATGGTGTTCAGGAATATGTGATTTTGTTCTTCCTTAATGATTTGTTTCCTTATCATACATGTTTATGAATTGTCATGGGTATGCTACTCTCTGTGCATAATTGGATATATTTTTTATTAATATGGTGAACATGCATGCTAATCTTCTGATATGAATAATAAAGAAGGAACATGGTGGTTGCGCATGCTTCGGGTGAGCATTCAGATCTGTTTAGATGAAGTGCCAACATGCATAGTTATTGAGTGGGTAAACAATGGCTACATTACCCTAAACAAATTAATCATCACATTTATAGCTCAAACACACATCCCCCAACTCAAGGAACATTATGTGGAAAATTTGGAAGAATATATGAAGGACTTTGAAAATTATACCTTCCTAGCAACACATAGAGAATGCAGAAAAACATGGTAGGATTTGTTAGAATATCTAAGAAGAAGGTAGGTAGTCTTTCCAAATAATTTAATTTGGGCCTATAGAAGAGCACAAATATTGGTTTCCATAATTAGGATACTTGAGAATGAGTGGATAAGGATGCATTACCATCCACATCTACTTTGGTAACCAACACTCACACGAAACTCCTTAAGATCAACAATTTAGTAAGGAATTTGAAGTATGGAGAAAATGGGCCATATCAAACAATGGTTATACAACTCCAAGAGATGAGACCTTAAACACATACACCCAAAATTGTGACTGTAAAAATATTGTTGAAATAATGAACAAGGGAAGATAGGAAGTGTATAGGTAGTCTTGCAAGCTCTTAAGTTTGGGGTAGTGATGAGACTTGAATAATCTCATCTTAATAAGTTTTTAATTCCTTGATTTTGAGTAAGTTTGGAATGTTCTTAATCATTCTAACAAGTATTTTTATTAGTTTCAAAGTTTAATTATGGTACATGTATGATGAATAAAACTTCATAAAATTGTGGCTTGATTGTTTCGTAACTCCTAATTGTTCTTGTGGAAAATATGTTTGGTCATGTAAACATATGAAAATAATAATTATAGCAAGAAATAAGTTGATAGATAACCTTAATTTTGACTGAGTCATGAGCTTTAGACTTCATCACTTAACTTTGGACTAAAAAGAGAAAAGTTCAGGACATCCCAAAGAAAGTGCAATAATTTTGAAGAAATCATATAACTCGCAAGAAAAGTGTAGGACTTCCAAAGAAAGCGCAATACTCCTTCCATGCTCAAGACTCCAATCCAAACTTGACATGGTCACTTATTTGGACCCATCTATCAAAGCTACCTATATATTTGGAGGCTAAAAGGATTTTGTAGATCATGGAGAAGATTTATTCAATGCATTATATGGTGATCTAGTGCTAAAGAAGCAGTATTCAATAAAGAAGAAAAGGACACTGTCCCACATTTTGAGAGAGAAGCCTCAATACAAATTTCAAATTGAAGAATATATAGTTCATTTGTAATATGATAGCTATAATGGCATCCATTTGTCAATTGAAGAAGTTGGATCCATATCAAAGATTCAATAGGATTTTTACTCAATAAGACACTATGAATGTAGAAGTTAGTTTTGCATTCATGAAAGGATGAATGATTCAAAATCCAAGTAACTTATAAATTCTTCAATGCAAACTTAGAAGAAGCTATGTAATTTAAATATATATAGGATTTTCTATTTGAAATACACATCAATTTAATAAAGGTGGTGTTGAGAAGATATAATATTGTTCTAAGGAGAAGACACACAAAGAATACGTACACAGTGAACATAGGCGCATTTGAAGGCGCGATGCTATAATAGGAAAGGAAACACACGCCATAACAATTGGCTCAGGACTTAGCTAGTTTTTATGGATAAGGTCTATATTTGGAGATAGCATATGGAGCACACATCAGGATGGAGACTTGCGCTGACACGCAAATGGTATTTCAAGAACGAGCGGCCGATAAGCATCATGCATGGTTGTAAGATAATAATAGGTTTACTTCTTCCAGTTAACTATAGCACATCTATTATAAGCGCACTTGCATGTGTGCATGTTATTGTAAAGGTTCTTGGTTATTATCAACATGTGACCTATTTCGAGAAGTGCATAGGCGGTGAAGGGAAAGTCCCCAACTCCCCTATAAATATGTATTGAACTATACGTAGTTTAAAGAGAGACTAGTGTGTGAATTATTGTAGAGTTATGCTACTAGTTGGATCTGATACGTGCATGACTTATGGATATGCTTTATAATGTAAGAAGCTTCTATGTTTTACAATATTTAATGACAATGGATGTATATTGGCTGGATAATGGTGTTAGACATAACTGAAACTGGTTCATGTATGGTTAATCTTATTACAGTTATTGTTTAGTTCATTTATCATGATTCTTTAAGATCTAGATTTGGATTATGCACTGTGGAATGTTTATGTTTAATTATGGATCTGAATATGTCTTATACATCATCACACTAACATCCTACACAAGAAAATCTAAAGAGGGTTCTAATACCTTTGTGCACTTTGGGTAAGTGCTTAGCTCAGGCTGGGTGATGTGCCAGTGTGCCTGGGTTATTCATACAGTAGATTTTAGACTACATCAATGGTATCATTTCCGGGACCTCTTTTTCAGTTGTTTTCAGGATGATTCATAATGAAGACGTATACGGTTGACCTCAGAAAAGTGTTAAGGAGTGGATAATAGATCTGGAAGAAGAGTACACTTGAAGGTTCAACACTGGATCTGAGTTTGATGCACGTGCGTGAGTGGAGCAGAATTTGTATGAATACTTGTATGAGAATCTTCTTTGTTATCTTTCCGGTAGAGCTATACGAGTGGCTGGTTTCTTATGTGTCTAAAAGGAATTGGAGGTATCACACACTTTTCTGGACCCAAGAAGAATTTCAAGCCCTCTATGATGCTAATTTGATTTAGATGCGTACGATGTGGATACTTGGTTCTGTGGTGTTTTGAATAGATATACTTTGGAATACTCGATTTCCACTTACTTGTGCCCGAAGGTAGCTGAGTTCCATTTTTTACTTTATCCCAGGGGAACTTATCTGCAAAGCATTCCACTTGCAATCAAGATCTTGATTGGTAACCCTCAACTTGGAAGAAAATTTGATGGCTAGCTAAAACCTACCACGCGCGGGGGGAAGAAGAAGGTTTGGTGAAGGATGGCAGACTTACCAGTAGAGAGGAAAAGAGAAGAAAGGTGACTTAAGTATAATGAGGTGTGCACGAGAGGGAGTTAGGGAAGTAGCGTGATATTTCATAATGGATGGCATTGAGGAGAGAGATGACTTGTGATAGGATTTAGAGCTCATGCAGAAGGCGTGGAGCCAAAGCATCTGGAACTCCCCCATTTGGGCAAGCATGATAGGGAACCCTCCTTGGGCTCACATGGGAGTGCACCAGCAGAGACGACATGGGCCACGGGAAAGCATTTGAATCTACTTATCAACCTATCCCTTGCAGCTTGGTTTTCCAATATCTAGTACAACCAGTAATCAACAAGCTTTTTTGGGGAGTAGTAGAAAATGAGTAAATCAAGTAGAAAGTGCATCTATGGCTAGGAAAACGTCTTCTTTATTATTTAGAGGTACCTTTTTAGGGGCATTGTCGGCACAAAACTCAAACGCGTAGAATTTTGGACTCACTTCTTAGATTAGTACCACCTCACAGACTGTAGGAGTTCAATTTAGTACCACTTTTGGGACACATGGTAGTACATCCACTGGTTCACTTTTGGATACAGGTGAAGGATTAGGGGGAATAGGTGGATATAGTTCTGGTGGATTTGGTGGGTCTAGAGGCAGAGGTAACACAAGAGGTTCTAGATCAGGTGGGAAGGGTCCGCACGAACCACAAAATATTGATATGGAGATGTCTCTTCATCTTCCAGAGTATAGGGGAATAAAAGATGTTGTCTGAGCATGTTCACATGTGTGAGATACCGTGATGCGCACAAAAGGAATCACAACTTCTAAGCACAAGGAAAGTCAGTTTATAACTACGTTACAGGGACGCGCACACAATTGGTACAGGAAGTTTGACCCTGATCATACTTAGCGTAGATTATACAACATTATGAGATGCTTTCCTTAAGACATTTTATATCCCTGAGTTTGAGGTAGAAGAGTATAAGTGCGCTAAAGGATATTAAGTAGGGCACTACTGAGAGTGTTTGGGAATATGATGCACATTTCAAAAAACTTTTGTCTAAAATTTCGTATGATATCCATGCAAGATAGCATGCACAGTGGTTTTACAGAGGCTTGATCACACCTTTTAGGAGGGTGTTGTCATATAAGATATATACGGATCCACTCGAAGTTCTTGAAGTAAAGTTGCGTGATGAGGTAGTCAAAATTATAGACACTGGAGTGAGCCCATTCCTGGAAGCTCAGATTGCAGCTATGGCAAAGCAGTTGGAGAAACTATCGGCCAATTCAACACACGAGACATGCACTAAGATTTGGTGTACAAATTGTGAAGTGGAAGGGGCACACTAAGGATAGTTTTCCTCGCAAGGTCAGTATATTCATTGTTGTTAGACTGTGAGATATGTAATTTATACCATGATGTAAGATGCTTCCCATTGTTACAGCGTGTGATAAGTAAGAACGTATCTTGCTACTATAAGATTTTCCGGTCCATGAATCACAATACCAAATATTGTAGGTTGATTGATCAGATCCATGATGTCATTGATATTTTTGTATGATAGACAGGTGTATCAGATAACTCTAAAAGTAAAAGTGAGCACCATGATCATGATCAAAACCAAGGCCGCTATGATCAGAACGAAGGGCATGCTTTGAAGGAGGTCGTGGTAGAGGTCGAGGATAGTGTGGTGGATTCAGGGGCCAAGACCATGGTGGTGGGTGAGGTGAGTTTCCTCGTGGAACATGTTATACGTGTGGATCTCCTGACCACTACAGGTGCGAATGCCCTCAGAATATTACTTGTTATTTTTGTGGAAAGAATCATAACTATGAGGAGTTCCCGGACTTATATGAGCATCTTAGCAAGCAACATAAACAGGAGAACAAGGGTGTAGGGATGGTTAGAATACAACACGCCATAAATAATCAGTGGTTGCCAAAGTTGGCACCGGAATCTGAGGTATTACCAGTGAAGATTACTAAACGTGCTGAAGTTGCGCGCCAGAGAAACATTACAATAGAAGCCTACCATTACTAAGGAGGAGGTTTCACATGCAAGATTCCTAGATCCTACACATCAGAAGGAGGTTTATCAAGAAACCATGGAGGTGCTCAGAAATCTTCAGGGTGAAATACAATGTTTAAAGGAAAAGTCATGGAAATTGGAACAAAAGAAGGCAATAGAGACGGTCCAGTTAGATGTTGATGATTTGAAAGAGGTATGCAAGATGCTGCGCCTAGAGAATATTATTCCATTACTGGGGAATTGGTTAAAGGGAAACACTCCGTGTGAAGGTATTGAGAATGGATGGAAGATCCTGCATGCTAATCTCCCCCCTCATAGCTTGGATTATGACAAGGAAATCACTCTGAATGTTGTTGTGGATGGGTGGATTTTGAGAAATATATTGATTGACACAGGTGCGGAAGTGAATGTGCTTACTTTAGATACATGGGTACAAATGGGCAGACCTCCATTGCATCCATCCTCTAATGTATTGTTTATGGCCAATCAAATTAAGGCCAGTCTAATCAGAATTTTAAAGGATGCATTCATTACTATACAAGGGGCCAAGTTCACTGGGGACTTTGAGGTCTTAGTACTTGCAGAAGCAGATAGCTTCCCCGTTCTACTTGGGTGCCCTTGGTGTTATGCAAATAATGTTGATCTACAGTTCAACAAGGGGTGTATAAGTTTTGAGAAAAAGGAAGAAAGTGTGATTATCCCTTTGACAGATGGGAAATCTGCACCTTACGATGAACATTTGAGTGAGGAAGACTTGAACAGAATTTATGTACACATCATTCGGGATCTAGAAGTACTTGAGACATCGAAGGAAGGAATCCTCTAGTGGGAAGATACACAATCTATTAGTGACACTACAAGTATTTCTTGTGATAATTGGTCATATGACACCTATGAGATGGTCGGGTGAAAAGTAAGAAGTGCATTTGCGTAGAGAAGGAACCCTCATTATATTAGCAGAATAGGTAAAAATTTGTACCCTGGTATACACTAGAGAAGGAGACCTTACGGTATTCATGCACGCCATGGAGGAATAGTGGAAGGATCAAGTAGAAAGAAGAAATATGTTAGTGTATACCCTACGCGGGACAACAATGCATTGGTGGATGGTTCACAAGGATAATCTCATAGAATGGAATGAAGTGAGAATTTCTCTAACAACCCGGTTTCTCAGGAGCAATGCACCTACTCAAATATGCATATATCATGGTAATCAACCTGTTCAGCAGTGTGAGAGACTTTGGACAGAGGGGCAGGAAACTTTACCACCTTCACTTTGGGTTCAAAACTTTATTCCACTTTGCAAGGTTGTGCACATGCTTGGTATGCATTTATGCAGAACTGCATAGGGAGACTGGAAATTGGCAAGACTTGAATTACAGGAATGATCCAAACTTTGTACTACTTCTCCACTAAACCTCCAGTGAAAGAGGCATTATGGGTTATAGATCACTTGACTATGGCCCATGGGAGATAGTTCAAAGGCTGAAGAACTCATTCAGGATTTATTTGGTGAGGACATACCTAGGAGCGCGTTTTGATGAAGTAGATGAGACCAATGTTGAAATACTTAAGCACATTTGTCTTGAGAAGGAGAAAGGAAAGATGGTCTACATAGTGGGTGAGGAAGAAGTAGAAAATTTGGACATTGATCATTCAGAAGGTGAGCGCAAGGTTTTAGACAGTGTGGATAAGAAGGCACACGCCTATCATGAACCTATGAAGACCAAGAAAGTGAACATTGGCATGGATGTTGAACCTAAGGAGGCCATAGTTGGGGATTATTGGTCTGATTCTAAAATGGCAAAGATAATTGAGTTACTACGTGATTTCCAAGACTCATTCCCTAGTAGCTACCATGAGTTAAAGGGGGTACATGAGTCATTAAGCAAGATGAAGATTAAGTTAAAGGAAGGATCGCACTCGGTAAGGAAGAGACCTTACAAGATGAACCCGAAACTGTGCGTAAAAGTTAAAGAAGAAATTGACAAAATGTTGAAATCATGCATCTTTAAGCCCTTAGAAGAATCAGAGTGGTTTAGCTCCATGGTAATCAATATAAAGAAAGATGGTCAGATTAGGATTTGTGTGGATTATAGGGAGTTGAATGTTGCATGTGTGATTGATCCTTTTCCTACACCTTTTACTAAGGAAATATTAGAAGGTGTAGCAGGGTGCAAAATTTACTCTTTTACAGATGGATTCTCTGGGTATCATAAGGTAAGAATTGCAAAGGAGGATCAACAGAAGAAAACTTTCACCACTGAATGGGGAATTTTTCATACACAGTGATGCTCTTTGGACTAAAGAATGCACGTAAGTATTTTCACGCATAGTTGTTGAAGCATTTCAAGATTTTATTCACAAATTCTTACAGGTTTACTTAGATGACTGGATGGTATATGCGCTTGTCAAGGATCATTGTGATAGCTTGCGATTAATGTTTGAGAGGTGCAGATAGTTAAGAATCTCCTTGAACATTAAGAAGTGTGTATTTGCTACATCTTTTGAAACTCTGCTAGGGAATATCATCTGTAAGGAAGGTTTTTTAGTAGATATAGCTAAGGTTGCATTTATCGTAGCCTGGAGGAGCCTACCAGTCAGAGTGAGGTGCATGGATTCTTGGGCCACACAGGGTATTATTGAAAATTTATCAAAAGATATGTGAAGATTGTCGTGCCATTGGAAGAGTTACTAAAAGGAAAAGGGACATTCTATTGGGGAGAACCGCAACAGCGCACATTTGAAACATTGAAGGAGAGGCTTACTGCGACGCCTATTCTGCACTTTCCCTCATGGAACCAACCTTTTCACATACATGTGGACGCCTCTAACATGGCCATTAGCACATTATTATCTCATCTTGGAGAAGGAATTATAGATCATCCTATTTTTTTTGCTAGTAGAAAGTTGACACCTGGATAATAGAATTATACAACTATAGAGCACGAGGCCTTGTCAATGATCTACGTGTTGCATAAGATTAGACAATACTTTCTAGCAACACCTTTTTTATTCTATACAGATCACATGGCATTGAAATACTTGGTAAATAATCCCGTTTTATAGGGGCACATATGCCAATGGTTTATCTTATTCCAAGAATTTGACTTTACAGTCGTGGTAAAAATAGGTAAAAGTAATTCTGGCCCAAACCACTTATCTAGAATTCAATCAAGAGAGGACACACAGACAATTGAAGATAGAATTTTAGATGCATAGTTTTACAGGTTAAATTACGTGCCTTCATAATTGGAGGATATTGTTGTCTTTTTACACACATGTATGGCGTCAGAAGGAATGAAATCCTTAGAAAAGAAACAACTTGTAATTTGTGTTGTACCTTTTGTGTTGATCAATGGTGACCTATACAAACTAGGTCGAAACAAAGTATTGTGTCGGTGTGTACTAGAACATGAGTGCACAGATATCATGGAAGAGGCTCATGGCAATATTGCAGGTGGGTACTAGGTAGGTGATGCCACCACATGCAAGATTCTACTCATTGGTTTATGGTGGGAGACTTTGTACAAGGATTGTAAAGAGTATCGTAAGGTATGTGATCACTTTCAACACCTTGGAAAACTTAGGCAAAGAGATTAAATTCCTTTGAGGCCTATTACAAGTATAGAGTTGTTTGAAAAATGGGCAATAGAATTTGTGGGTCCTATTTCCCCAGCCGCACGTAGAACTGGATCGCGCTACATCACCACTTGTACATATTATCTTACAAGGTAGGTAGAAGTAGCACTTACAAAGGATTGTACAATAGCTACAGCAGCAAGGTTCTTATGGGAAAATATTCTTACTAGGTATGGATGTCCATTGAGTCTAACAAGTGATAGGGGCACACACTTCTTGAATGAGACAATCAGGATTTTATTGGATGAATTTATGGTTTCGCACCACAAGAATACACCTTATCACCCTTAAGAAAATGGGACTGCTGAGGCCTTTAACAAGATATTGAGCCAAACCTTGAAAAAAAATTGTGATGTTGGAAGGAAAGATTGGGATGATACAGTTTTTTATGTACTTTGGGCATATAGAACAACCTACAAAAGGTTGAATAAGGCCACACCCTTTCAGTTGGTGTTTGGTGCAGAAGTCATTCTTCCCATACAATTCATGTTACCTTATTTACATATTGCACGTGTGGGAGTTCTAGCTGATGAGAAAGCTTTAGAAAAGAGAATTGACAACTTAATACAGCTAGATGAGAGACGCACCATATCACGTTGGAGTCAGAAGTAGGAAAAGGCCAAACAAAAGGCATGGCATGACAGACACATCAAGGAAAATAAGCTTGAGATCGGGTAGATGGTACTTCTCTATGATTCAAAGTTTTTGCACCACCTAGGCAAGCATAAAGTGCATTGGTTGGGACTGTATGTTATCACTCATATACTTTAATCAGGCACTTGTTAGTTAGAGGCTCTTGATGGAACATGGTTACCCGGTTACTTCAACGAAAGTAGGTTGAATCCCTACTATAAATAAGTCTTCTTGGTTCTTGTAATAAGGAATTATTTCCATTTAGATTGTATTTCCTTTACTGGTTTTATTTTAGTGTATTTCCTTCTTCATCGCTATGTTTTTTCAATTTAATTTAGTTTTTGTGTAATAAGTGTGTTTGCGCGCCAGAAGCTAATCATAGTCTAAAGTGTTTATATGCACAAAGGACTACACATACCATTAGTGTGGGGTGGATAAAGAAGGTATGGAAAAGAAATAAACTCACGGGTAACCATAAGAGGAACATGAGGAGAAAGGTTTCAAAATTCATGAGAAATTGCAAAGAATTGCTAAAAAACTAATACCACGCATAAAGCATTGGGCACTTAGTATAATATAAGGGAAGTTACCGCATTAGAGACTACATATGTTGGGTCACATTGGATAAACTAATTTGGCTTAAGGAAGCACTGGTAGAGGAGATCTGTGATAGATAAGTAGTGGCGCGCTAGAAAATTATGACTGAGGCACAAAATTTTTAGGCGCAAGACATTGAAGCGTAGAATAATGAGGCGCAAAATTTTCTCAAGACAAATTAATGTTCTGCACAGTGGTACGTGGAGCAATTAATGAAGGGATTTTTTTGAAACTTGGTTTAAATTTGGTGTTTTCAATGTCATTTGCTACCTTGCAAACTTGAGAAAAATTGTGAAGTGCGAAGAAGAGCTGGAGACGAAGAGCATTCTACAGATTGAGTAATCTTGTCATGTTTTGAAGCACGATGTTGAGTGTATAGGAACGGAAGCATGAATTAAGCATTGGTGCATGCGCGTGATGAAAGACTAACTAGGGTTTTCATTTCACATCTAGGTTTTTCACTACACATTTGTAAAATCAAAAGAAGTAATGGCACCACAAAAACCACCAGTAGTGGAGAAAGAGGTTGACGATCCAGCAGAGGAGTGGCTGGTGGAGATGTTATATCTGGAAGGAGTCATTGAAGGGCGACCATGGACCAAAAATATTGCTTATTGTAGGGTTTCATAGATTAACCACAGCACTGTAAAATATATGAAGGATGTCGCGGCAGAAGTCTATAGAAAGACTAACCGGTGACTGGCGGATAATACTAGGGTTTTGGATGCCTAGGTGAAGAAACTAC
Organism: Taxus chinensis; assembly: GCA_019776745.2. Lineage (NCBI taxonomy): Eukaryota > Viridiplantae > Streptophyta > Pinopsida > Cupressales > Taxaceae > Taxus > Taxus chinensis. Next base: position 163,202,234 of record CM034149.1, read on the forward strand.
TTGAGAGTGTGGGCATAATGTAGATCCTAGAGTTGGCCTACTTTGGAAATCCTGAGCAATTCTACCAGTGACTAATTTCGTGGGTCCATGAAGATTTTTTCTATTTCATGGGCAAGAGAATGAGGATAACTGCCAAGTTGATCAGGAAGGTAACAAGGTTGTGTAACACGGGCTTAGAGCTTGCTAGATACCTGTCAGATGATGAGGGAATTGATGCCAAAACAACCCTATACAAGTATAAGCAGGGGGGTCAAGCTTTCAAGGTTAGTAACATTGAAGAAATGGCCACCAGAGTTACAGCGTGGTTAGCAGAGAGTAAGCTAGGGGCCATTGAGCGATGGAACAAGGTAAACATGCATTGGTTTTATATAGTGCATAGAATGGCCAACAAAACATACTGCAATATCGTTGATTACATTGTAGAGAGCTTGGTGAATGATGTGTGCATCCAAGAAAAAAAAGGTGAGAAGATAACCTAGGGCGAAATCTTGTTATTAATTGTGTTCAGTGAAGTTGGGGTACCAAAAGTTCCTAGGGAAAACATATGGGAGTTTCCATTGGAGAATAATTCCCCAGCCAAAATATATGCCAAGTACACATTGCATGGTTTTGTTTCCAACACATACAAAGAGCACTTGGACAAGTGGTTCTGGAGACTGTGCAAGGCATTTGAGGTAGAATGGTGCATTCTGTGTGAGCTACCAAAGGTTTTAGATGAAGAAGCTGAATTCGTAGTTTACCAACATTTCAGGTTAGGGCGCTTCCACATGAAGTCTCGAGAGAAGAACCCATGGTGTAAGTTGCCCTTTGTGTTTACCGTAAGATATTTTAAGGAATCTTTATTATATTTCATGACACGTGTCAACTTCAATTTGATGTCAAAAAATTGGACGCAGACATTCACATCTTGCACAAAACATATATATGGTCAAGTAAGGAGGCCTATGTAGAGACCATGGAGTTTGATAATGTGGAAATCATGTTGGAGAGTTTAGTTGTAGGGCATATTGAACTAGTGTGCATCTATATATACCTCAGACCAAGGTTCAAGGATGAAAAAGTGGTGACGGGTGTGGATATGGCTCTTCCAGGACCTCCTAAGAAGAAGAAAATAGTGGGGACTTCAAGGAATGTTACATCTACGGTGCTTGCTCCAGAAGATCCAGTACATATAGGACTAGAAAACATCCTAGAACAAGAGGAACCTGAAGAAAGTGCCGAACTTATGCATACCAGAAGGATTCTAAGGAAGATGCACACTTCAGGGGACACTAGTGCAAAAACTTCACAACCGGTAAGGAAATCACCACGTGTTACTCCTGTAAAATTTCAAGAGAAGGAGAGGAGAAAGTGCAAGAAATATGTTCCTATACAATATAGTAAGGAGGAATCTCCACAGCCAAGCACAAAGGAAGAAGGGAAAGATGAGGAGAAATTCAACCATGTGGTTGAAGATGATGTGCCATGGGATACAGGCATATCTGCACAGAAAGAAGAGGGCACACTAGTGCACAAGTATGTTGGCGAGCATACAGACGCGCATAAGGAAGAAGAAGTGGTAGGTACTCAAGACTTGGGTTATATGAATGACCCTTCAAAAAATATTTGAACTCGTTTCTAGAGTACACTACCAAACAAACAGTTTTATGGTTGGGATTGGATGGACCTTGAAATGGCCAATACCCACACTCACAAGCAACTATCTTGGGGCATGCAGACTCACATGGGTGAGCCTGATTTTGATGTTTGCGAGGAAGCATGCATTTTGAATAAGATGAGGAAGGCACCTCATACGTGCTATATGACCATTATGCCAACCTAGTTTTTAGATGAGCAGGTAAGCAATGCTTTGATTAAGGTGTCCACAGAAGTAGCGTGCAAAAATATGGATAAGGCGGAAATAAATCGAGTGTTAGTGGAGGATTAAAATGAAAAGGATACAGAAATCAAGTGCCTTACTCAAGAGCGTGATAATGCAGTCGTTGAGGCCCATAATGTAAAGAAAATGGTGGAGCAAATTTCAGATGAGATTCTACTGCAGAGGCCTGAGTTTTAGGAGAAGGTGCCTCAGGACTTCAAGTCTGAGTTGCACTATCTGTGCACAATAATTCACCTACTTCTGGAGGAAGGACCAATGCACCTCCCCAAGAAAAATGATGTTGGGGAAGAAGTAGCAAGACCAAGCACCACTATTGATATAAAAGTTCCAATATATGAGGTGTTGCTCCAAACATTGAAGGATGAGCTGAAGAGAGTCGATCAAGCTCTTAATTTATGTGTGGCACTAGATGCCATAATAAGGACCAGAAATTTAGTAGATGATAATGAAATTCTAAAGGTGATGAAGGATAAAACACTTGGGCATGCAGAAAGGTTGGCACTGGTAAAACAAAATCACGAGGCCCTCACAATAGCCCATGAAAGGGTTAACGAGATTGGAAAACTCATAGCATAGAAGAAGGACCTCATGGAGGGAATGTTGTCAGTTATAGCCAATGTTATCTGGATACTAAAAATTGAGAAAGAGAAAATATCTAAGGATGAATTGGATGACATAGGCACTGATATTCCAGAGAAAACAAGGAACGTGTTGAGTGACTAGAAGAACTTGGAGGCTAAGCTCAAAAATGAATATCCAGAATTAATCCTTCCAGTTAAAGAAGAGGGTGCAGCAAAATAAACTTCATTCTTTTGTACACAGTTTGGTTCATTCTTTCATTACCTAATCTTTATTATTGAAGAAATATGAAGGAATTCACATCATCGGGACGAAAATGTACTATAGTGTGGGGTATTGTTGAACAGCCAGAAATATTCTAAGTATTGGGCACGTGAATATAGGGTGCTGGAAGCACATGATGCTATAATAGTATTGAAACACCTAAAATCGGGACTTATTTGTTTTGTGGATAAGGGCTATTTTTGGAGATAGCGTACGGAGCACACATAGAGATGAAGACTTGTACTACACGCAATGGTATTTTGGGAACAAGCGGCAGATAAGCACCATGCATAGTTTAAGCTAATAATAGGATTTCTACTTGGAGTTAACTATAGGACATCTATTGTTGGAACACTTGCATGTTGTGCATACTATTGTAAAGGTGCATGGCTATTATCAGCATGTGTACTATTTTGAGAAGTGCATGGGTGGTGAAGGGAAAGTCCCCACCCCTATAAATATGTATTGACTTGCGTAGTTTAAAAAGGTGGTGAATTATTGTAGAGTTATGTTGTTGGTTTTGATGCGCACATGACTCATGGAGATATTGATGTAGTGTAATAAGATTTTATGTTTTATAGTATTTAATACAATGGAGTATATTGGTTGGATAATGGTATTATACATGAATGAATCTGGTTCTTGTATGGTTAGTCTTATCATAGTTATTGTTTAGTTCATTTATCATGATTCTCTAAGATATACATCTGGATTTTGCACTTTGGAATGTTTATGTCTAATTATGAATCTGAACATGTTTAAATCTCATCACACTAACATCCTATATAAGCAACTATAAAGAGGGATTTGGTACCATCACGCGCTTCAGGTGAGCGCTCAGCTCAGGCCAAGTGATGTGCCAACGCGCCTGGGTTGTTCACATTAAATTCTAGGTTACATCAGTGCATAACAAGACTTTAGCTAGCCATAGGAAAAGCTTCCAAAATCAAAGTAATGACTAGGATCTTGATAGCTAAGGGGATAACACGTAAAAATGATCATTTAGGCTCCCTCAAGAACTCAACAATCTCTAGACAAGAATATGAAGAAACAATGTATTCCAGGGTATAACTAGTTAGTACTCTTCCCCACCAATGATCAACAACATGTTAGGAATAAAACTTAGCTTAATTCATCATTAGTTGATATTTAAATAAATGTAATAAGTTAAAGTATTTAATTTAAATACTTTAAACTTATGTCAAAAGGTATTAGTTATCCTTAGTTGTTAGTTAACTAAGTGATAGTGTTCCCATCCCAATGTTTGTGGGATCATGTTCTATCTTGTATATTTTGTTCCCGGATGATTTCCATGAGGGGCAATAGAGGTAGTTAGGGGCAATATGCTATTTCTACATATTTTCTCAGATTAGATGATTTTTTTCCATATATTGTGGATGAGATAGAAGTTGTCCAATATTTATAAATATTGCAGCTCTCTCATTTGTCTGTAATGCTTGATTTTGATATTAATAAAATACACAAGCACCGTCTTCTTTTTGTGCAAAGATTATGTGTCAAATATTGTTTTCAAGTATTCATTGTCAAGATTTGGTATCAAAGTAGTATTCTGATCCAGAGAGGAGTGTAGGAAGTTTTACGGAAGTTTAGGGAGATCTGGAGAAATTACAGAGCTAAGAGGATCCATATAGTTTCCCCCAGCCGTTTCACAGCCCCTAACCAGCTCCACACCCTAAATCACGGTTGATTTGCAGTTGAAGAACACTTGGAGTGCAATCACAGGCCCTTGCAGATCTGGATATAATTCTCTTGCAAAAGGTGACATTGTTTCATTCTCTATTTTTTTTTAAATTACTTGTACGTGCAATTCTATTTAAATTGGAAGCATTTTATATATATATATATATATACAAGATTTTTTATTTGTGGGGACCCAAGATTTTCAAGCTCCCCACATTACTTGTTCTTCCTCTTCTCTATACTTTGTATTATTCTTCCTCTTCTTTGTATTTGAGAATTAAAAAAAAAAAAAGATCCAATCAAACGTGGAAGGTTCTTCGTGAACCTACATCTGTCAGAGGAGTAGAAGATCAGATATTTGAATGATCTCAAACATTCCTGCATTCGAAACAAAGACTACAAATTATACGTGGAGAAGTTTCGCAACATGTAAAAAAATCTGCGTTAAGTATAAAAAAAAATCCATTTTTGGAAAGGGGCCTGGAAAGATAATGAAATCGTAACTTAAAAGAGCCATAACTTTCAACTGGTACATCAGATTGAGGTGTCATTTTTTTTAAAGTGTGTATTTTTGAAATCTCTACGTCTTGGTCCAGCTTTTACTAAGCTTTTTTTTTTTGTAAAAAATTGAACAAATTAGAGATTTCTTGTATTTTAAAAGAGGCCAAAGAGTCCAAAAATTTATTTATTTTTCAAATTGGCCAAGAGAGCCATTTTTGAAAATTGGCCATAGAGCCAAATTTGTAACAGGGCCAATAGTGCCAAAAATTCATTGTACACGGCTGAAAAGGATCCCAAAAATAAATAAAATAATTTATTTTTATTTTTTTTTTGGGGGGGGGGGGGGGGTTTGCATGTTTTAAGGGGGGAAAAGTGTTCAATTTTTTCTTCTATTGTTTATCACTTTTCACAATGGCTGCAATTACCGCACCAAATTATTTTTGCCAGATTCTCAATTGTTGCGTTCTGATAATTATCTAGCATAGAAAACAAAAATTCACACACAACTTGATTTTGAAAATTTATGGTCCATTGTTTCTGGTACATTAACAAGATCTGCAACAAATGTTATAAAACAAGCTACATTTGATTGTGCAAATCAAAAAGTAAAGTTAATAATTTTCTTTACTATATCAGATGAGGTACAACCTCATATTCGTGAGACCACAACAATAAAAGAATCTTGGGATAAGTTGAAAACAGTATATGAGTCCAAAAATAAGAACACAATACTTCATCTCCAAAGTCAACTATTGAACTTGAAAATGTAACTAACTGAGAAAGTTGAAATGTTTTTTAGAAGAGTAGCAACTTTGTGTGCATCACTTCAAGCTTTGGAAGAAGAAGTAACTGACACATCACTTTTTCCTATAGTATTAAGAGCTCTTCCTCCTTCTTAAAGGATTTTTGTGACCATGTTAAACATAATTGGTCAAACAACAACTTTTGAAGAGTTAGTGAATATGCTACAACAAGAGGAAGTTATTCACTCAACTGTTGAAATTGAAGAGCAGACACTTGCTTCTAATCAAAAAGGAAAAAAATAGGCTAAGTCTAATAAACAACCTCAGAAGCAAGGTAATACTCAACAAGGCCAAAAGGACCAACAAAAATGTCTTATTTGTGGTCAAAAAGAACATGAGTTAAAAAAAATTGGTACAACACATTCCAACAAGGATCATCAAGTGGTAAAAATATTAATTACCAACAAACAAAATCTGGTCAACAACAGAGTAAACAGGGACAAAATAATAACAAGTGGAAGAAGAAACCAACTCAACAAGGAAATGTAGCTGAACAAGAAAATCAATTTGATGATGATGACTTCCTATATTCTACACAGTCAAATGAAGTATCCAATTCTACAAATAAAATTTGGTATGTCGACTTGGGAGCAACTCGACACATGACAGGAAAGAAAGATTGGTTCTTCACAATGAGTAAAACACCCACCAAAAATCATGTCTCTTTGGGTGATGATACATCATACAATGTTGAAGGCATTGGTTCCATTTCACTACCAATTGGGCATCATAATTGTAAAATTATAGATGTTCTTTATGTCCCTAGTTTAACAAAAAATATGTTATCCGCGAGTCAATTATTAGATCACAATCTCAAAATTGACTTTGATTTTAAAGGCGGTAAAAAAATGTGCCTACTTCGAGATAACTCGCGAAGCTTAAAAATTGTTGCAAAAGTTTCGAATGTGGGAAGAATGTTTCAGTTTGATTTTGTTCAACGAAATGATCAAGCACTTGTAGCCAAGGATACAGCATTAACTCAACTATGGCATCAAAGACATGGACATGTGAGTTTTGGCTATCTTGACACACTTCGTCGATACGACATGGTTAGGGGTTTACCACCTCTAAAAAAGGGTACAGATAAATGCCAGCATTGTTTAGCAGGAAAACAACATAGATCACCATTCAAACATGGTACATTTCGGGCTAAGGAAAAACTTGAGTTGGTGCATACTGATCTGTGTCCAAACCAATGAGACCTAGCCACTCTGGGTTTCAATATTTCATGCTCTTTGTTGATGATTTTTCAATAAAATTGTGGATGTATTGTCTTTCTACAAAAGATCAATCTTTTGAAACTTTCAAGAAGTTCAAATCCTTTGTTGAAATAGAGTCTGGTAGGATAATAAAAACACTCCACTCAGATCGAGGGGGAGAATACACCAGCAATGAGTTCAATGATTTTTTGAAAACACATGGCATTCATTGTCAAATGGCTCCTCCTCACACACCATAACAAAATGGTGTTGTTGAAAGGTGAAATTGTACTATCATGGATATGGTGCGATGTATGCTTGATGATGCAGGTTTATCAAAAACATTTTGGGCCAAAGCAACTAAAACGACAGTGTATTTACTAAACAGAGTTCCCACTGCAACTCTTAATGGAGTAACACCACAGGAAGAAGCAAGGTCAGGGCATAAGCCATCTATTTCACACCTTAGAGTTTTTGGATGTAAAGTAAGTATGCACATTCCTAAGAAACAAAGAACTAAGCTTGATATGAAATCAGAAAAACTTATCTTCTTGGGATATAGTGATGAAGCACTTGGCTACAGACTTATGGATCCAAAAACAAGGAGGGTATACACTAGTTGGGATGTTGAGTTCTTTGAGAAGAAAGAAGCATATGCTCCTTCCATATACTCACATGATGAAAAAATCATCCCTAGAGTGAAAACAAAGGATGGTAATCACTTTGATGATGATAGTGATGATGGGGAAGATAATGAAATTCAACCTCCCACAGGAACCACAAAAAGTATGCCTAAATGGTATACAAGTATGATTAGAGATACAAAATTGGATAGTGTCCCCGACACATCTACCACTGGAAGGAGGACTTGCAATATGGCTCAAAATGAGGAAAATTTGGCCTTAATGAATAAAGTTGTTGAAACTATTAAGCCATCCTCAGTTTCAGAAGCCCTACAGTCTAAACCTTAGAAAGATGCTATGGATGCAGAATATAAGTCACTTATGAAAAATAATGCATGGCAACTTACAAATCTTCCACTAGGGAAAAATATGATTGGATGTAGATGGATCTTCAAAACGAAGTACAAAGCAGACGGAAAAATTGATAAACATTATCCTAGACTAGTTGCTAAGGGATATGCTAAAAAAGAAGGCATTGATTATGAGGAGACTTTTGCTCCCACAGCTAAGATAAAAACTTTCAAGTAAATATTTTCTCTAGCTGCACAATTTGGTTGGAAAATACACCAAATGGATGTGAAAAGTGTCTTTCTTAATGGTGATTTACAGGAAGAATTTTACATGACTCAACCAGAATGTTTTTTCATACCATGTAAAGAGGAAAAGGTATGTAAACTCATAAAATCACTATATGGTCTAAAGCAATCTCCCAGGGCATGGTACATAAAAATTGATGAGCATCTCATTCAACATGGATTCAACAGGAGTCCATATGATCCTAATCTCTATCTCAAAAAGAAAGGGGGGAGATAATGATCGTTGTAGTATATGTCGATGATCTAGTCATCATTGGAGGATCAGTGAGGATGATTGAGTCAACAAAGAAAGATCTAACACGATCATTCAACATGACCAATCTTGGGCTTTTGCATTATTGTCTTGGACTTGAAGTTTGGAAAAGAGAAAATCATATCTTTGTGTCACAATTGAAATATGCCAAGACAATGCTCGAGAAATTCAATATGATGGATTGTAAGCCATTTTCCACACCTATGGAGACAAGACTTCAACTATCTTGAACAGATCCATGACCATAATTAAATGCAACTCTCTATCAAAAGTTGATCGGGAGTCTCATCTACTTGACTTATACTAGGCCGAATATCAGCTATGCAGTCAACTATATTTCACGGTTCATGCAAGAACCAAGGGTTTCTCACTGGAAAGCATAAAAATAGATACTGAGGTACATCAGATGAACTATGGACTATGGCCTAGAATACAAGAAGAATAATAACTTCTTCTTGACAGGATATTCAGATTCAGATCATGCAGGAAACATAGATGATAGGAAATCCACTTCAGGATTTGTATTCTTTTTGGGATCTAGACCGATATTATGGGGGAGTAAGAAGCAGACTTATGTTTCAAGGTCCTCCAAAAAATCAAAATATTGTGTAGCAGGTGAAGCTGTCTGTGAAGCGATATGGCTCCGACTTATACTTGAAGGATTGAGAATACCACAGAAAGATCCAACTATCCTACATGTTGATAATGAAGGAGTAGTAAAACTTGTTCAGAATCCATTTTTTCATGAGCGCACCAAATACATTGAGGTGTAGGCACATTTCATTCGTGAACATGTTCAAAACAACAACATCTAGCTCAAATATTGCCCAATATATATGTAATGTGCAGATGTCTTCACAAAGTCACTTGCTTGAGCTAAATTTGAGGGTTTTAGAGAATTTCTCTCATGTTCACTTGAGACCATGTTGAATTAAGGGGGGCAATGTTAGGAATAAAACTTAGCTTAATTCATCATTAGTTGATATTTGAATAAATGTAATAAGTTAAAAGTATTTAATTTAAATACTTTAAACTTATGTCAAAAGGTATTAGTTATCCTTAGTTGTTAGTTAACTAAGTGATAGTGTTCTCATCCCAATGTTTGTGGGATCGTGTTCTATCTTGTATATTTTGCTCCCGGATGATTTCCATGAGGGGCAATTGGGGCAATATGCTATTTCTACATATTTTCTCAGATTAGATGATTTGTTTCCATATATTGTGGATGAGATAGAAGTTGTCCAATATCTATAAATATTACAGCTCTCTCATTTGTCTGTAATGCTTAATTTTGATATTAATAAAATACAAAAGCACCGTCTTGTTTCTGTGCAAAGCTTATGTGTCAAATATTGTTTTTAGGTATTCATTGTCAAGACAACACGGGTCTAGGTCAGATCAACATCATGTAGCTTATGGTACTCATCTTGGGTCCATACACAAGGTCTATAGTACCAACTCGATTTAGATGCATATGATGATATCCATTCATACAACTCCACTGGAAAATAACAAAAGAAGGTCGCATATAGCTCATGATACAGGTGTTCTTCTACCCATTTACGTGCATAAAACTCAGATCCAATAGTAAATCTCTGAGTAAACTCATCCTCAGTGCTTTTAAACCATGCTTTGACACTATCCAAGGTCAAGCGTTTTTTCATCAAGTACCATTCTCACAAAATATTTGAAAAGAGGTCCCGACAATGGAACCAAAATGTAGTCTCTGGCTACCTCTTGCTTTAACAACCAACCCCAAATGCGCTTGGACATAATCAAGACTAGTCTAAAAGCTCACCCAAGGCGCACGCAGGCGCTTAGCCCCTCTTTTATGTGAGATTCATGAGAATGTTCTCTCTTAACATGAGGATGTTATACAACCAGAAAATAAGTGCACCCATTCTTGATAACCAAGTGTAAGCACTAACTCCTAATCTAGTACACCAGAACATAAGATAACATGATCATATTATAATGGAAGTAGAGCTAAATCATGATTATCATCAAGGAAACCAGTAACACATCCATGAACATAAAAAGGAAATGTACAGATCTAGATCCATTACATAAGTATTTCAGAATCACTTCATTATATTCATTAGTCAAAATACAATAGCCAAGATTATAACAAAAAGAGTTCCATCTCTGGGAATGTTCACAATAGTAGAGATTTTATACATTACAGAGCTCTCCATTACATATTACATATCTCCATAACATCTCTTGCTCTCATGCTCACATACCTATACCCATTTTTTCCTAAAAATCATCCATAAGAGGAACTAGAAGGAATCTTCTCTTAGCCGTTCATCATTACATGGGAACGCCTAAAGGAATCCTCCATAATTTCCCAACCACTACCCAGGAAAATGCCAGATGTCATCATATGTTTCCCTTAATCAAGTGTCTTCAGCATGCATGTGTCAGCTCACCCATAACAACCTCGACTCCTTATCCACTCATGATAACCGTATTGATACCCCGGAATATCCTTTCCTTGAGCTGTAAGTCTCCATAGCTTATCCACATTTGAATCTGGTCAATTTCCATTTGCTCCCTACGCACATCTTTTCTTTTTGTCCAAAGCTCACTAAGTCCCGAATCCAACTGCCCAAGCACGAGCCTTTGCTCCTCTCCAAGAACTACTTTTGCACGTACCTTCGTGCCCTACCTCTGCGCACCACAAGGCTTCGCGCCTTAGGTACTTAGTTATTTTAGGGGTCCAACAATGTGACACACTTCAACCATTACAATTTTAAATAATCATGTCTTCCACAAGAGAAGAATACTAATTGATACTAGGTATCATTTCATTAGGAATCTTGTGAGTAATTGTGAAATTTATTTGTGTAGACACTAAATCACACACTTTGGGTAATATTTAGTCCCGGTCTCATACTACTATTCATATGGTTTTTGAGTGAAGAAAGTAGTAATTAACCCCCATCTCTTCGCCATTTTTATTTATTTTATGTCATAATTCCCAAGCTTCACCACATGCATGCCCAGTCTATTTTTGTCATCTTCCGTCATTTTAGCCTGGACTGGGGTGCCCAAGCTAGTATTAGGGTGCCCATGGGTGCTATGGTCCTAGTCAGGGCACCCTGATCTGTTTTACACGTTCCCGTCACTTTTTGGGCACTTTCTAGCCATTTGAGCATTCTATATTTTTAGTGGTCGGCCTTTTCGAGGTTAATAACGAAATTAGAACAAGATAACCATATAAATATAAAGTTATGAGACCATACTGAGGGACCAAACACTAGTCACTACTATCATCCACCTAGAGTTGCATCCATCAAAGGTATCCCATCATATGCATTTTTCTTTTTTTAGGGTTTGATGTCTGTTTGGGGTTTTGCAGATCTTTTCTTCATCATCAATTATTAGCGACATCCGGAACAGATCAACAAGCTCCATGCAACAGATAATGAAGGATTCAGATCATCATCTGACCCTGCAAATCTGGTCTTTGGACCTCCTGCACAGACCAAGGCTCCCAAAACTCAGACTAGGGCACCCACATGCACCCTGATCCTCTCCCAGACACCCCAGTCTAACCAAACAACTTAGATATGTCCTTTTCAAGACCTCTGCATTTTCATTCCTGCTTCCAAAGTATTCAGTTTATTTTACTACATAGTCCAAATAATCCTATGAATCAGCTAAGCCACCTCCTTACTCTTCTTACATATTAGGGTTTCATATTTCATCTATTTAGTTGTTTGGGTCACTTTCTATATTTATTTACTGTTGTTCCTATTTTAGATTAGCTACTCTAAATCCACATTTTAGTTAATCAATTTAGAATTTTGTAAATACGAAGATCAATATGCCAATATTTTTACTAAGCATTATCAAAAAAAAAATTGAATATTTAGAGATTGTCTAGGTGTATAAGACATAGGTGGTCTAAATTAAGGGGGAGTGCTGGAAAAAGTGGTTAATTTAGCACAACTACATTAAATAGAAACAACCATAGCAATTTGATTTTGTAAGTGGAGGGATAATTTGTATTTAATATTGATAGATCTCACATCAAGGAGAATATTCTACTAGCAAACCTATCTTTGAAAATCTATGTAAAAGACGTTGAGAGCTATCATTCTCGAGGCGCCTCTATTTGATTCCACAAATAAGTGCCTCGAGAATGATACCTCTCAGTGTTTTTTACATAGATTTTTTAAGATAGGTATGCTAGTTACACCAATAAGAATGACATGTATGGGTTGTTAAAAAAATAAAATCCCCTCCCCTCAATTGTTTTTCAAGTACCAATACTAAAACTATTCTCTTAGAATACCCCTATACAATCACACATGATATTTACAACTTTATTGGGATGACCACTATGCGGTCATATGTGGTGTAAGATTTAAATTTGCACAATAAATTTGTACCCTTGGAAGGCAAAGTGAAAAATGTCCATATTGTCTCATCCTTCAAAACAATTGATTTTTTCCCTCTTCCCTTTTATAAAACAATTTCCTCCTCATTGCCCTTGGAGCAACCGCAGACTGACGGCTGGGAGCCGATTACTGACACCCCCGCCAACCCTCTTGGTGGGTGGGGTGACCGTCCGAAGAGCCCCCCGCAATTGCCTCTTGCCTCCATGTTCGTTGCCGCCGCCTAGCAATTTTTTCTCTTCTGGTTTCTGCAAATTTTGCTCCAACTTTTTTTTATTGATAAGCTTATCTTGATATGATTATGTAATATGTGTCACTCGTAGCCTTTTAATGGCTACTTTTACTCTACATGTGGGGTGTGATCTTTTCCACCCGATTTTATATGATTAGCATTGTACACTTCATCATTATTATATAGATATGCTTTTCAATCCAAAAAAAAAACAATTTCCTCATCTAAAGAACAATCAAATTTGTATTCTTGTAAGTTATGTTCATGAAGTTCTTAATCACTCTTTACCACAATATCGTTTGTCACACGAAAATGATCATGGAAGAAATCTTTTCCGTTTTTTCCAATGATAGAGATGAATTACCTCTAAAGAAAGACATTGATATAAAAAAGACACAACCCTTTGTCGTCTCCACCATAAAAATAAATCCAAACCCAAAATCGTCCCAACCGTGAAAAAAAACCAATCACTAAACTATTATTATCAGTATTTGACATCGAGATTGAAGATCCAGCGACCCTGAATCCACAAGGAAAAGTCTACAACGGATACGATCTGGAAACTCTTTGGTATGCAAATTATGGTCGTGCAATTATTCCAGACGATCCAAACATAACATTTCAACTGTCGGACATTAGTCCTCCACCAACATTGCCGATTTAAAATCCCATCTGGAAGAGATTCACAATTGCGCCATGGATCCAGATCAGCTACCGACCAAACTCAATTCTCTGCGCTTAAATCTACAATACAACCAACACAACAGAAACTTATTCCATTCTTATTACGGCGGCTTACGCGAACTATTCGAGGGCTTAATTCCCATGAATTTATTTTTCTCGGCACCATACGCTAAAGAGTATATGTTAATCATAAAAACAGTGGGCATGAATGACGAAGACATGAGATTTTTCAGATCGTACAGTGATGAGTTTGTAGAGTTTCTGAGAACGGTCTTTTCGCTAGACATGAAAAAGATGCGCATTTAAGCTGTAAACATTATTTTTGAAATTTACAAAAAGGACCTCACCCTCGCTTCATGGACTGAATCGGTGGAAAGATATTTTACCGAGTTCTTTTCACATATGGGGGATTCGGAACTACAGAGCTCGGAACTTCTGAAATGCGCACATTTTTTAATGTATTTTGAAAATGTTTTTTTTTTTTTTTTTTTTTGGTGATGTTGGTACAAAAAATGAACCACTCAGGTCATTACAGTCCTGCTTGTCAGTGTAGAAAAGCCTGTCTGCACAATAATATAAATATCAGAAATTAAAGATAAATAAATAACTTAAATTATAATAATATACAATGAATTATTTATATACACATAAATCAAAATAAATTTACCCATTTGTATTTTATTAGAAAATCTAAAATAGTAAATTTAATATATTCATTAAAAAGTGCACCAAGAAATAAGACTCTCCATGGTTAAATTTTATTTACTATTTACACAAATCTTAAAATAAATAAAAAATCTTATGTAATTATTTAAAAGCGTAGAAGGAAAAATACATCTTTATTTGTTTTGATTTTCAGAAGTTGAGTGAGCCCTAGTTTTTATTTCACAAACACAACATGAGATGCAATTGTAAATGCTTCTGGACATAATAATTTAAAAAAAATATATAGTCTCATGACTTGTCCAATGTGTTTGTTTAATTGACAAATAATTTTAAAAAAAAAAAATATTTAGCATAATATTTACTTAAGAGATTTGTAATATTTGGAGGTTCCAACATTTGTTTGCTTATACATTTATAGGTATATTTGTTTCTCTTAGATTGATATTAAATCATATAGAGATTTTAAAATATATTGGAGATACATATTCAATTTAAAATAATGTAAAATATATTTTAAAAAAACTTAGATTTTTTTTAATATATAGTATAAATTTAAGTGAATTTTTTTTTTATATATATAAATGATTTGAGTTTGAATTTTTTTTATTGTTTAAATTTATTAAAATGATATTCCACTTCAATGATATAATTTGTTATAGATTAAATTATTAATTTTTATGGAAATTCTATTCCCATCTTTATTTCAAAACTTTCTAACCATACTTTCAAATTCCAACCAATTTTGAGATAACTTTGATCCATTCTAATCTCATAAAACCTTACAAATTATTTAGATAACTCCAAAAATGGTGGTCAACCAATTTTTTAAAATTTGTACAGCCAATAAAAACAGTTTTCAATTTATTTTAAAAATTTGTACAGATAAAAATAAAAGCAAAAGAATTACCTCGTCTCTAATTAGATCATCAGATAAAAATGAAATAAAAGAAAACCTTCCAATGGCTTGAAGCTCCATATGATAAAGTTATGAGACAGTGCCGTTATTTATAGAGTGTAAATTGTGGTAGCGTGGAGGCATCTGCAGAGAAATGAGCGCACGTAATTGAACTAAATCTGCCACGTATTGTTTCTTTTAAATTAAATATGCCATTTAAGTTATTTTGTATGGTGATGAATGTCAAAGAAATTTATTATAGTTCGCACATGTAAGGTTAGTTCCTTCCTAAAATAAAGCCAAACATCATGTGTTAGTACATGTATATAAGAAATTTATTATTAGCAATTGTATGTGTACAATGCAATATGAACGTCGAATGGTATTTGTTATTCGATTTAGAAAGATAATTATTACTTTGTAGTTGATGTTGATAAGGGGTGTGGTTGACAATATTGATTTTCTATTAAAGACAGAACAAATGTTGCAAAATACATTAGAAGGGATGTTAGATAATAGTTAGTTGTGTAATAATTGAATTCAAATGTAAGTGAGACATGTAAGTTTGTTAATAGTCACTCTCAAGAATGTTGTGAATGTGAAGTGTCGTTGTCAAAGTAGATTGAAAGAATGACTAAGTGCTTTAACATATTATCTCTCCATGAAACTAAAATGAGGCAGAATATGCAATTATATATAAACAAATCTGAAATGGTTATGGTACATTCCAAATTTCTTTATTACCTCAACGAGTTTGAGAGCATCATTGTTAGAGCTATTTTGTGCATATCTTACAATCGTAGCATTCCATGAGACCACATTTCTTTGAGGCATTTTGCAAACAAAAAACGGTATATGTTATTTGTGTTATAGGGATAGTTTTTACTTTTGTAGTTGTGTTTGTTTAAACTATGGGTGATTGATTTTGTATGCATAGAAATATAGATGAGTCATTTCATTTAAATAGCGCAAACATGAGGTGTAACCCTTAAAGACGCAAGAACGGTAGGCTACTTTTCAGGGTCCATGTTGTTCCACGAATAGAAGCGATGGACGTGTTTTTCAGATTTGCATCTAATACAAGAGGGAAAGCCTTCAAAGGAAAGTATTTTAATTCCAGTGTAATTTTCCAAATAGATTGAGCAAGTTTGGATGTTTTCCAACAAATCTATTATTTTGTGAAACCGATGGTGGGCTTCAATAGTCTGCGACGGGGGTGGCAATATGGGAAGTCTATGTGTATAGGAAGGGGTGGGGTGTTTTGTTTGGGTCGATGGTGGATTGCAAGGTGGAAAGTAGACAGATGGAGAGGAGGAATTGGTTGTACATGTGCGAGGAACCAAAGCAAAGTCGGTACTTGAGACAGTTTATTGTGGCAACACAAGAAAATGGGGAGGCGTGGCAATATTAGCAAATATGGGTTCGTACAAAAGGAATTAGTATGGTCATGCAAATTTGTTTCCATGGAAGTTACTTGCAGAAGGTGGGCTGGAAATCCTTCAATAGTTGTATTTGTCGACAAGTTTGGAATGACAGTGAATGGTAGGTTGTTGGTCGATGTAAGTTGACAAATATTTGAGATTGTTGTTGTTCTATGCTCTAGGTGACGACGTCTCTACTCAGAATTTATGTGAACTTTATTTTTTGTGTAGTTCTCTCTTTGTCGTGATCGTTTTGCAGGAGTTGACATGATTGCGAAGTGACACACCTATGGAGTACCACCTGTTGGGAAAAAATGTTTCGTTCAGTAATGAATGATGCATTATTTGTTGGAAAACAAAAAAAATATATAATAAACTATATACAATTGTAATGCATGTAGAGATCCAATGGGAACTACGTGTAAGAGGTATCATTTTAAGGATAAAAAACCTGCATTTGTTGCTTAAGGAAAATAATATTAGTTATATGGAAAGATATAGTACGTTCCAATAGTATACAATGATGCAAATATGTACATAATATAAGTGCAAGTAATTATCATTTATTTTCTAAAAATATATTTCAATCCACACAGTAGTAGGAGGCATTGTAGTATGTCAGAATCAATAAACTATATACATTTGAAATGCATGTGGAGTTTTAATGGAAACTAATCATAAAAGGTAACAATTTGAGGATAAAAAACTTTTATGTGTTGCCTAAGGAAAAGAATTTTTGTTATATAGAAAGATACAATACGTTCTAATACTATACAAGGATGAAAATACGTACATAATAAAAGTGCAAGGTAAATGCATTTATTTTCTTAAATCTACTTACAATCCACGTAGTAGTAGATGACAATAGTATGTTAGTTTATAAGTAACTACAAAAGTTTTCTTTTGAAGCAGGGAAAAAGGGTGAAACATAGCTATGAAATAAGAAACATAGCGATGATAGTTCAAAGTATAGAATGAGATGGGTGAGGGTGTAAAGTTTGAAGGGAGGGATACATTAGAAGTATTTGCGTAAAGAAGGTTACAGAGGAGTTGCATTGTTATCCACTTTCTTATAACTGAGGATGACACCTTTAAATCTGTTGTTTCCGCAGTATGTCTCTTTTTTTTAGGGAAAGCGTGAAGCAGTATTCGTTGCCAATGACATTTCTTGTAATTTCACTGGTCGCGTCTTCATCTATAGACAATAGGTAGAGATCGCTAGCTTCAACACCCATGATTGACTCAGCTGTCTCATCAAAAGCGGTAACTGACTGGAGTTCTCCTATTGGGTCCTTTAGATCGATCCTGAGTGCATAATCATAGTTCTGAATTTGTACGTTGTAACTCGAATAGAACCATGAACCATTACTATTCTCTCTCACCTTTTTCCTACATTATTTGTCACCTTTTTGAAGAGGACATGCCTTGTAAAAAATTTGTCCATGTTGATATTTGTGATTTCTGTAGTAACCATGGCCCATTCATTTCTCTCAGTGTTCCCCATCTGTACAATGTGTGAAATCATTGTTACAGAGGTCAAGCTTTATGGAGGGCCCATAAATTTACTTGTGATAGAGGGTACCGGAAGGGAGTAGTCATCAGAATCAACCCAACCATGAAGTGTATTTGTTTATGAAATTAGAGGGTTGACGTAACATTTGGTTTTTGAAACAATGTTAACTAAACTTCCATTGAAACTGGAGACTCGAGCAGCTTTCAAGGCAATGACTGGAAGAGGGGGTATAGAAATCATGTCTACAACTTCTTTGCTTATCTCATCTAAGTGTTGTCCCCACAATGTGACACTTACACTGGATCCCAACATGTCCTTTATTCTCTTTGTTTTAGACTTGTAATACTAACAAATTATTGAGCATGGTGACACCGTAAGAACAATGCCAATCAAATCAACTGTAGAACCTTCAATGCTTGTAGGTATGTCCTTGATTTTGGTGAAGTGAAAGTGATGGGAAGGTATTGTATTCACATTTTCTATGAGTGGAGATATGGTTGAGGAAGGTTGCAAGAAAATCTCTAAAGCATTGTTCAAATGGTTGTAACATAGCTTTGCATCAACAATCCTTGCAATCCTCCCATTGGAAATTGTATATAGCTTCCCATTTTCAATCTGCTCATACAATGCTTCCGCGGCCTCATTGAAATGGGTGATGTGCATTTCCCCTTCTTCCTGATCCAAAAAATCAAACCCAAACACAGAACAATCTCCCCTTGCATTGTGATATTCGTGAATGGCTGTTTTTGCTAGGTCACGACCCTCTACGGACCACATGCGCATAGATGTATTCAATCCGCGTATTTTAGTTGGTGTTCTCACAAAATATTTTTTAACCTGATTGGCACATGCATCTGTTTGAGGCAACTGACTGTCTTGGAGAGCATTTGTTGGTAGTCAAGTTGGAGCACCGATTATCAAATGTTTTTCAACAAGAACATCCATTTCAATGATAAGAACAGTCCTACAGTGGAAAAGAAAATCATGATAGAATTATAATTGAGAAACGAATGAAAAAAACAAACAAAGAAATTATAATAAATATAGGGAGTTTATATACATTGGGAATCGAGTAGGAGATGAAGCTTACAATTCGCTTTTGATCATTCTAACGTGATATTTGTGTAAGATCACAATGGTGCCTTCTTGCATTGATTTTTCGATTACACGGCTTGCAAATTTGGAGGGTAGAAGTGTTGTCTGAAAATGTATCTCATTTGAAAGGTCAACACGATGTTGGGAAGCCATGTTGAGAATGGACCTTAGGGAGGACAAGTGCAGTATCTGAAATGTGGGGTCAACAATGGAACTTCCCTCAATCAATTGAGAAATGCCTTCATGTGTCAAATTTATTTCCATGGCAACTAAAAGATGCTTAAGATAGTGGGATTTCTGCAAATGTATGATAGAAAATGTAAACGTGTAGTGCAGCCAAACATGAAATGAAGGATGTGTTTAGGAAAGCATGCATTTGTAAACAATGAGAACCTTTAAAGTTTGCTTTCTTTTTCATTTATATTTTCTAAAAAGTGCAAACATGAATTCTAACCCTTTAACAATTCAATACGCAAAAAAGTGATATAATGTACAAAAATTTGCATGAAAATAACTAAAAATTGCATAATTCTTTCTCGACATTTTAAAACTATATGTATTTGTGTGCAGATATAATGAGGAACGCATTAAAAATGCGTTTTTGTTGGTTTACATAAAGAAGTGATTAATTTTATAAAGGAAAGATATAATGAATATCACATTAAAAATGTATTGTTGTTGGTTTACATAAAGTAGCGAGCAATTGTATAAAGGAAAAATTGAACACGTATGTTGAAAAGTTAGCTTATGTGTTCCATATGTTCCACCACAATATATAGATGCATTTATTTGTAATGAATTACAAATTATTATGTTAAGAAAATAGAATGGAAAACAATAAGAACAACATGTACAGTTGAAGTGAGAAAACTATAGGTATTTGTATGGAGATACAATGATAAAGAAATTAGGAATGCATAGTTGTTGGATAACAAAAATTGAACATGTGTTTAAAAAGTGTGATTCTCTATCGGATATTTACTGCCACAATACATACATGGAATTATTTTGAATGAATTACATTTTGTTTCAAAAAATTTATAGACAAACACTTATAAACTAATCACTACAAGATATTTTTTATATCAAATTTTTTTTTTTTTACTTGTGTAATTTTCTTTGCACGTTTCTTGTATTTTTGTCCAGTTGCAGATGCCTCAATTGGTATTCCCATTCTCCTCAATTTTTGGGGTGGTTCATATTTCAGTACATCTTCGTTAGAATCATAAATCAAGAAAAATCCTCGTGAATGATCTCCAATCGTTCAGATTTTGGAGAGAAAAATTGGGGATGTTGGCAACAAGTAGAGTCGATCTCTAATCATTTCAGCTATCACTGTTTTAGGTGGTTTTGGTTGTGTGTAAAGCAAAACATTAACAACACATTGAATACATTTAAACTCTTCCTCCCTTTGCAAGTGAGGCGTAGTTAATATAAATCCCGTTGTAGGGAGGGGAATTGTGTTTCTATTCTGCATCATATTAAACTAGAGAGGGAAAAGAAGTATGCTAGTTCTAGAAGATTTTTTTAGGTTGACGGGTATCTTAAAAATCCTTGTCGTTGATCAGTCTAACGTCCAACTTGGGATGCTTCAAAATGGCATCATTAGGGAACAAACCCCTCAACACATAACGAATCTTGTCATTGACGAAGGCACATGCCCCCACATGTCACTTCGGAAAAAAGGATTGGAGTCAACTATAAATATAAATGTAACAATCAAAAGCAAATAACATGAAAGCACTCTATAATAATTTGTTAGTCTATAACATGCAATAAACAGAACAAATGATTAAATACTTCAATCAATATTACAACCCACTTGAAGTTCATTTAGAGAAAACACTCTCTTCTTTACCACAGGAGAAAGAGAATCACAAATACCCTACAAAAAAGTGAAAAAATAAGTTAATAAAACTACATATATCTATACTTATTCAATTAGTTACATCAAAAACAACCCTATTTTCGATGAGATTATAAATTGATCAATGAATAGTTGAGCACCAATTTTCAAAGGTATAAATTAATATAGACATAATTTTACAATATTTTCACACCCACGAGCCCAAATCTCATTAATCAAGCTTCCAAGGCTTTACATCTTCCTGATTTCTGTTAAATTGACATATCAGCTACATAAACATTTCCTAAAAAATTAATATGATTAAGACAGAATAGAACACATATGGGCTAACAAAATACTTTTCTATGATAATAATATTATAGACAAACACACAAACACAAAGATATATACAAGAGAGGTCTGGAAGAGCTGAGAATCAAGATCAGTTACTCAATCCTTTCTACATAGGAAAATTCATTATATATAACTACAAAATTTATGCACAAGATATAATTAAGTAAAGCAATATTAATGATGACAAAATCTTCATAAGTTTCTAATCAACCACCTTCTTGATTATTTCTATGATTGGCCACAAAGTGCATAAAAACAAGTTAGTTAATAGCTAATACTTATTATGATTAGAACCGTATACCCATATATATTGGTGTAAAAGCTTGCAGAGGTCCAATCACATCCACAAACTCAAATCTCATGAAGGAAGCTTCTACTTGGCTTCCAACCCACACCACTTTATTAATTATTCCTATGATGGCCAACCAATTCAAATTTCATAAGTTGTGTAACCAAAAAACTTGACATGAATATAACCAACCAAATAATATCACTGAAAACACAAAATAATATAGCGGTAATTTTACAATATTTTCACACCCATGAGCCCAAATCTCATTAATCAAGTTTCCAGGGCTTTACATCTTCCTAATTTATGTTAAATTGGCATATCAGTTGCATAAACATTCCCTTAAAAATTATTATGATTAAGACAGAATAGAACACATATGGCCTAACAAAATACTTTTCTATGATAAGAATATTATAGACAAACACACACACACACAAAGATATATACAAGAGAGGTCCAAAAGAGCTGAGAATCAAGACCAGTTACTCAATGTTTTCTACATAGGAAAATTCATTATATAGGACTACAAAAGCTATGCACAAGATATAACTAAGTAAAGGAATCTTAACGATGAAAAAATCTTCTTAAGCTTCTAATCCACCACCTTCTTGATTATTTCTATGATTGGCCACAAAGTGCATAAAAATGTAGGTTAGTTAATAGCTAATACTTATTATGATTAGAACCGTATACCCATATATATTGGCATAAAAGCTTGCAGAGGTCCAAACACATTCACAAGCTCAAATCTCATGAAGGAAGCTTCTACTTGGTTTCTAACCCACACCACTTTATTAATTGTGCCTATGATGACCAACTAATTCAAATTGCATAAGTTGTGTAACCAAAAAACCCCACTAATGAAAATAACTACCGTATATTTCATCAAAATGGGGCTTAAAAACCAACTCAGACTTAGTAGTAGTGCAAGATGACGTTCAATAAAGATTATTAGCAAGGAAGAGAATCAAAAATTAACACTGACCTTTTCCATCAAGAAATAATGGTTATCTACAAGAAATCAAGATTATTTACAGTAAATTTCTAAACATGAGTAAGCTAATGTTTACTAATTTGAAAAATACATGAAACCCTCTATCTATTCAACTTTAAACAAAAATCAATTCTTAAAATGAAAAATATTACCATAAATTTCATTTTGTAGAGCCTTAGGAAGCGGTAAAGAAGTGAATTTACTTACTAAATCCATCTTCAACGAGATAGTTAAAAGTTTGGCGATCACATGTGTAAGTGAACTTGTTGTTTATGGTGGGAAGCTTTTCCAGACACTTGTAAGCGATGGAGGAAAAATTACCAGAGAATTCTGTGTGCTCGGCCAATATGATCGTTCCCCTTGAAACGAAGTTGTAAATAAGTGACTGTTGCCCCATAATCTTTGAAGATTTAATCTCTTCCTTACCTGCGGCAGAATGGATAAATATGAAGAATTGTGTGGGGTAGTAAGATTGTATCCCTACATAGGCATCGAACACGAGATCATTGAACTCCATTACCATCTTATCTATTTCAGTTTGATATTTTTTGGTTATGCAGCTTATGCAAATCTTGAATTGTTGTTTTCCATGGAATTATTGATTGAAAAAAATAATGATCTTACGGTATTTGCTAGTTATGCGGTATTTGCTAACTATGTGAAAAATTGATACGGTAACTAATGCATATTCCTAACCATCCTACAATTGTCTCTTTTTTCCAATATGAGCAAAGTCCCTATCAGACAGCATCCCTAATAACTTGGGCAATAAAATCTATATCACTAGTGTTGACCTGTTGAAGTCTTTAAGCAATTAGCACAAGGTTTAAAGAAATTAAACTTACCTTGATTCAGAAGATGGCTGTAGATCCATGGGTCATGTAACTTTGTTGCTCAGACAATAATTCCATCAAGTACCACGTATTGCTGCAGATCCAAGGGTTGCAAAATTGTTAAAAATAGCAAAACCGTCATTTAGGCCGTCAAATTTGACATGGTCCCATGAATGTCTGTAAAGCCCTTTCCCATAGGGGTGATGCCTTCGGTGTAATTATATTTAGCACATGTATATTAGACATGTTTTCATTATTAAAATCTTTAGGGTTTGGGGCGAACATGTATTTAATAAATTGAATTAGAATTACAAAATAAGTAAATCTGAAATAAAGTAGAGTATACTAAGAGTATTGACATAGTGATTATCTTTGGTAAACCTTTGAGGTAAAAAATCTAGTAGAACTTTACTTCTTGTATTAACTTGAAAAAGTTCCAAATATAATAACCAACATTCCAATTCGGGTACAATTAAGTCTTTCAATCATACTAACAAGCTAAAGTATTAAAATAATACTTTAAGTAGTGCAACTACTTTTTACAATGAACTTGAGTTACAAATCTAAATTAGCTTTCACTAATATTAAGCACATCCATTTCTTTAAAGCAAGACCGTTAATATAGCTCAATGCCCTTACATGGGAATTACACAGGTAGGCGACTACCCAAAAACTCCCCCTTATTGCCTAGTCCATTAGGGAGAACACTAACTTATTCCTTAGTAGTTGCGGGCTATTAAGCCTCTTGCTCCCCTACATCAAGTAAACGTCTATGTGCTCACTACTTAGGCAACAAATCCACCACATTCACCTTTGTCTCCACTTTTACTAATGCCAACCTCTTCTCTTCTACCATTTTTCTCTACAAAAATGATATTGCACATCAATGTGCTTTGCTCAAGCATGATACTCAAGGTTCTTTTCTAGATAAATTGCACTCTGTGAGTCAACTTATACTTACTACCTTTTGTAAGAACCTAATTGAGCCACATAGCCTTTGAAGATAGACTTCTTCCTTACATTCATGTGTAGCTACCATGTAGCCAGCCTCTGTGGTGGAAATAGCATCATGTATTATCTCATCCAACTTAATGCCTTAAAATATGATGCGGGAGCATAACTTGTGGAGACCATAACTTTTGATCCAACCGTTGGATTGTCTTAAAATATTACATGGTGGTAGATATACATTATTAATATGTTAGTATCAACTTTTTATGCTTGTGGCCATTTTGGCACATTTTCGGGCCCGGATTCCTTCATCTAGTGGCCTAAAATTGGCTCCAAACATTTTTTTCACTTTTGACTAGGTCTTAGAACTTTAATAACTTTTTTTGTGCTTGTTAGAATAAGTCAAAATTTCGCGTGAGCCTTAATTTATGAAGGCATGTTTCACACGCAAATTTTGGAGCCCATCCGAGTTGTTTTGCTAGTAGGTAATTTTTGGCATTTTAGGGTTTTTAGAGTAGACATGAAATAAAAGGAGGTTTGTAATGATGTAAAATATTAGTGTGGATTCTAGAATAAGAAGAAAACTATTTTGAAACTCTTGGTTTTTATTTGCAAAGTTGTTAATGTGTTTTTGGAGGTATTTCAACCTCTTGCAGTTGGATTCACATCAAAATATTGATGTTGTAATTGTATAATTTACTAGTTATAAAATACTTCTTTCTATTTTTTTAGTTGTGTATTCTTCCTTTGGAACGAAAAAATTATCTTAGAAAAGAAAGAACTATTTAAATGCATGGAAATAATATTATATGTTGCAGTTATGTTATTATTTCCTTTACACGTGAAAAAAATATATAATAATAAGGTTGTTGTTGGAATGTTTAATAAATCTTCCAAATTCAGGAAAAATCCTCTTACTCTAAGTTTTAATTCCCTATTGCAAATCTGATTTTGAAATCAACAAGATATCATTGTTTATAAATATGGAAATAATTCCTCTCGGTGTATCTTTATCTGCTGCAAATTTATTTCAAATAAATCATCTTTTCTATTCATATTTTTGCTTGCTTTAAATAACATTGACTATGTCAATCACATAAATGATTTTGGAGATGTAAGTAGTTACATACGCACATGCACACAAACACAAACACAATTGATTTAGTATAATACTTTTTATTGTACAAGATGGAAAAAGATAGTATGAAATTTGGTATTCCAAAATGAATATAGAAATTTACTATCGCTGAAATGAATACAAAAAAATACATATATTTACTATCTCATGAATATATCCCGAAAAGAAAAAAATTTAATTACTATCTATATAATGATTCTGAAAATTTATTGGCTTTATGTTAAATCATCATTATATATATATAAGGGATTTAAGATTAAAATGAATTTTACCCAGTCTTACTTTTAGTGGAGTAGTGTTGTTTTTTACAGAAATAAATATATTATGTGAGGTGGGTGGAACGGTTTCCACACCTGCCCCCACACTAGAAACCCTCCCCTTTTTCATGTTGTTTGGCCCATGGATGCCCCCGTACAAAGGCCTTTTAGCCATATTCTTGCACAATCACCCTTTTCTTGGGCTCTCCCTTTCTCTGTGGACAACGTATATATATATATCTATTAGGGGAGATGTATTCATACATATTTGAGAAAAATTGTATCTTATGATTGTTGTAATATAAGTTTAAAAACTTCTTAAAATTTGTTTAGGCATGGGCTTTTAAATATATATAAAAAACCCTTATACCATGGAGAAATGAATGAAAAAATTGTTCTTGTAACCCTTCTTGCTTGTATTTTTCTTTTGAGATCTTCATCCCTGCAAAAAAAAAAAAAGAGAAAGAGAAAGAGGGACAATAATGGAGAGACTCGAATGGTGAAGGAGAGAAAATAGAATAAAACTTAGGTTTTACCATTATATCCTCACTTTTGATTTTAGGGAAAGCTTAATCCTATGGTGAAGATTTCATTGACCCTATGGTTGTGATTAAGTGTGCACAACTTAAGGGATATGGGTGTTTTATTTTACTATGATGTTTTTTTATAAATTTGTTTTAATTGAGTGACTTTAGAATATTTTATAGTGAGATTAATCATTTGGTGGGTAAAGTAAATTTAAATGACTAAATTTATTTAATTAATTTAGCTTAGGTTGTGGGATCCCCTTATCGGGATATTTATATTAAATAAAATCTTTTATTTAATTTTTGCTTATCCTTATTTGAGGGCATGGACCCATTTTGGAGACAAAATGGGACCCGTGACCATCATGGTTAAATATAGACCTTTTGCAAACCGTTGAACGTTTCGAGAGAATATATATATATATATATATATATATATATATAACTCGCCAAACTTTAATTGCTTAAACTTGCCAACCTTCCCACGCGATAAGTTATATCACAAGTGGAGCTTTACCATACCACTGTCGATGATTAACTATCATTGACATTTTCTTTTTGTATAACTGTAAATAGTTTTTCTTGTGGACGTGACGTTGAGCCGAATTCTTGATCCCTCATACCATTATTGCAACGTTGTTTTAACGACACAATTTTTTTTAATAATCCTCAAGGTTATTTGCAGATGTGGATTGGTTCGGCTTCGTTGTATTTTACGACTTAGTCGCGTTACATTCATAATGAGTAATCTTAACTATCGTATAATTATTTACTTACAAAAATTATTGCCACTTTATTACTTTTCCCATCTTTGATCGGGATATTCAGTTGTCTTTTAACGTGTTTTGGAACTCACGTTGAGTGAGGCGCGACATCCACCACCTAACTTCTCAAAATTATTCTATCCATAATCCTCATCATCCTAAAAGAATCCATCCTTAATTGTTCCTGAGGTACGCTCCTTTGAATTCATCATATCCTTCATCATCTAACCCAAATCCGACTCTTAATGATAAGTCCATGACACCCAAGTCATTTTAGGATCATAACAAATAACTTTTGACTAATCCCTACATTCTACAAAATTCAAAGAGTATAAGTTACCTTATTCCACTATAATTTCCTAAACTACCAGCTATTAAGGATATTGGTTGACAATCTTCAACAAAGCTTGAAAAAGGTTCGTTATTTTCAT
The DNA here is from genome assembly GCA_019776745.2 of Taxus chinensis. Lineage (NCBI taxonomy): Eukaryota > Viridiplantae > Streptophyta > Pinopsida > Cupressales > Taxaceae > Taxus > Taxus chinensis. The sequence continues at coordinate 163,229,991 of CM034149.1, forward strand.
TTGTCATGCCTCCCAATCATACATTTTGGTAAGGTGGGTATGATACTTATTTCATCTCTCTGATAAATTATGTGTCCATATCCAAATCTAATTTCATTGTCAATATTTCCGATCTATCCGATCCTAATTATTCCATGCATTGTTTAGACAAACAAAGGTGGAAAGGATATGGCTTACGAAAATATGAAAAATTCATTGCTAATCCCATACAACCTTGTTATCAACAAGTGAGAAAGAGAGAGTAGTTTCTGAAAAATTACAGTGGCATAACTAATCTAAACCATTAACAATTTTGGTCGTATCAACGTTCTCTGAGTGATCACAACAGTCCACGTTTGCATATTTTTTTGATATTTTTTGTGATAGTGCGGTACATAGTATATTATTGATTACTATGACGTGAATGACCATAATGTACGACAAGAATTACATTCACCATTTTCCGACGGCCATGGTTTCAGAACACCCAAGTTTTGGGCTACTTTTTTACAGTATTTGCAGCTAAGTCATTGGGTATACTTCCTTCTTGGAATCGTATTGACTGTCACTTACACAGAGGCACCCAAACTTCATCTTTTCCTGAGTAGGGCACTATTTGTCTCATTTATCTGCAAGAATTAGCATTGGCACTTAATGATCTTGCCAAAGCCGATATTCTCATCTTCTGGTGTGCTTCGCTTCCATTCCAGTTTGTGCACAATCAGGACATTGTCCCTCAACCAGAAGTTCTACCTGAATCGCCAGGCTCTCTTCCTGAATCGCCAAAAGCTCTTCCTGAATTTCCAAAAGTTTAGCTGGAATCCCATTTCCCCATTGACACGTCATTGTGAAAAAAGGTGTTTGGTTCTAGTTTCCATAACGTAGAGTTTGTGCTCTTCTGTGGCCATTTCCGGAAAAAAGATGTCTGCAATATTCAGCTTCTTACGCATTGATTTATTAGGACTCGAACCTGTGACCTACAATCACCTCCAATGAAAGGGGTGGGGATACTGTGAATGAATTCAGTGCAATATTTCTGTGTTAGTGACATTCTCTCCTCGGTATTGTTGAAGATTAACTTGTAAATTCCAGTAAATTAATAATGCTACATTTTATTTTATATAATAAATTAATGTTAAATAATATATGTTATACTATAAAATATTGAAAAAAAATCTGAGAACCAATTATAGTATGTACGAATATTCATAAATATGATGGTGATGTAGATGCGTTGACATCTGACGGTGGAAACTTGTCCGTGTGAATGTGTTATCTCTACTTCTGACACACCGTACCACAGGGAATGCACCACCATTATTTCGTCTCCAAAATGTCAACATAGTCCTCTTCATAGATTTTTTTACCGTGTTGATACTCGTGACATAAAACTCGAATTTATTTTGGTGAATGTGTCTTTATTGTATCGGTAGCTCCGACTTACTGCATTTATGAATTTGTCGACAAAACTAACTTGTATTAATGTGGAAATTTATACTCAGAGAAGTGTTCTTTTCTTCATTTTATGTGGTTCTATTGAATTATATATATGATTTAAAAATAATTATTTAATTCTTGAAAGAATATTTTTTAAAATATAATTTTCAATTATATTTTTATTGATATATTTATACATTTTCAAAAAAATTATCGCTTTATAGTATATAAAATTAAATTAAATATTTTAATTAAAATTTTATAAAAACAATTCCTATTACATTTTATCATGTATTGTCATCAAATTTATTAATTAATTTCAACCATTCACACATTATCAGTTATCCATCTCCATGGAAACGTTCAAAGCAACGTGTTTTTGAATGTAATTTATTAAAATAAATATTTTAAATTGTAATGTATATATTGTTTATTGATATTTATATTTTTCCCTCTTTATGAGATCCTTCTAATATTAAAATAGGGTAGATTGTTAAATTTGTATCAAAAAATTATTATTGATTATAAATATTTTTAAAAAAAAATTGAATCTATTCAATGTTATTGTCAATTCTTTATATATTGTTAATTACATGATTTTTCTTTTCATAAAGTTTGTCTACAAAGTTTCCTTACTTTAAATTATATAAGGGGAGAGGGAGGACTTGGTTTTGACACATCGTATTGTCATAAAATAGGGTTCACTTTAAGACCCCCCCTCCCAAAAATTATTATAGAACTGGTGGAAAATCTCCAAAACGGGCTTTCAAAAAATGGTGAAAATCCCAAAAAATGGATTCACAGCAAAAATGGGGAAAAGCAAAAAAAATGTATATATGTACAAGTGGGCATACAAGTGGGTAGTTGCATGTGCAGTTGGGCGATTGCATATGCAGACGCCCAACTGCACATGCAGTCGCCCGCCTGTATGCCCAGTCATGCGTTTACATATGCATCCAGGTGTCTGGACTTTGGACGAATTATGATGTTGTGTGACTGGGTCACAATTCTAGCCTATGATGTTGTCGAAAGAACATATCTATATGCTCGAGATGTATAATATATGTGTATGTAACTAGTGTATTGTGGCGAATATATGTATTTATATGAAAGTTATTATAAACACTAGGTGAGCTGACCCCCCAAACTAATTTTCTCTCAAAAAATTTAGGTGAAACGCTGCTCCAGACGACTCTTAAAAATTGCCAAATCCAAATTTCAAAATCCTAAATATTCACTAATTAGCGAAGGATCGTCACTAAAATTTTCCTTTCCATAAAATCATCACATATTCTTTATAATACCAAACTTGGTAACGGCTAAAAGTCCAGAAAAAGGGTAACTTAGGGTCATCGAGTGTCATCTTAAAATGCCTTTCATTTTGATGGAAATGTCTTTAATGCTTTTTGTGCCTACTGGGAACCCCTCCAACATCGGCGACCACATCTCAACCATGTCGATCAGGTACAAGCAACGAGAGGGTGTCATCTATGATCCCAACACCTCTTTCACTTGCAAAGACATCTCCTAGCAAGGAAGTGAAGGTGGTGGAATCTATGAGTTCGGGTAGAAATATGGACCCAATTCTCCCAAAGCTAGAGTTTTGGCTTATAGAACATTCAATCTCATGAGCGAGGCACCTTCATCAAGGTCGTAGGTGCCCTTGTTGGTGCTGAAAGAATTCAATTTGGATGCGGTCACGAGAAGGATGGCGGTTTTTATGGCATAGAAAGTATTGTTTAGTTCAGAAGAGGCTACCTTTTAATAGTTTATCATTTGGATGACTCCATTAATAAAAAAGTTTCGTATTGCTTACGATCTGAAGATCTTGATTCCTAAGGAAAGAAGACCCCCTTATTTCTTGGAGATGATGTTCTACATTGCTCTACATCCCAATTCATTCTACTCCTTTTACCGAATTCAATTATCAAAGCTCTTACTATCTTCAGTTTCAAGGAATCTTTGTTGCATGTACAGTAGTAATCTTTCCACGCTCTATATTCACAATTAGAATATCGTCGAATTGTTGATGATTCAAGGATGGATATTGATGCACTATCACACCCAACTATATAGTTTTGTATGTATTTTGTATTTTTTCCCAATATTGCAATCCATAATTAAAATTATATATTTTACATGATTACAAGTACATTACAAAGTTTAGATAAGGTTCTTTGGCATTATTTTAACGTTTTTATAAAAATGATTTGTATAGTTTTCCAATTCATTCATATTTATGTTAAGCGTGTGTTCCCAGTAACAAAATCTTGAGCTTTGAGGTTTCAAAATCTGCATGCCCAAATAATCTGGGCATGACCACCTAATGTTCACATAAGACCAAATTTTTCTTGTAACATCATAACTCTTGGGTGAAATAAAAAAGATACAAATTTGAGGGAAAAAAACATCGCATAGGAAACCTTACTGCTACAAAACAAAATAATAACAAGCTTCATTAACAAATAAAATCTATCTTTCGTTGTTCGCAAACCTTGATGACATCAAATAAAAATATATCATAGCTTGATTACAAGATAAAATTTACTTCGCATTGGTGCTTTGACATAGTTGTCGTGTCATTGTTAAACGATAAAGTTTTAAATTGTTTCCCATTTCCATTTTTGCCATCCTCTTAACCCCTTATTCTTCACCTCTCTTCCTCTATTATTGTTTCTCTCCCTCAAATTTGACTCCTTCAAAAGATCCCCTTCGGTGTTTCCATCACACACTTCACGCACGATTGCTAGTATAATGACATGACCAACCCTACATCAACTATAGACTGTAATGATGTAGATGACACCCCAATTTCTCCACCCACCAATAGTCTGATCTTTCATCATTATTGACCATCAACTGGGTTGAGACTTTTCTAAACGATTATCATCTTGTAGACACACCCATGCCCCTTTTCTTACTCCCCATAGAAGAAGCCATCTTATGTCACTTGGGTACCATGGATAAAGAAATTTATAAATCCATGAATGCCTTTACTCAACTCCATCGAAATTCCTATTTTATAGATCTAGAGAAAATTCCACCAAAATAAACCAATGAGCTACCATTTCATGACCAACTCAATGATGTTTCGTATATGCTCATTGAGGAGTACATTAAATTCAATATAGGAACTTTTTACGCCCTTAATCATATATCTTACATTGGATGTATATAGCCAACTTGTGGCTATCATAACTTCTTATCATGATGTATCTCTTTCATATATGTTATATTATCATTAGTGGGTCAACCTTGGTGTTGGCCATACCATAGGAATAGTATATATAGGGGTTAGTAGGTAGTAGTTTATCATCATATTAAGCATTTGAGTCTTATTGTATGTTTTGGAGGTTGCCCCCTCGAAGTGGCTAAGCTATTAAACTTTAATATTGAGATCATTTATCTGCAATATTATGTTATTTAGTGTTCTATTGCTCGTGTTAATCATAATTATCCAAGTAACTTCATTACAAGTGGTATCAGAGCTACGACAATCCAGGCCAAAATTAGGGCAAAACCCCTAATTTTTTGTTTTCACTATATCTTGCAATCCAAAACAAAATTTTCAGAGAGTTTTTTACCAAATTTGCGAATCAGTCCAAGAACTACTATATTTACTATGTTTTTTGTATGTACTATTCTAAATTACCTTACACACATTTATTTCAACATCTTAATTAAATTAACCTACCCTTGACATTACATTTTGGTGAAGCCTCTTTATCTATCGATCCTGCCAATGTATGACTATATACCTAATCCCTATGGTTTTAAACTTTTTAAATTTTATTTCCATCAACATATCTATTCTTTGGATCATTCTAAAATTCCTAATATACATAATCACCATGAATTTTTTCCCACTTGTAGAGTACAAGAGGCCAAATTACAGAATTAAACTATTAAGTCTTATTATTATTAACCCCATACAACATGACTTGAGATAGTAATTGACTAGTTGGAGACATAATAAACCAAATCTATACCATAAATATCATAGAGGTTACTTTAACTTCACCCACATGTATACCACAACCGAATTCTTAGACTGTTACACTCCACAATCAACAACATGAAAATATAAATATTTACCAGAGCCTTCTACTTCAACACTTAACAGTCTCATCAAACACAACCTTATTGTTTTACAATCCCCATGGTTATTGACATGTCCCAAGGTAAGTGCACCAATTTGGGGGGGCCAAAAAGTGGACATAAAACCGAAAAAAAGTAAAACGTGTATGCATTCTATTATAACGTGTATCGCGTTTTAAATTATCAGGTTTGGGATTTCAACCGAGGCATAACGCGTACATGTTATAATGCATACGCATTATAACGCGTACGTGTTATGCCTACTATAAAGAAAAAAAAGAGGCCCGATCCCTCTATCATTTTATCTCCCTCAAACACAAGTTTCAGAGCTTAACCCCTGTGCCCTCAGCGTTTTTTCATTTTAGCTGGATCTCAAGCTCAAAGGATCGTTTTTGGATCACCGTGAAGATTTGAATTGACAATGCGCCACAGAGAAGAGGTAAGCACAATTATTTTCTCAAAATTGCATTGAAATATGATAATTATAGATTAAAATTTGAATTGAATACATATTTTTTATTATTATAGTTAGAGGTCGAGGGAATCAACCACAACCAAACCCTGTTATTCCTGTCATCCCTCCCGACACTCCCACAATTACTCAACATCCCCCGGGTAGTCAAGAAGATTTAGCATCCCACATAGTTGAAAATAAAATTGAAATTGAGGATTTAATCAAAACAATGAGGGATTCACAATCTACAACCCCCCACCATGCCTCTCTTGCAAACACATTGGAGGCATTACTTGTTCAAGTTGACGCGGGCAACAGGGCAAATTGATCATTGGACAACTTACAAAGAGGGTTGTAGGGTTTATTATTCCAACAAATTGTCATATGTGGATGTAAAGAAAAAATAAATTTCAAAAGACCTCATATGCGCCTTATTCACAGACCCCACACTAATTTTCCTGTTCCGTTGTCATGTAAACAGTTTCCCATCCATTGGTGCAATAATAATTTGATTAAAAATAATTTTTGGGACCGATGGTGGATGGTGTTTGATTTTCCACCTTGTAATAACAACGAGGTGCCACTATACTTTCTAAGGAAACTCTATTGTGAGTTTATCCTCAATGAGATCCCAAATTATTTTGATTTCTGTGATATTTCCAGGGCCAAGGAAAAGGATCTGCACAGGATCGACTAGGTGTAGAAGGTACACCTATTCAGTAGGGTAGAGTCCCCACACAGAATCCCCCTCACCCTGAGATTGTCCCTCCAATAGTGAAGGAGACAGGAGAGATTGATACACTCCACGTGCTTCAGGGGCTATCTACGACCCTTGTTTCGACATATGAGGGAGATTTCTGAGCCAGATGCTCGTGAAGGTACATAGAGTATTCCATCAGGGAGTACTATCATGAGGCCACATCTTTGTCTCGTCATGTGGTAGCATATGTTTGGGGCCTGAGGAGGATGATACTTTCATGCGTACTGATTTTGGTGCACCTAGTGCTAGGGGTGCACACGATAATGTCACTATGTCAGATGTCCTTTTGAGTGAGACATTTGGATTACATTCATCGGTGTCACCTTCTGTAGGTAAATTTGTTATGTTTTATTATGTGTGTTACAAAAAGTTTGGAGTACTTGATTTACTTATATATGTTAAATTTTTGAAATAATTGTATTTGTACATGTATATCCATTGAGCACCATGCATACACATACATTCACAGAGGTAATTTAGAATGTTAATTATGTAAAATTTTCACATACATGTGTGCATATGTATATGTATATATGTATATGTATATATATATATATATATATATGTATATGTATATATATATATATATATATATATATATATATATATATATATATATATATATAAGTTTTGAAGTCAAATATATGTATGTTCTTGTATGTCCATCTAACTCATGTGATATACATGTTTGATAAAGATGTTGACTTCACTAGACACCCCACCATCTCTGCGACAAGTAGATAAAGGTGTTGCCGTTGCGATTTCATCTGCGTAGTAACTCACTGAGGTATTCAAACAACACGTAAATTTTGTTAAATTTCTCGTGTAATTCATATTATGTTAAATTACATGTTAGTAATGTCTTTCATTGTAGAATTATTAAATTATGTTAATAATGTCCTTCATTGTGTATATGCAGGAGTTACCTGCGACATGTAGCAACCCTGTTCATTTGATTCACAGGCGTGGCGAGGTAAAAACAATAGTTCTATATTGATAAAATTAGTTAAAATATTATCATTATGTACATACATGTACTTAGTTCTATTTTTTCTAATTCTGATGTTATATTTTCTGATCTTATGTGTATGTAGGGAACTTCAACCCCCTCCATTTTGACTTCGAGGGCACGGACTCCTCCATCTCGTCATCTTTGTACCCTCGTTCCGCAGGAGCTCCCAATGACTCTTCTGAGCATGAGATGTAAATTCGGCGTGATCGACAACTTGCAGTAAGTTTTTGTATTTATGTAAATACTTTCATTCTAGCATGGTCTTAAATACATGTTGAAAACATATATAAATTAAGTTTTGACAAAAAAACATTGTTTGCATTTACAGGCTCATCTACAGGCAAGTATTCAGCAGAAGAGGACTCGAAGCATGGGCTCGGACGATCCAAAGTCATCTCATAGATCTCCATCTTCGTCTAAGGGAGGGCCTTCTTCGAGAAAGGCCAAGAGAGGGATAGATTTTGATGAGTAGGAAATATATGTCTTACATAACATTGTTTTTGTATGCCTATGTGCATGGCATTGTATGTACGCCTATATGGCATTTGAACTTGATGGTATATGACCTATTTGGGCATTTTTGTATTTATTATGCACATTAAAATACTATTTGGAACTTGATAATTTTGTATGAGACCTTACATTTCTGAGATTATTTTTGCATGAAACTAATATGATGTGCACTTGACAATATTTAAGACATTATGGATTATTTTTTCATTTATTGGTGATGTACATGTACTAGCATTTTCAATGTATAATATGCATCAAACTTTGGAAATCAATATTTATATAATGTATGTATATAAAGAGTTACCTAATCTGAGTAATTATTCATTTAATTTATCAATGTGTATATGTGTATTTACCTTACTTGTGCTTCTTCTTGCTCATGGTCTCTTTGTACTGGTTCCTATCTTATCATGCACTTACTACATTCTTCTATGCTTCTTAGTCTTCTCCCCTGTTAAAACACCTGAGAGTCATCACAATTTGATGCCTTTCATCTATTGATATTTTGAGAATGTCTCTCCATATACATTACTCCAATGCTTGAGAATGTCTCCAGATGTAATGACATTCTAATTCAGACACTCAATGATTCTTGATTGTCTAATCCTATCCAATTCATGTTATTACCTTTAAATCTGTAGGCATTTCAAGTTATTTGGAAATCACATCACACCCTTCACTAGGCTTGATGACTACCCCTATCCTTTTGAAGGAGCTTTTGAAAGCATCCATGGGTTTATCATAGCATAAATTATCAATGAATGGAAGGTCACTAAGTCGTAGGCCAGCTGACTCCCATCCAGAACTAAACAAGAAATATTTACTAGGCGATTGATAACTCTTGTGTGTTCTTAGACATACCCCTATCAAATTCATTCTTAAGCCAATCTAGTCATTCAGGGCTCTTAAGGGACTATGCCCGGACGAGGTAGCCCGAAAGCACAGCGCAGCACGTATGGAAGCCAAAAAAAATCCTCCAATAGCGTTTACTTGGCCACCCTAACATGTTAGCATAGTTAGTTCGGTCCCACGAGCTTCCGTTTACAAACTATAGCATCTAACAGTCCTACACTGACTCAGACTGTAGTATTTTGTGTTTACAAATAATAGGACAACGAGAGAACTAGAATGGAGATGGAGAAAACTACGAGATGAATTTCGTAGAGGGCCCTAATGTGGAGGTCATCAGCATCTGACGAGACACGTCTCTAGGTGCCACGGAGTCTGAGAAATCACCCGTCCAAGATATGGTGTGTTTTGGGCCTCAGGGCTCTTAAGGGACTACGCCCAGACGAGGTAGCCCGAAAGCATGGGTTACGTAGGGAACCAAAAAAAATCCTCCACTAGCGTTCACCTAGCCACCCCGACGTGTTGGCGTAGTTGGTTTCAGTCCCACGAGCTTCCGTTTGCAAACTATAGCATCTGAGAGCCCTACACTGACTCAGACTACACTATTTCATGCGTTTGTAAACAATAGGACAACGAGAGAACCGAATGGAGATGGAGAAAACCGCGAGAGGATTTCGTAGAGGGCCCCAACGTGGAGGTCTTGGATTTGACGAGATGTCTCTAGGTGCCACAAAGTCTGAGAAATCACCCGTTGAAGATATAGCGTGTTTTGGCCTCAAGGCTCTTAAGGGACTACGCCCAGACGAGGTAGCCCGAAAGAACGGGGAGCATAGGGAACCAAAAAAAAGCCTCCACTAGTGTTCACCAAGCCACCCCATCATGTTTTTGTAGTTGGTTTGGTCCCATGAGCTTCCGTTTGCAAACTATAGACGTCTAGCAGCCTACACTGACTCAGACTGCAGGTATTTCACGCGTTTGCAAACAATAGGACATCGAGAGAACCAAATGGAGATGGAGAAAACCACGAGAGGATTTCATATAGGGCCCCAACATGGAGGTCTCGGATCTAATGAGATGTCTCTAGGTGCCACAGAGTCTGAGAAATCACCCATCAAAGATATAGCATGTTTGGGCCTCAGGGCTCTTAAGGGACTACACCCGGACGAGGTAGCCCGAAAGCACGGGGAGCATAGGGAACCAAAAAAATCCTCCACTAGCATTCACCTAGCCACCCCGACATGTTGAAGTAGTTGGTTTGGTCCCACGAGCTTCCGTTTACAAACTATAGCGTCTGACAGCCTACACTGACTCAGACTACACTATTTTGAGTGTTTACAAACAATAGGACAGAGAGAGAACTGAATGGATATGGAGAAAACCGTTGAGAGGATTTCATAGAGGGCCCCAACATGGAGGTCTCGGATCTGACGAGATGTCTCTAGGTGCCACGGAGTCTGAGAAATCACTCGTCGAAGATATGGCGTGTTTTGGCCTCAGGGCTCTTAAGGGACTACGCCTAGACGAGGTAGCCCGAAAGCACGGGTAGCATAGGGAACCAAAAAAAATCCTCCAATAGCATTCACCTGGAAACTTCAAAGTGTTGGCGTAGTTAGTTCAGTCCCATGAGATTCCGTTTGCAAACTATAGCGTCTAGCAGCCATACACTGACTCAAACTGCACTATTTCACATGCATCATTTGCAAACAATAGGACAACGAGAGAACCAAATGGAGATGGAGAAAACCATGAGAGGCTTTTGTAGAGGGCCCCAACATGGAGGTTTTGGATCTAACGAGACATCTCTAGGTGCCACGGAGTCCGAGAAATCACATGTCGAAGATATACACGTGTTTTGGTCTCAGGGCTCTTAAGCGACTACGCCCGAACGAGGTAGCCCGAAAGCACGGGGAGAGTAGGGAACCAAAACAAATCCTCCACTAGCATGTTCACTATGGCCACCTTTGAGTGTGTTGGTGTACATTGGTTTGGTCCCACGAGCTTCCGTTTGACCTAAATTTTACAGCATCTGGCAGACTCTACACTGACTTAGACTTACAGTTATTTCAACGCATTTGGAAACAATATGATAGCGAGAGAACCAAATGGAGATGGAGAATACCACTAGTCTCAGAAGATTTTTTATAGTTTTCCCCAACTATGGAATTTTTCAGAATTTGACGATATGTCTCTAGGTGCCACAGAGTCCTGGAGAAATCACCCGTCAAAGATATGGCATGTTTTGGCCTCAGGGATCTTAAGCAATCCTATGCCCTGATCGAGGTAGCCTGAAAGCACGGGGAGCATAGGTGATGTCCCTAAAATCCTGAAAAATCTGGCCTACCTTGGTAAAAAAATTCATACTTCTAGGATATCCTTTGAATTTTTATGTTTTGACGGTCATACGTTGGTTTCATGTTGCCCGTCAAGATTCATTCCCAGAAGGTATTGCCAACTATAGCGGGTTTTCAATTGGTCGAGGTGCCCTAAATGTGTTCTATTCTATCATTGGGGTTTATTTACGAGCAAAATTTGCAAAATTATCCATGAGCTCCACCTTTGAGAACCAAAGTTGCCTGAGATGGCATGGTCTTAACCGAGGAGATGTGGGGGATCGTAGATCTCCTTAGAAAATTTTGACCCAATATTACCTAAGTCAGGAGTTTTGCCCGAAACCCAGGAATGAACCAATGGAGGACACTTGTGAAGTATCTGGTTAGATGCCATGCGGAGTTTCTGAGAAATCACTTATGTCAAATTTTGTGTTTTTATCAAAAGTTTATTTGGATCAATTCCTTGGCTCTTAAGAGCCTCGACTTTTCCAAGAGTAGGACTAGTGTCAGCCTGATAGCACATTATGAAATAGAGGAATGGGCCAATTGGGGAGTCTGAAGTTTTTAACTCTCTGTTCTAAAGATGTAAAATCATTTGTTAGCCAAAAAAACTGCTCCAATAGGAGAGGCCATGTGGCATTTTTGGGCTAAAGGAATGCGGGGTTTGAAGTCCCATCATGCTGACTTTTTGGAAGTCAATATGGCAGGTAGAAATTTTGTACCTGCCTAGCAGGGTAATTATTTCACGCATGGAACAACGTGTCCACTTAAGTCACAATGGGAAGAAGAGGCTAGACGGAGAAAACCTTGGTGAGAATTTCTTGGTTTTGCCTTGACAAGATAAGAATCCCATTGTTATGATGAAGCCCGCATTTCACTTAAGGCAGGCTAACGAGACATTTATTACATGCCTTACGGGGTCCAAGAAATCACATGTATGAAAGAACTTAAGGTGGTTCATGGAATTTTTGAAGGGCTCTTGCGAGGCAAAAATGGAAAAATCGAAAAATGGCCCGCATTGTCCCCATTGGCTTTTAAAGAATGGGGAATTTACCCTTGAACCAAAAAGTGTGACTCCACCTTAGGTGAATAATAATGCATTTAATGCCTATTTTTGGTATATTTGGCCTAGACAATGTTTGGATGTTCCATAAACGAATCATGAGGACACGTCATCCATAGTTTTGAAAACTGGAGGAAGGCTTCTGAGGAAAAACTTACACTGATTTTTAGCTTTGTTCTCTAAAATTGAATAAATGATTATTTATAAGGCTCCGCGACCAATCCAGGTCAACGAGTGCACCGACATTTTAGAATGGTCAAAATGGGACGCAGGCCAATGGTGGATTAATTTTATAATTTTCAAACATTTGCGAGGGAGGTTTGAAGGAAGAAAGGGATACTGTGAGCCCCGCTTAACGTTAACTAGGAAGCCACGAAGGCGGGGATAAAATTAAATGGACCCATCATTTAAGGTTATTTAATGGGAACCATTGAGCTTTTTCACAAAAAAGGCCTTAACAATCTTGCAGAGATTGATCCGCTTATTCACAGATAGGGTAGCCCACATGGAACGTGGTGGGCACAGGAAGCAGGAGGGGACCAAAACTGAATTTTTTTCCACTAAATTTCACAAGGATCGTATAGTAAGCATGTGTTGGCATAAGGATTGAATTAATTATCTTCAATAGCAACGAAGCGCAGCCTTATCCAAAAAGTTGCCCCATTTGAAAAGGTAAACTCAAAAGATTAGGTTTAATTGCAGCCCTACATCTTCCAGACGTGGAGTGCCTAGGATTTGAAGAAGTTGGATTTGCAGATTTGAACAATTCCTATATGTCGCATAAGCGAGTGCCATGAGAGCTCCAGATGAAGATTGGATCAAAATTTTTGCATGCTAATTGCGTGTAAATTTTACATCAATTTTGTGTCGTCTTGGCATTCCAGGATCATTGACTATGTGACAGATTCTTTCATTAGGTGATTTTGAAATCACAGATGTTCCTAATCCGGTTGCCACATGTGAAATGTCTGAATCAAAAGTTGCAAAGGTAATTTCAGGTAAAAAGGTGAAGATTATGAGTAGAAAGGTGTTTGCATGCCTTAAGGATGAAAAACGTGCCTCTACGGATAGATGAGTTGATCCAAATCATGGGTAATGAGTTAAGAATTCTGAAAAACATCCTGGCACCTGCGAGTGTTATTCTGAATTTCATGTCCAAGCTAAATCATGAAAAAGATTTTTGGTCAAACAAACTTAGATCCCATGAGCATATTCTTTGTTTGCAAAAAGAACGCTCTAACAGCCCTACACTGACTCAGATGCATTTTCTGAGCATTTGTGAAGGGGGAAACAATAGGAATTCAACGAGAGAATCCAAATCTGGGAAGAGCCCATATCTCATAATTGAAACCGCCTCCGGAAGAGAATTTCATAGATCCTCCTGTTTGCATGCAGCCCGTGGAGGTTTTAGTCATGCATTGAGGATTGGTTGTCCAGTTGTAAAGCTCAGGGATCTCCAAGCTCTAAAGCCTTCATTGAATTATAACATTCACCTGCTGATAGATATGGCATTCCTGGATTATTTTTGTTGCCTCATATGCAATTAAAAATCTAAATGATGACTTATGTTCCGGAACGTAATTCAATTTGTGTTTCTTGCTACTGTTAAAGTTTTGTGTTTAAAAGCTCTCTTGATCAGACAGGAAGACTCATTTCAAAGTTGAAATAGTGGCAAGCAATCTCACAGTTACTGAAGACCTTCCATCTGATCCAGATGGACAAATTTAAGGTCTAGTTACCCTGGTGAGATTCAGATTGTTTGCAAAAGGGTGCAACTGTCATGATAAAATATGAACATCTGGACAATACTTTGCAGCTTTCAGCTGACTTTAGAGCTTTTATGGCTTTCTCGCATTGTCCTCTGACAAAGTGCAATCTGAGCGATCCATTAAATGCGTAGACAACTGGTTGAAGTGAGTGCCTTAAAACCCCTTACTTGAAGAATTCAACTACTTAGGACTATTTCTTGCAAAGGGCTTCAAGAATGGAAGGTTTTATCTTAGTTGAAAATCATCCCATGTCAAACAAATTTAGGAATTTACCACCTTGAGATTCTGAGATTGTTTGTAAACCTTTCGGACTGCACACATAGTGTCAAAGATACTAATAGAGATTTCTGGATACTTTGTTGGTTCAGCTGCTCTTAAGCTTTTGTGGCAAGTACGAGGAAGGAATGGGTAGCCCGAAAAGATGCAGAATCTGGGCCTCCATCTTGGTGCACATACCTGGTACTGAAAGTACCTGATAACCACTTGAAGTCACCAAGAATATTTAGGATTACAAATTTCTTGCAAAGAACGGTTTGGTCCTCACGATTTGGCAATTTCATGTTTTAGCTCTTATCTACAGATCTGGCAGCCTTAAATTGACATTCAGACTACACTAATCCTTACTACCCTTGCATTGCATTGTGTGTCAACAAAAGAATACAATCCATTTACAAAAATGCACAAAGCAAATCAGGATCATACCATGTCTCTAGCAGTAGACTTGTCTTGAAAGCATTTCAATCATTTAGTAGTGACAACTCTGAATGAGTTTGAATAATCTATCATGTTTTCCCAAGGACATCTCCATAGAATACCCCCAGTATGGAGGATATCTCCAGGATCCTTCACCAAATAGAGGTTGACAACTATAGGTTGCCACGGTTTGATAAGGCTCACCCGTCAAAATAGTGAGGATTTCAAAATGGGCCTCGAGGTGCTACCTAAGTGACTTCGACCAGACTGGGTGCTAGAAAGTCAGGGAACATTAGGGAACCAAAACATATAAATCATCCACTACCTCTAAGTTCACCATGATGGCCAAGTTATGAAGGACGATGTAAATCTGGCCAATAGTTGGTTTGGTCCCACAAGCTTCCATTTGCAAATTATAGCATATGGCAGCCCTACACAGACTCAGACTACACTATTTCGAGCGTTTGCAAACAATAGGACATCGAGAGAGAACCGAATGGAGGATGGAGAAAACCATGAGAGGCTTTTGTAGAGGGTCCTGATATGGAGGTCTTGGATCAGATGACGAGACATCTCTAGGTGCCCCCCAATGGAGTATGAGAAATCACTGTCGAAGATATAGCGTGTTTTGGCCTCAGGGCTCTTAAGGGACTACGCCCGGACGAGGTAGCCCAAAAGCACTAGGATGCATAGGGAACCAAAACAAATCCTCCACTAGTGTTCACCTAGACCATCCCGATGTGTTGGCGTAGTTGGTTTGGTCCCATGAGCTTCCGTTTGCAAACTACATCATCTGGTAGCCCTACACTGACTCAGACTACAGTATTTCGTACACGTTTGCAAACAATAGGACAGCAAGCAAGAGAACCAAATGGAGATAGAGAAAACCGTGAGAGGCTTTCGTAGAGGACCCCAACATGGAGGTCTTGGATCTGACGAGACATCTCTAGGTGCCACGGAGTCCGAGAAATCACCTGTCGAAGATATAACGTGTTTTGGCCTCAGGGCTCTTAAGGGACTATGCCCGGACGAGGTAGCCCGAAAGCACGGGTAGTGTAGGGAACCAAAACCAAAGCCTCCACTAGCTTTCATCAGGCCACCCTAGGTGTGTTGAACTCCTAGTTTGGTTGGGGATCCCATGAGTGTTCCGTTTGAAAACTATAGCAATCTGACAGCCTTACACTGACTTAGACTACACTATTTCGCACGTTTGTAAACAATAGGACAACTTTAGAGATAACTGAAATCATGGAGATGGATGAAAACTATGATTCAAGAAGAAATGCCTTTCATAAAGAGTGAATTTGATTACATGAAGGTCTGGAAGATCTAACGAGACATCTATAGGTGCCAAAGAGTCGTGAGAAATCACCTTAATTGGTCAAAGATATGATGTGTTTGGGCCTTCAGGGATAATCTTAAGGACAACTACGCCTGAATCCCAGGTAGCTTCACGAAAGCACAGGGAGTTCCATAAGGAACCAAAAAAAAGCCTCCACTAGCATTGATACCTGAGCCACTCATTTGATTGTGTTAGCATAGATTGGTTCGGTCCCATGAGCTTCTTGTTTGAAGGCAAACTATAACATCTGAGCAGCCCTACACTGACTCAGACTATTTAGGTTATTTCAAGCAGTTTTGCAAACAATAGGACATATGACAGAACATGAAGTTGAGACTGGATAAAAACCATGAGATAAGTTTCGTATAGAGGGCCCTGAACATGGAGGTCTCCTTTATCCTTGGATCTGACTTGGAGATGTAAAAATCTGATGTGTGTGATTCAGAGTCCGAGAAATCACATGTCAAAGATATAACATGTTTTGGTCTCAGGGCTCTTAAGAGACTACTAGGTATATTTATGTATCCGAACGAGGTAGGCCGAAAGGCATGGGGATTGTTGGCTGTAGGGAACCAAAAAAAAATATTCCACTAGTATTCAGCTGGCCACATTTGACATCTTTGTTGGCATTTATATTACAGTTGGTCCCACAAGCTTCTGATTTTGCAAACTACATTTTGCGTCTGATAGAGCTTTACAGTTTAATGGCTCAGACTACACTATTTCATGACGATGTTTACAAATAATAGAATATTGATCTCAAACAACCAAATGGAGATGGAAATAACCATGTGTCCGAGAGAGATGAGAATTTGTAGAGGTCCCTAAGTTTGGAGGTCTTGGATCTCGACGATAAATCTCTAGATTGGCCATAGGAGTCTGAGAAATCACTCAGTCTGAAGATATGGAATGTGATAGGGCCTCAGGGCTCTTAAGGTTGACTATGTTTGACCCGGACTATGAGGTATCCCAAAAGCACGAGCCCCCTCAGCGTAAATCAACCAAAACCTAAATTAGATGACACTATGCTGTTCACAATGGGCCACTGCCAGAAACTACATGATGTTGGCATTTAGATGGTTCAAAGTCCCACACAGCTAAGGTTTACAAACTATACTATTTATAGCTCTGGGACCAGCCGTTTACACTGACTGGCCAACTACAGGCTTTTATTTGGTTCCCTATGCTCCCAGTGTTTTTGGGCTACCTCAAACAATAGGACAGCCCTGAGAGAGAACACGTTAATCTTAGAGATGGAGAAAACTCTGTGGAGAGGATTTCCGTAGAGGTCCCTCTACACAAGCATGTTGAGGTTTTATCCATATCTGACGAGATGTCTCTAGGTGCCATGCAAAATAGTGTTATGAGAAAACACATCCAGTCGATATTTTGATATAGCTCGTGTTTTGGCACTCATAGAACTCTTAAGTTTTGGACTACGCCCTGTGCTTTCGAGAAGTAGCCCGAAAGCACGGGTGGAGGAAACCACCAATGTTCAATGATTTTGCCACAGGATGCAACTATGTAGACTATGAACTTAGTTTTGTTGGGGAGACCACCAATTTTCCAATTCATTGTTCCTATTTTGAAAGAATAAAATATCTTCAATCAAACAGAGAATGAAGAGCCTGATATTTTTTTGGAGCATTGGGACCAAACCATCTTGTTTGTGCCTAAAAAGAAGCCGAAGGCCATATAAATTTTCAGTCTTGGGCTAACTTTAGATGATTCAATGAACAGCCATGAAGAAAAACGTTAATTAGGTGAATTTTTCAGACTATCGATGGCATATGAAATTTTGAATCTCATTCAGTACTAACATTGAAATCTCCATGTCAATGCCCTCTATGAAATCCACTCATGATTTTATCCATCTCCATTCTGGTTCTCTCACCATTATCCTATTGTTTACAAACACGCAAAATAGTGCAGTCCAAGTCATGTGTAAGGTTACCAAACACTATATTTTGCAAACGGTATCTTGTGGGAACAAAACAGTCTATGCCAACAAATCTAGATGGCTTGGTGAACGCTAGTGGAGGCTTTGTTTTGAGTTCCCTACGCTCCCCGTGCTTTCGAGCTAACTCGTTTGGGCGTAGTCTCTTAACAGCCCCTGAGACCAAAACACATGTCATATCTTCGACTAGTGATTACTCAAACTCCGTGGTACCTAGAGACATATCGTCAGATCTAAAACCTCCATGTTGAAGCCCTCTACGAAATCCTCTCCCGGATTTTATCCATATCCATTCAGTTTTCTAACGCTGTCCTATTGTTTGTAAACGTGCGAAATAGTGTAGTCTGAGTTAGTGTAAAGCTACCAGACGTAATACTTTGCAAATGGAAGCTCTGTGTGCACTAAAAAAAATATGCAAAAACATCAGGGTGGCCAGGTGAATGCTATAGTGGAGGCTTTGTTCTTGGTTCCTTACGCTTCCTCGTGCTTTCGGTCTACCTCATTCAGGCATAGTCCCTTAAGAGCCATGAGGCCGAAACATGTTATATCTTTGATGAGGTGATTTCTCAAACTCCATGGCACCTAGAGACAGTATCGTCAGATTCAAGACCTTCACGTGTCATGGCCCTATACGAAATCCTCTCGCGGTTTTCTCCATCTTCATTCGGTTCTCTCGCTTTCCTACTGTTTGTAAACATGTGAAATATTGCAGTCTGAGTTAGTGTAGGGTTGTCCATTGCCAATCACCTAAATAATATAGGTGGTTCATACAATATAGGTGGTGAAATTCGAATTTTAATAAGATATTTTTACAATATAGGTGGTCAAATGAGAATTTCTATTTGTTGTTCCTTTCTAATATTTAATTTCTCTTAGCTTCACTTGACTTCGAGAATAATAAATTCTCTACTGACAGTGTCAACCACGTGAAGGTGAAAGTTTTTTTTGGCACCACTAACCTACATAAACATGTTAATAAGAAATTAAATAGAATTTTAAATCATACAAAATTTAAACAAAATCATTTAAGTAAATATTCAAATTAAATTCACGAAGAACATACCTTTGCAAATTCAATCCAATAAACCACAAGGGTCAACTCTATTCTTGACAGTAACAAGAATTGCTTCATGATCTGATTCATGAACCTTCCACAGATTCTTGTTTGATGGCCGACCTCGATATTTGATCAATTTAATATTTGTTGCAAGGACCAAATGTGAATAGTGAAGTATCTTCTGATGTACTTCATAGTCTTCAAACAACTAAATGTTTGATTTTTTGATAGGATATCGTCAAAGCCAAGTTCCAGTGACTACCACTAACCCAGTGGGATACTCAAGGTATTCACCATCAATGACCGTGGAAGTCAAAAAAATTCCCCCTCTACACAACGAGACAAGAAGTAGTACGTTCCCTCTTCGTTAAATTTCATCGCAATAACTACAAAAATGTGCCCGGTGCATCACAAAGTAAAACTATTCAGTTAATTTAAAATTACATTAAGAGTTGACCATTTAATAATTTATAAATCTAAAACATGGCATGCACATATATGTATGTACCTTATTGCACTAAATCAAAGACTTGGTCAAAGTCAGGTGATGTTGTCATTTTATCTGAAGACCCTGCAAGTTGTAATGCTCATGGAACTTGATGTGTGTCGAGTGGAATTAGAGGTCTACAAGTCCATTCATCCACCCACTACTGTGACTCACATTCATTCCACGTAAAATAAATGCATGATATATAAAAACATGTCATGCACCTAGTATAAATAGTCCAAGCATTTGCATCTGAACTACGGAATGAGTGCATATCACTTGATTCTGTAACTGTCGTACAATCTTCAAAGTTTGCCAGATTTTGTTCCTTTATTAACCAAAAATATCTATGAACTATTGATCTCTCTTGAGATTCATGGCCCATATTCTTGACACACCAATCAACAATGTTTTTTGTATCTATAAATTTAGCACCATCCTTGAACTTTAACTCTTCTCTTAAAAGTGCTCTTTTCACACATGCTCTTGCACCATCATGCTCTCCTTTTACATGCCCTGCCTCAGTAAAACTCCATATATGTTGTACATTTGTTTCTTTGTGCATTTTGCTTAGCCAATAAAATATTTGTGCATTCTTGAAGTGTGATGTGCAGTTGTCCTACCAAATGTAATGTTGATCGAAACTAATGTTCCTCTCATTCAAGTTTGCATAAAACACCTGGAAACACCCTTGTACATATTTTGTAGAATGTGTCTAATCATCGCTGATGTAGAAATGATACTCTTAATATTTTTTTATCTTTCTCAGTGCTTTCAGGAGAGTGCATGAATGTTATATACATGAAAATAGAAACTTGCACTGAGTTATAATATTGAGACTGAACCTCCATTTGTGGCTGCAATGTGTAATTCTCTGCGAAGTTAACTACTGAAACAATAGTACCAAGTGGTAATGTGTCCTTGCTTAACTTGAATTATTCATCTAACCATCGAACTCTGTGTGTGTACCTTGCATACTCATAAAAAAAATTCTCTCTGAATTTGACCATATATTCTAATACAGGTAATTGTTTTCTAACAAGCTCATACCTTTTAGATTCGTTTCCATCTTTTAATTAATATGCCACTGATTTATATTTGGTGAAATCAACCAATTATTTTCCTATTGAATATGTACTCTCCTCGTGGAACAACTTTTCAAATTTGGCAAGCCACCGCATACATTGCACATTTCATCCAAACATGCTTTGTTATAAAAAAATTGTCTTGTTGATTTTTCACAAAATATTGTCAGAATAAATTCCCTTTAAGATTTTTGTGGGACATTTATTCCACACTCCTGCAACATGATGTCAGTATGCAAAACACGGCGTATTTGACAAAAAAATATCATAATGCATTGAAAATTCAACATGATGCCTGCAACAACAAGTGGTACATTAGTGATTGATTTTCACATAAAAGAGTTTTCTCATTTCAAAGAATCTTTGGCTAATGTTAATTTGTGGATATTCATTCTTAAACTTAGAGAACAATTCTCTTTGAGTCATATCTAAGAAATGTTTTACACACAATTAACAATTACGAGAACTTATTCTTCTTTTTACTATATCTCTTCTATTCGGCGACACCCTTGTGTTCTCATTCCAAAATTTTACAATTAATTCTTTTAGAAAATCAGATGTATTCTTATCTTTTTATGGAATTCTACTAGAGAAATCCCAATAGTTAGTGTTATTGACTAATTCAAAATTTTTACGTCTCTCTATTGCTTTCATTAGTGTTTTTCTGTTTAGCTTCAAAGCACTGTTTATTTTTCTAATCAAGCGTTTATTAATTGTTTTATCACTTACTATACAATTAGTAAGTGCACGTCATGTAGCATTACTATCTTTGGTGCATCTTTTTCCACCTACAGTTTGGTATGCTTTATGTATGTTTTCAACAATTGACGCATTTTGATCAACAACATTAGATGTTCTTAACCCCAGGATCTTCATTATAGGTATCATCTTAATTAATTTCATCAATGAAACAAATAATTTACATCTTTGCGTGTTATTTAAATTCTCAAAGTAATTATCCCAAATTCCACTTGATTTTCTTCTCACATTTCTTTCAGACATTTTGTTAGGCATTGGTTTTATAATGTTTTCATCAATTTCAATTAAGTGAATTGGTTTTTTTCACAAAATAGAAGGAGGTTTTCTTAGAGGTGAAGATTCATTTACAAGGTTACTTTCTTCATTCATTGTTTTCATACAAATTTCGGGGTTAACATTTGGATTCTTAGGTAAGGGTTCAACAATTGGATCCATATCAATTTCTTCATCCATACCAACATTATCATTCAATTCAATTTCATTATTCATTGCAAAATCATTATTATCTACGTTTTCATTATGTATTTCATCCTCATTTTCTAAAACATTAGCTACATTTGATATAGCGGATGTACCTTTTCCTACTCAAAGTTTTTGCATTCTCTTCAAATTTTTTATCCTCTTCTCTTCCAATTGATCCAGTGTCTTATTCTTGACTTTCCTCTTGTCCTTAGCTCGACGTTTATCACCCATGATTAAAGAAAATCAACTAGTGGGGTAGGGGAAAAAATGAACTACTAAAAAATTATGCAAGAATGTAAAGAAAATTGCACACAAAACAGAATGTTTGCAGAATTCCTATCAAAGAGATGAAAGGGACGTTGGGGGACCACAATATATAAACAAAGAAAAATGCATACGCGTTTTGTATTTTCTCTTTTTTAAGCCATGCCTCAAGGTTTGGGATCCGGTTTGGATCCCTAAGCCTGAGGCATGGACCTTTACAAACACAGCAAACAACATGTTTTTGCAAGAAAATGTAAAAATGCCACTTCCTCTATGATAAATCAAAATAAAAAAATCAATCCATTTAAAAAAATTATACCACGACGTAGAGCAAATTTTCTTCTTTCTAAAAATATAATTTTTCAAATTTTCTGACTAATATAAGGTTTCCATATTATTTATTTCTAACTATGCCTTTTTATAGCTATTTTTTGAAGTGTAAATATGTCTATCTTTCATAGTGTATCTTTTTTTTGGGTGATCAAAATTTTAAAAAAATTATACTATTCTAAACTAGGCATAATTCTATACATATTAAAAAAAAACTAATTTTCGATATTTTTTGAGGTAGTTAGGGGGGGCACAGTTGGAGCTCTGTTATTTTTCAAAACATAAAATTTTTGTACTAGAAAAATCATAAATAAAAAAATATTTGCTAAAAAAATCTTTAAAAAATGGAGCCCAAACTAGATGCTCCTAGCTATCTTTCCACCAAAGGGTTTTCAAAAATACTAAATGGTGCTCAAAAAATGGTGGGGGGCACAAAAGTCACTCTATTATGTTTTTTAACAAAAATAGGAGCATTTGTTGGTATTTTAGTTGTTTGACCCACTTAAACTTATCTGTTTTCAATAAAATTTAGTAGCTTAGAAACTAGATTCAAAATGCTATGATTCATATTTCTATAACATCTTCCAATTTTGAGTGTAACTATTTCAAAAAATTTCAACTAGATTCAAAATGCTATGATTCATATTTCTATAACATCTTCCAATTTTGAGTGTAACTATTTCAAAAAACTCATATAAGTTGAAGTTTTTTTTTCAGAAAAATACGTCCACTTAAGACCCCCTTTTGGCCCCCCAACTTGGTGCACTTACCCATCACATCCTTCCTAATCAGCCACAACTCAATCATACTCATATAAACCAAGGTGGATCTTCATGTCAAAGTAATAGACAAACTAGCCAGGGTGGATCTTTGAGCATGACCAATCCAAATACAAACATTCTGCAAGCCCGTAACATGATTTCAAAAGTGGAAATGCATAAGTTCAATGGAAAGGATCCACTCAATTGGATTAACTAGATGGAGAATTTCTTTGATCTTCATCAAATTCCATCAGGACAAAAGGTTACCATGGCATCCTTTTATATGTGCTCAAAGGCAAAAGAGTGGCCTCAATGTTACATGGACAATCTTCACTGAAGAGTTGCAATTGCACTATAGTTATAGTGTGTCAGAGAATTATTTCAGTCAATTAGCAAAGCTAAGACAAACATGAACAGTCAAAAATTACATCCATCAATTCCAAAACCTTTCCTTACGGGTGGAAAATATTCCTAAAGAGAATTTAAATGACTTATTTATTAGGGGTCTTAAAGAACATATTGAGACTGAGGTGTGTATGTTTAATCCTCATAAGGTTTCAGATTCTATGATCATGCCACGTAGGGCAGAGGAAAAAATATTCCAGTAGGAAACAAACTGTCAGTAATATAAGAGATTGTAGCACCTTTCCACCATCGTTCCCTCATCTAGTTAGAGTGACACCTCAACAAATTGAAGTAAAGAGAGGAAAAGGGTTATGTTTTAATTGTGACAACAAATTTGGACCAAGACATAAGTGTGCTGAAAAGAAGTTGTTCTACATTGAGGGGCCTAATGAAGAAGAAAAAATTGAAGAAGACGAAGAGGTAGATCCAGAGGAGGAGTTAGGAGATCCCCAACCAACAATATCTTGTCATGCAATTTTAGGTATTAGCACTCCCCAAACTCTCAAAGTAGTTGGATTCTTAAAGAAATAGAGGGTAACAGTGTTGATTGATTTGGGGAAGTACTCAAAACTGAACATCAATCATAAGTTGGCGGTACGCTTGAACTGCTTTGTTTATCCAGCTCCAAAATGTCAAGTCATGATCGATGATGTGAAAACTGTTAGTTGTTCAGGAAAATTCCATAACATTAATCTCACCATGAGAGATTACTTGCTAACTAGCAATATGTATGCCATTTCCATGGGAGGAGAAGACATTGTGTTATGATTTTAGTGGCTTACCACCTTGGGAACCATTGAAATGAATTTCCAAGAGTTTTTCATGTGATTTTAGTCAGAAAGGAGGACTTTTAAACTAAAAGAACTAAGAGAAAAGTACCCACAGTTGGTAAGTTCTCATCATATGCAAAAACTTCTTAGAAAAGGTGCATAGGGGTTTGTGGCACAACTATTTTCATTAGAATCACATCATTAAAATACATTTATACCCTCAGATATGCAAGTAGTTTTAGATGAGCACTCAGTAGTGTTTGGAGAAATGCTAAAGGGCTTACCTCTAAAAGATACCATGACCATGTCATCCAGCTAGTACTAGGGATTCAACCACCCAACATCAGACCTTATAGGTACCCATATATGCAAAAGAGTGAGATTGAGAAGATAGTTTAAGAAATGTTAGGACTTATTCATCATAGTCATAGTGCTTACTATTATCTTGTAGTTATGGTACGGAAAAAATATGAATTGGAGCATGTGTCTAAATTACAGGGAACTCAATAAGTACATAGTTAAAGATAAGTTTCCTATTCCTGTAATTGATGATTTGTTAGATGAGATGCATGTTGTTTTTTATTTTTCTAAACTTGATCTTCATTCTGGATATCATCATATTAGAATCAGGGATGGAGATATTCATAAAACAACCTTCAAGACACATGAAGGACACTATGAGTTCTTGGTAATTCCTTTTGGACTAACAAATGCACCCTGTACATTTCAAAGCTTGATGAATTCCATCTTTAAGCCATTTCTGCCGAAGTTTGTTTTAGTGTTCTTTGATGATGTATTAATATATAGTAAAACGTGGGAGGAACATTTGCATCATGTAAATAAGGTGTTGGAAACTCTTGAACAACATCAACTTTATGCAAATCCTTCTAAGTGTTCTTTTGGTGTCAAGGAGGTTGAATATTTGGGTCATATTGTCTCTTATGAAGGTGTTAAAGTGGATCCTAACAAGATAAAATCCATGCTGGAATGGAAGGTTCCCAAAACCCTAAAAATTCTTCGGAGATTTTTGGGTCTTACAGGTTATTATCGTAGATTTGTAAGGAATTATGGAAGCATCCCAACACCACTCACAAATTTATTGAAGAAGGACTCTTTCCATTAGAACAAGCAAACTACTACAACATTTGAGAAGTTGAAGGAGGTCATGTGCACCACTCTGGTTCTAGCTACCCCATATTTTTCCAAAACATTCATTATTGAATGTGATGCTTTAGGGTATGGTATGGGGGCATTACTCATACAAGAAGGTCGACCCATCACCTTTTAGAACCACTAGTTCAAAGGTAAGAATATATCTAAACCAGTTTATGAGAAAGAAATGTTAACCATATTTCATGCAGTGAAGCAATGGAGACCATATCTAATGGGTAGACATTTCGAAGTAAAGACAAATCATGATATTTTTAAATACTTCTTAGAGAAACTTTTATTATTTGAAGAACAATAGAAATGGCTCTCAAAAATGTTGGGGTGTGATTTTGAGATAATATACATGAAAGGGAAAGAGAATGTAGTTGTTGATGCTTTATCTTGGAAGGATGAATCAGCCGAAGCATTGTTGTGTGTGATATTTGTATTACATGAGGATTTGATAGAGGATGTAAGATCTAAATGGGAAAATGACCCAAGTACACAAAATATCATTCATAATCTCCAACAAGATCCAAGCATGTCAGAAAATTTTGTATGGAAAGGAGATGTTCTATGGTATAAAGATAGATTATATCTATGTAAGAATTTTATCCTTAAAAATGGGATTCTATCTGAGCTTTGTACTTCTCCAGTAGGGGGCATTCTGGGTTCTTGAAGACTTATCATCGAATCAAGCATATTTTTTCTGGGAAGGGCTAAAAGGGGATGTCCAAAATAATGTGGCAGAATACATGGTTTGTCAGCAATATAAGGTTGAAACAATTAAATCCCTAGGTCTTTTACAACCTATATCTATTCCTAGCCAGAGGTGGGAAGAGGTGTTCATGGACTTCATCACAGGATTTCCTAAATCAGAAGGTAAAAAATTAATCATGATGGTGGTGGAAAGACTCACCAAATATTCCCATTTTTTTTCCTTATCACATCCATTTTTTACGAGTACAGTAACATCAACCTTGGGACACCAAATATTCTAGTAAGTGACTGAGACCCTATCTTTACTAGTAATTTTTTAACTGACTTGTTCTCCTGCTTGGGCACACGACTAGCTCGTAGTTCCTCTTATCATCCCCAACCTGATGGGAAAATAGAGGTGGTAAACAAGTTCTTGGAGGGATATCTTTGTTGTTTTACCTCAGATAAACAAGTGAGATGGGTCTAATGGTTACCGCTGGCAGAATGGTGGTATAACACCTCCTTTCATACTTCATCTAAAATGTCTCCTTTCTTGGCATTATATGGGTACCATCCACCATCTATCACATCATCTTTGAGAGTCCAACCAAGGGTTTGAGAAGTGTAAGAACATATTCGACACCAACATGAGGTGCTTTCTAGTCTTGAAGAGAATTTGGCCATGTCACAAAACCATATGAAGCAGTAGGCAGCCCAAGATCGTAGTGAAAGACATTTTGAATTCGGTGATTGGGTTTTTATGCGTTTACAACCATATAATCAAATGTCCTTGAAACAAAAGAAAAGGGATAACAAGCTTTCACCTAATTACTATGGCCCTTATCAAGTGTTACAGAAGATTGGCAGTGTAGCATACAAACTGGAACTTCCTCCGGATACTCGAATTCATCTAGTCTTCCATGTGTCTTGCTTGAATAAGGTAATTGGACAAAGGGTATCAACCCATACAGTGTTGCTAGAGCTTGAAGAAGAGGAAATAATCATCTTGGAGCTAGAATTCATCATTCAGACACGCACTAAGCGATTGAGGAAAAGGTTCATCACTAAGTATTTGATCAAGTGGAAAAATCTAGACAATGAAGACGCAACTTGGGAGGATGCAAACTTCCTGCAATAGCATCTAGAGGTTCTCAACATTGGGGACAATGTTGCTTTGAAGGGGAGGGGCATGTTACGCCCTTAATCATATATCTTACATTGGATGTATATAGCCAACTATTAGCTATCATAACTTCTTATCATGATGTATATCTTTCATATATGTTATATTATCATTAGTGGGTCAGCCTTGGTGTTGGCCATAACATAGGAATAGTATATATAGGGGGTAGTAGGTAGTAGTTTATCATCATATTGAGCATTTGAGTCTTATTGTATGTTTTGGAGGTTGCCCCCTCTAAGTGGCTAAGCTATTATACTTTCATATTGTGATCATTTATCTACAATATTGTGTTATTTGGTGTTCTATTGTTGGTGCTAATCAGAATTATTCAAGTAATTTCATTATAGAACCCTTGAGGAACCTTGTATCATCTTGTTAGGAAAATTCTTATTAGAAGAAGAGTGAACTAAGTACATAGAAATTTTACGTGAATTTTTCAGCGTATTTTCTTAGTATTACATCAACATTCTAGGGATGGAATCCAATACCATTGTCCATAATATTTTTCTCAAACCTAATTTCAATCCTATCAAACAAAAGTTGTGAAATATACACCCAAAAATTAAATTGTTAGTCAAGGAATAATTACAAGATCTCCTTGATGTAAGATTAATTCAACCTATAGATTATCCAGAATGGATATCCAACATTTTTCATGTAGGAAAGAATACTAGTGGAATCCATATTTACTTGACTTTCATGACATTAATAAAACATGTCCCAAGATGATTTTTCATTGCCTAATATCCACACCATTGTAGAAAATATTGGGATCCATGAAATTTTCTCATTCATGGATGGTTTTTCAAGTTACATTATTATTAAAATTGTATTTTAATACCAACACAAGATTGCATTCACTACACCTTGGGGGAAATTTTGTTATAAGGTTCTTCCCTTTGATATAAAAAACATTGGTCTCACTTATCAATGTGTGATGATTATGTATTTCATGACTACATCCATAATATTGTGGAGGAATACATTGATAACCTCCTAGATAAGTCCAAATTATATTTTGGTTGCCTAAACATCCTTCATAAGATCTCTTTACACTTACCTGAATATAAAATTTGGTTGAATCTTGTAAAATGCATCTTTGGGGTCACATATGAAAAATTACTAGACTTCATTGTATCACATCATGGAATTGAAGTCGATCTGGTAAAGGTTAAGGATGTTATTGAGATGCACCCACCCAAAAACATAAATAAATTATGTAGCATTCAAATTGAAATTCAGGCCATCAGATGTTTCAATGCATAAGTACCATATCAATGTATACCACTCAATCAACTTTTTAAGAAAGGTGTCACCTTCATTTGGGGGAGGAGTTTCATACTACATTTGATCAACTCAAATGATACTTTCTCACACCTCCTATACTATTACCGCCCATTCCAAATTTTCCCTTTTACGTTTACATATCTTTATGAGTTTTCTCTTGGTATCATCCTTACACAATGCAATGCTAAAAATTGTGATCCTGCCATCTTTGTTATAAATGGAGTGATAAAAAAATATAAATATATTATTAATCCACTTCAAGGGGGTAGCCTCCAAAATATTCCAATAATACAATAATTCACAAATGACACCATGCAATATATTTCCTAACCCATATGTATGTGTGTATGTATGATTACGAAGAGTCATACGCCTTCATCATAACCAAGTTATCCTAAATTAATGATTAACTAATTTATATAAATATAAATCTTAAGTGTGATGCCCACAAATAATTCAATTTATGCTATAAGATAAGGGCCATAACATGCTCCTCCACTTCAAACCAACATCGTCCTCGATGTTTACCTTCACTATATTCTTTTGTAGACATTCATCATTAAATATAGTCACTTGTACTTATTCCATATGAAAATTTTGTTTAATATCCAACTTATGATCAAATTTACTGACATGTCTTTATTTGCCCCACCCTTGTCCAATGATTCCAAGTCAAGATTATTTTATTCCATATAACCATCTCAGACCTGTTTTTTATGGTCTTGATCCATATTTTCTTTTACCTATTAAATGTCATGTCTTGTCTGATATGAGTCAAATTTGGTAAATGGGTTGACATAAGTGTACAATTCCATATTATGCACAAATTATAAACCTAAAACCTCACATTTTGTGTAAAATAAACCCCTAAGGTGGTACTAATCTTTTTCCACTTGAAAAATCTTTAGAATACATCTTATAGTGAGAAACATGCAACTCTAGTCTATCAACATTAAATATTAGATTTTCTCATATTATTTGAGGATGTAATGGACTTTCCACTAGTGTGACCTCTAAATATACTATATCTAATGTGTTTACATCTAACATGTGTAATTTGTATCTCACTCATATTAGATAGGGTGTCATCGAATATTTCATCAATATGTGTTTCCCCTATAATTTTGTTTCTCTAAACTGTCCCTAAACAAATTTCCCATAGGGTTTCTCTCTCCTTTGCGGCCTCTCACTAATTCTTCCAATTACATAGGGTTGTGTCTATTTGGAAAATCATGGTTATTCATCCCACTTGAGTTGAAATTATTATTTCTTTAATATGCTCATATAATCTGTAGTGGGCATGCCCCTTTATGGTGTCTTCCACATTTTATTTAATAACCACCATACACGGTTCTTCTATAACCAAAATTTGGTCACCTTGGCCATTAGACACTTGTGGATGAAGTTTGAAACTATTCATGGACACTATGATTTCTTTATTCATTTTTTTTCATGTTATCACTGATGTTGAGTGCATCCAAATCATCTTATGTTGCTATTTTTTATTATACATTGTGTAAATCATACTTGAATTGACTTACTTGGTGATTTATTTTGATTGTATCAATTTATAGGTCGTGAACAATATGATCTAATGAAGGAGACATCCTATTGGATAAACACCCTGGTTCTAAACTAGATTTCATTTTATCTTTATAATGAGTTTTCCATTGTGTATGAATTTGTGTCCCATCCTCATGTTGGGGCCAAATGGGGTAGAATTTAAATGTCAAATTTGACCAGTGAATTTATAAATTTAGAATGCATCAAATATGAAATTGGAAAGAATGGACCCTAATTAAAATTTGATGAACTTTACGAAAATGTAAATAAGTCTAAAAATCTCGGCCTATAAAGGTAATTCGTCAAAATTAAAAAACTTGTGATAACTAGAGAAAATATTACCAAATAGATTGAAATTTGGATTTAAACATATTTTTCACATATACTAATTTCCCTTAAAAATTCCAAAAACTTTGTAGCTTTACGTGATATATAGAAGAAACAAATTTTGGTGTCAAAATCAATGCTTTGACACCACTTTTTATGGAGTTAATGAATGGAAATATATAACATAATATATAATATATAACTAAGCCACTTGGCGGGGGAAACCTCCAAAATATCAAAATAAAAAATAACTGGCAAATGAAACATATGAGAGAGATTTACTCATCCATGTATAAAATAATATTACGCAGGGTCTCACCCCTTCATCATTATTAGGTTAGAATTAAGGATCAATTAACTAATGAACATAAATATAAATGTTAAGTATGTCATAGGTCAGCCCATATATCTCAATATATTATGTAGGAAAAGGGCCATAGCAGTACATTAGTCATATGCTCATGACATATGAGCTTAATTACACCCACATTGAAAAGTGTTTCCTAGCCATTGTTTTCTCTACTCAACAACTACATCACTATATGCTCAACTGTACAACATAAATTGTTTCCAAAACCATCCCCCTTCATTACATGATGATTAAATCCTATCATAGTAGCTACACAACTAAGTGGATTATGTTTCTCACCAAGTTTGGCATTAAATTTATCTCACAAAAATATCTAAATGGTCAAGTCATAGCAGAACAAATCATAGATGTGCCACTTTTTAGCACATTTCCATTAAATCTTGATCATCCTGATGATTCCATATTCACCATTTGTTATAATGAAGACCTTGTAGGCATTAATGATGAATTTTAGTGACATTACACTTTGATGGATCCAAAAAAGAGAAAGGGAGTAGTGATGGGATTATATTTATCACATCTCAAGGTGTTTTGATTCCGTTATCCTTGAAATAAAATTTCCCATACACTAATAGTATGACAGAATATGAATCCCTATCATTGGCCTTCATTTGGCCCATTACTTAAAAATTTATAGATTGTACATAGTTGGTGATTCACAATTAGTTGTGAGCCAAATTCAATGGTTCTATTAGTTTTACAAACTCTATAACAATTTACAAGTCCCTCACTAAAACCTAGATGATTCACCCATTATGAAATTAAATCATCTCCACAAACCACAAATTGATTTGTAGACATCATGGTTTATTTAGGTTCATATATACCTTTGGAGAACAACACCAAGTCTGATATCCTAAATATGCATGTCTAAGTCCCATCTCAAGCATCATTTGATCACATTAATTCCCTAAATGTATTCATCATTGATGTAGCACATCTTCCCATTTGGTATAAGGATATTATGACCTATATAAATTTTAACACATTACCTTCAGACCTTACTTGATATGAAATATACCGACATAAAAATAGGTCATATGGTCTTCAATATATCTTAAACTAATTACACAATGAATATCTAGTGGATATATTTCCATCGCATTTTGAACAGGGTCAAACCAACTTCATATGGAAAATTCAAGGCTCGTTGAAGATTTGCTCCAATAGGAAAAAATGTGCACAAGTACAGTGTTGATGTCATCATGTTGACTAGGCTTTCCAAGGGGACCAATTGTGAATTAACATATGACAAAAGAACATTTTGACAAAATGGTTTTTTGGTGTTTGGGCTTTGGTCTTTAACAATTGAGTGTGGGGCCCACGCTATTTATCAGTTGGGGGCCCATCAATCAATGAGGTCCTTTTTTTAAGGAGGGAGACCTTGACGCCTTATTCTTCACATTACATCCCAAGTTTTCTTATATATAAACCATGTTGGAGACCGATTCATAGTGAATGTGGGATTAAATCCCATAGAGTTCAAATATTTTAGCACCGAATGCCACGTTGCATCTCTACCAAGAAATACTCAGTGTGTATTTTCCAACCAACACTGAGTTCAACATGGATAGATTCACCAACCACTGCAAACTTAATGCCGAAGTCAGCGGGTTTGGCCAAAAAACATGCAAAAGGTGGCTTGTGTCATGACTCACCTAACAATTGAATGGCTATAGAAAGTGCATTTTTGTTCCCTATGCGAACAATGTGGGATTAAATCCTACCACAAAGGCACTAAGACTCATCCAAAAGGAAACATCAAGAGTGGGGATCGAACCCACAACCCCACACATGTTGTTAAAATCCCTTGCCATTAGGTCATGCCTAACATTGCTACATTTAACCAAGTGATTACTATATATCCTTAATTTCAAGCTTTGGAATCTTCAAAGAGGGCGAGTGTAGCGGGATTTTAACCCAAATTTTCATACAACAAGAATAGTGACCTACCCTATGGGCCAGAGGCCTCTGAAACACTATAAGAAGGATTTTGTATTCAAAATGATAATTGATTACCCTTTTATAAAAGGAAAACATTGTATTGAAGCCTCTTTTAGAGATAGATATGCTTTCCCTTATAAGGGAGAGAGATTATTTTTCCCCCTTTAAGGAGAGGTAGCCCTTCGTGAGGGGAGAGAGAGAGACAGACAGACAGACAAACAGACAAAGAGAGAGAGACCCTTATTGGGAGAGTAAAATAGCCCTTTGTAAAGGAGAGATAACCTCTTTTAGAGAGAAAATACGTAATTTATTGTTTAGTTATTGCAGGAAGAAATTGTAATACCAAGACTCTATTACAAAGCCTTCCTAGAGGACATCGGAGACTTGTATGTAGATCGAGAGCCCCATATTGGGATAAATTTTATGTAAGACAGTGCATTTGCAACATTTTTAATTGATTGGATCATGTTTGAGTGGACCTGGAGACATAGTCTGAATTGGACAAACTTCGTTATCAACTCATTTTACATTTCTCTTTTTTCTTATCATTTACTTGTTTTTAAATCAATATTAGTTTAATTTTTAATATTTAAGAAAAAAATTGTGTGTGGGAAATTACGGGAAATTGAGAAAATCAAGTTTGGTATCCTAAATTGATGAATCACTGAGAATTTTGCATGAAATGATTTTTGTGGATCAATGTTTTATTTATTAAGACAATTTTCACGTAAAAATATGGGAAATTGGGAAAATTGATTAAAAATGCAAAAATGGAGAAAATGTAGAATTTGGTTAAAAGGCCCATTTTCATATCATTACCAAATAAGGGAGATGAGTATTCTTATATAAGCCACTTATTATATGTTCATGGGGGATCTCCTTGACAAACATTATGTTCATCATGAAAAACATTGTTTGTCACTTCAATATTCCTAATAAGATCATCTTAGACAATGGAATCTCCTTTAAAAATAAAAACTTATAACAATAGTATAATAAATATATAATCCAACACAACTTCTCCACACCATACTATCCACAAGCCAATGGATGGGAAGAAGCCTCAAACAAAACTATAAAGCAAATCTTACAAAAAGTGGTCAATACATCACCAATATTGGCACAAATAAATTTTCATATTCCCAATAAAACACCAATTGAGGCTACGTCATTTTCACTTTTCTATGGTGTTGAATTTTTCATGCCGCTTGAGCTCAAAAACCCATCCCTTCAAATCAACTACCAGAGTCGAATTAAGGTCTTTGAGCACCCTTGATTTTTGAAAACATTTTATAGACAAATGTGGAGGATTTTGAAGGGTCAAAGTTTACACTAGGTTGGTTGAAGCAGTCCTCGCAAGGCTTGCACTGAGTCCATATTAGGTCGTTCCTCATGTCCATAATGGCTTCAAAGCTCACAAAGGGGGTTCCCACTGTAATTTTCATCATAAATTCTCCATATCCCACTTAAATTAGTGTCTCAGGGTCTAATTATATAGACTTGATTCACAAAAACTTATATTTTCCTCATTAGTTTCTTACTTCAGTACGTTATAGACTACAATTGCTTAGAAAAACTCAACTCTAGCTCTCGTTATGATCTGCACATGAGATTCACGCCACATTTACATTATCAACATCATCTAGATATTGGAAGAAGATGATATCACTAGAATTATAACACATAAAAAGGCCTCAAAGGCCAACAGACTTGAACAAATTAGCCATTCTATTTTCCTATTTGCTAAATCCAATTTGATATAATCTACTAGATAAAAACAAAGCCTCTCTTCTACACCATTACAAAATGTATATTAATCTAATTGATTGAATAGTATATAAGTACATAGTATGTGACAGGGAGATCCTTTTATTTACTCCTCCCTCCCTCCTTCACACCTCAATGTAAATACAACACACAGAAGCGAAAACAATTCAATTACTTCCAGAAACTAATTAATTACTATGGGTAAGTGCAGCAAGTTGGGGGAGTAAAAATTTGACATCAAATCCCGAATTTAACGAACCACGATTGTGGTCTATTTTTCAAAGTTTGGGAAATTACTGAACCTAAAAATTCAATTGCGCTTCTAAACTACGATCATGGTCCTCTCAGACAAAAAATAAACAACCGCAACCCTCATTTTTCCCCACCATTTTCTCCAAATCATGTTTTTCATTCCATCGTTGACACTCGCGTTTTGCATTACCTTTCCAAATTGTAATTTTTGCTTTTGGATCGCGATAAATTACACGATGCCTGCAGTGCCCCGTCTGGGACACAATAAAAAAAAAGCACCAAACAGGCTAAATTTCCAGGTAATTTTTATTTTTTTTTAAAAAGTGTTTAGTTAAATACTAATTACATCTTTTGTACTTATCTTGGTAACTACTAATTTTGTATTCCTTTTTAATTTTTCCCGACTAAGAGAAATATTATCCTAAACCTGATTTTAAATTATTTACTTACCTTTTTTTTTTTAAAGATTTCCTATTAGCATAGAATTTGCCACATGATTACATCTACTTATTACTAACTAGGTTTAATTCCCTTTAATATGTTTACCCGCATCCCCTCCCTAATTTATTTAATTTATCCCCATTCCCATCAAATTCTTAATGACTAAAAGTGTGAAGGGATAAGAGAGCACTCTAAGATCAAGCACATCTAAACCCTTGATTTTTCTATTTGCCCTATAGTTTGCCCTAACTTCCTTACTTAACATTTGGAGTCTTCCTTCTTTTCTCTTCTTATTTACCTTGTTTAATTCTTCTCCAAGTGGAATAGGGTTGATTGGGGGCTGAATTGAAATGTTGTGGACTCATTTTTACCTAATCATTTATTGTTGTTTACTATTAACAGTTTTATTTTATTCTTGCTTTACAACACACTGGAGGCGGCGGCTGTGTGGTGCTGGCCGCGCATAAAGAACTGGTGGCCGTAGGGAGGGACAGGCGCGGGTTGGGGGAAGGCGGAGGAGGGGGTTACAGGCCGCGGGACGGGCAAAGGCGTCGCGGGAGGACAGGAGGGGGCCGGGACAGGGCGGTTGGGCGCGGTGGGTCGGCCAAAGGTGCATTCGGGGACAGGGTTGGGAGGTGTGGCGGGACATGCCCGCGCCCGCGAGTCTGTGTGAAGGTGCAGCGGTGGGGGGGGCCGAACCCCCCACCACATTAGGGTTTTTTTTTTTTTTTTTAATAAATGTTTGGTTTAAAACAAAATTTTCTATACTAAGTTTTATACATTATATTTATATATATATAAATAAATCATTAGATATATATATAAATAAGTATGTGTGTGTGTGTGTGTGTGTATATATATATATATATATATATATATATATATATATATATATATATATATATATATCTTTATTTTGCCATATAAACAAATGCCTGCTTTAAAACAGTATATATATATATATTTCTAAAATGACTTAATGATATTTGTATGCATTGGGTATATCACAAAATAAAATAAGCAAGAGTTTTTCCCAATATAAACAAGATTTATTTCTAAAATGAACTCTTCAAAGTAGGCAACTTAAAACCAAGTATGAATATTTTACCACAGCAAACATTAAACCTTTCAAGGAAATGAACTGTAGATTTTCAACTTTCTTTTCATATATTATTTTTATCAAAAAAAATTTAAGGGAGGAGCATATTGCAAGAAGGGGAGCATTTCTCATTTAATAGTAGCCACATGCTTTCTTAACTAAAAATAAATAAACAATTAGTTTTCTAAATAACATGCTTTCTTAAGTTCTCACATAAGCAAGAAAGTGCAAGGAAACAAAAGAAATGCAGTTTTCTTTTCTTGACATATTGCTATCAATGTTTGCAAGGTAACAAAGGTGTAAGGAACCCAAAACCTTCAACATACTATTTTCCTTTTATAAATATAAATGCAAGAGTTATAACAAGATTCAAGTAGATAGATTATTTACTTTATTACTTCATTACTTCACAAGCTTGAGTTACATGGATGTTAACTCCCAAGTAGCATCAATCAAACTTTTCTACAACAAGTTTACAAGTGACACAAAATGTACAAAATGGAGGATTTACAAGGAGATGCAAACTTTCACGTACTATATTCGAAGAGGGTTACATTACAAACAAGTATCACAAGGATAAGAATAATGAGAGCCCAACATGCCACCAATTCCAACTGAGAGCCCACTTCCATGTCTTCCAAAACCATGCAAGGAGAAAAGAGCTTGTTTAACCACCCAACCTTTAGGCATCATCACATGTCTATCCCAAGGTTGGGATGCATGCTAGCCTCCCCCAAGCCCATGGGAAAGAGGATAGCTAACCAACACTTGCACAAGGTGAAGGGTAAAACAACAATGAAACAAACACACAAACATTAAGTTCACAACAACACAAGACTCCAAATTACAAGGAGGAGAACCCATGTTCAACCTCCAAAAATGGGGAAGAGAGGAGAAAGTTCTCCTAAAATTAAATATCAATATTACTTGCACATTGAACACAACTTCTTAACCTCTTTATTGCTCCTTAATCACAACAAGACCCTCCTTATTCCTCCCCCTTTCTCCAAGTCCTCCTTGGAAGGATTTTCAAACCCCAAAAGGGGTTTCCTTACCAAGGATGGGGAAGGAGATTCAAGCCAAATGAATCCACTTCCCCACCTCAACCATTGAGGGGAAAAATAATAAGACCCTACAAGGCTTGGCCATCAAGCCTTGAGGGTTGAGAGGGAAAATTCCCTCTCTCTTCCCCCACACTCCAAACTCCATCATGCCATATGATGGAGGGAGTAAAAACACACAAACAACACTAAAACTTCATTTAAAAATAACAATTTTCAACAATCAATCTATCAACTAAAATAAAGCAACACAACAATAAGATCTAAGAGCCTACCTCAAGGAAAGCTCTCCAAAAAGCTTCCTAACTTCAAGTTTTCCACCCCTAGCTCCAAGCAAATCCCAAGCTCCAAATCACCCAAGCATCCAAGCAAGAAAAATCCCAAGAAGAACAAAAAGTCCCTCTTCTTCTCCATGAATGAGAATTTGAAGAGGAGAAACCAAGCATCCTCACAAATGAGGGGGTGACATGTGTCACCCCTCTCCCTCCTCATGGTCAAAGATGCTAAGACAAAAGAGAGAAAGGGTAAAATTATCTTTTTACCCTCTTCTCCCAAATTCCCTTAAATGTTAGCAAGACAAAACTAGTTGCACTTTTGATAAACACACAAATCCACATCCCTTACATGGATGTGACAAAACAAGGGTAGAAAGGGAGGGAAAACTCCCTATAGCCTTGAAAACAAGCCCCCCTACCCATTGGGTAGGGTCCAAGGGCTCATTTTTGTGATAGGGGGACTCCCAAGCTACAAAGGGGTCCCCAAAAATGCCCAAAATACCCTAATTTCGGG
This sequence comes from Taxus chinensis, assembly GCA_019776745.2. Lineage (NCBI taxonomy): Eukaryota > Viridiplantae > Streptophyta > Pinopsida > Cupressales > Taxaceae > Taxus > Taxus chinensis. The sequence continues at coordinate 163,268,558 of CM034149.1, forward strand.
TTTTACATTTTGGCACAAGGGTAGAGGCTGTGGGGACCACCCAAGGGTCTCACATGTGACCCTAAACCCTTGTGGTTAAGAGACTTATTGACAAAAATCAACAATTTAAAAGAAAGTGGGATTATTAACTTCCCAAAACAAGTTTACAACTTTACTAACAACTCTAAACAAAATTAATAATTCAAAGCAAAATACTTTACATACATTGGGGTCACTCAAAGTGCCCAAAATTAATAATCATCTATCCTAGGGCTTCACACAGTGAACATGGCTAGGACTCAGCCCGTGGGCTGCTTGTGCCAGTTTTGAGTAACTGGCCTGAATCCCACGTTCTCCTGTAAACCTGTCACCTGCACACTCATTGCACATATTAACTACACATGTCCAATACAATATAATTAAATGACATAGTAAGATATCAATGCATGCTGAACCAACCTAAAATCCTACTGAAATCAAGATGCGACAACGTGCACAATTATATTCCACATTCCAAAAGTTAGACAAGATGAATACAGTGACATATAATCCCACCAAGCAACAACTATCCATCAATATAATTAGATTTCCAAGCACATCATATTCATTAGTTTCCATGTCATAACAAGAAAAATGCGACAATAAGAAATTAGGCTAAATTGGCGCTATACGCCTGAATGTCACACATGTCTAATATAATCAAACATCTAAAAATAATGTCCAAGATATCACCAATCACTGTCAAAACATGTCTATGAGCAAATAAATAACCAGCTACTGGGCTATAAAAAGTGTGGGCACTACAATGCCACAGAGACAAAGACGTAAGCCCTCATTTTTTATCAATTTTCTTGCATTATTAATTTCTCTCACAATGACTTCAATAAAGCTAGAAATCTCCTAAGAGGCTACTCAACTTCAAACTAAATCATGAGAGAAGATTGAAACAATGCATACATGCAAGATTTATGCAGCTAAAATGAAACAAACCAACTCTTCTACCTCGTGGAGTAATTTTTCCAAGGCTTCAACAAGAAAATGGCCTAGCTCTTAGAGAATGGTCCCATAGAGGGGCTTCCACTCCTATTTTGTAGCAAAAGGTGTCATGAATTTTTGTGAGGTCAACTACAAGAAATAAAATAATCTTGTCCTAGAAAATAGGAGCTCCTCTTTTTTTTGCACATTTAATTTAAGAGTTAGCTAGGGACTAGGGACTAGAAGTTTACCCATATGGTTTAGGGTGATTTTTTATATCTGGCATATGATATGCATTCTTTCTATCAATTTGTGATTATTTTTGCTCACATAAACCTTTCCCTCGAATTGTCTTAGCAACTCGAATATAAACATCATATTCCATGACCTTTGTTATCTATTTTTATCTTTTCTCATTCAATTCCTTATTTAGAAAGAATGCTTTCACACTTGGATGAGAAACAAGGACGTGGAAATGTGACCTTTATTAACTTACAACTTATCAATATTTTTCAATGGGGTCCTAAAATATCTCAGCGGGTATTGTTGAGGAAATTAATAAAAAACACAACCTTTAATCTTCTGAATGCCCCTAAATTTTCTCAGCAACACCCATTCATACATTTAAGGAGATCCCTCCATAGGATCGTGGCCTTATACACTTTATTATTAGTTTCTCCCACAAGTTTCTCAATTCCCCTTATACTACCTAAAAATTAATGTAAGCTTATCTCCAAGATAGTGAAGATCAAATCTAAAGTATTCTAACTCCCTACAAATGAACCACCAAGTTTAGTGATATTCTTCATCTAAAACCAAACACTTCAAGTATCACTTCCACCCTCAAATCCATCTTTCCAACATCTATCAAGTCTAATATTTGCCAACTTTCCAATAACACAATAAGCCTCGAAAGTCCATTTAAAATTCATCAATCAACAATGCCACAACTTAGTAACACTACCATGTAAATTTAGTTTTCTATAAATCAATAATCATATCATCACAACGGAAGCACTTAAGTTTCTACCAATTAATATTAACACCAAGCACCAACATCTACACACAATCGGTTAGAACAAGGTCACCCAAGGTGAAAACATAATCAACCTAGAAAGAGAATTAGTAAAACAACAATACACGATGTGATTTCGAACTCATCACTCAAAGTGCAATCAAACTATCCAAATGAGCTAACTACATTTGAAAAGGAAAACATGTTCCATTTTTAAATTGTCAACCAAATGACGACTTCCTACAAAGAAGAGATCGATAAAATTACAATTGGAATGAAGCTCAAACAACTACTTAGCTATGATCAAGACAAGTATGAATATGACTAAGAAAATAAAGTGACCCCCACTTGAAATTAAATTATGGTATGGATCATAAGTGCTTAGAAATTAGGATTTAATTATATTTGAAAAGGGTAGGTGTAATTTTTGGTGATAATATACCCTGTATTTGAGCATGTCTTTACCTCTACATTTTTAATTGTGTGAAAAGTTGATCAAAACATTAATAAGTATCAAATTCTACTTTGTATTTGAAAGGTGCGAGAAATATTTGTGTAAATAGGTTGATGAGTTCACTTCTAAAAAACTTGTTAGTCATTTTAGTGACCATGGCCTTAAATATAAATTCATACTCGTTAATATGTTCATTAGCACCTTGTCTTGATTAAGAAATATGTATAAATGTGACTTCATGCTAATGTTGATCGAAAAATGTGCAAGAAAATTATAAATTAGTGTGGAAAAAGTATATATAGATCCTCAACATAAAGCATGGAAGTAATCAAGAGCACAACCCTTTAAAACTCCTAGGAAATAACTTGGTCAATCATTGATTATCATATACAAAGTCTAAAAAAGAGGCGTAAAATGTCCTAAGGTGATGAGATGGATCTCTTTTCCCATCGTATAATTCAAATTTGGAGCAATGAACTGAATAGGAAGGGGTACGCAAGTATGTCATAAAAATGAAGGGTTAAAAATAATATTTCACTAGAAGTGACCTTAAGATAATTCCTTAATTTGATTTTTTATTTCACACAAAATGTTCATCATAGTGGTTATCTCAAAAGGAATGGAAGAAATAATATAATTTTTTGGAATGGAAACACTAGGAAAGGGAGAAAAATGAGAAGCAATGAGAACAACAGAAGAAATTTGAGAAACAAGTGGATTAGGAAGACATTGAGAAACAAGATGAGAATTAACTAGATAAGAGGTGAAGAAGTAAGAGAAACATGCACATTATGAGACGCATGAGGAGGAACAGTGTTAGAAGAAATCCAAGAAATGACCACATGAGAAGTTTAAAAAGGTGAGCGTTTAGTGCTTGATCATTCCTAGCATTCAAATATATTTATGGTTCACTTTGTAGGTCTTATCTTGAATAACAACTCTATTGGTAGTTTCTTGAAATTGAGTTTTTGATTGGACATCTAATATAACATTCAATATGTCATCTATTTTATGAGGATTCTTCAAGAGATGTTTAAGATCGATTTGGTATTGGATTTTAGTTTGATCACGTGAAGCAACATATTTCCCTTTACTACTATGACCTTTGGTAGGAACTTAAGAACCATTCAAATTACCATCATCCATATGAATCTTGAGAGGGTTTGGTATAATTTTAGGTTTGACATGAGCCTCATTGAGACTAACCATTTTCTTTTTTGTACAAGTTCTCTGTTATGAAACTTTTCACTCATCTAAAGAACTAGGAAGTAATATTCATTAATCTTATTAACTGGGTAAAAGGAAATTATAAAAGAAAATATAAAGATGAAGTGTTTAGCATGAAAAAGCAAAGTGTAAAATAAATAATCTGATAAAGAGATAGGTGTGTAACAAATTTTGAAATAAAGATTAGTTGATAAATTTGTATTAATTACGAACATGTATGTTCGTTGTACAACTACCTTGGAAAACTATATAATATATTGAAAACCTTGGAAATAGGGCATTCAAAACTCTTGTGTGATAGAGCAAGCTAGGTAATGGGTAGGAAAAGGACATACAAGGTATGCCCAACCAAGGATACAAAGTATACCTTGATTGGTCTTGGCCAGGGAAAATAAAAAGAATTTGAAATTTATTAATTCCTTCTTGTGGTCATAGCTTATGGACTTGTGCTTTTGATCACAAAGGAGAATAAGGTCATTTCCAATAAAGATAAAGATATGTATTTCAACCTTGTATTAATGTCAAGATGGTCTTCTTGTTAATTATTTGAGCTAAAAAAAATATAATGTTTTGGATCTTAGAAAAATATTCAATTTGATGTATTTAAATTGAAGTCTAGAGGAAATATTTATTTTGATGTGTCTAAATTAAGCTCTAAAAATTAGCCCATTACAAACTCTAGGATGAATCAAGGGAATTTTGATAAGATCAATCAGATTGAAATTTACCTAGCATGTCTTTTGGTTGGAGTCTCGAATCTAATAAATTTGGATTGCATAAAATATATAACATGTAAAAAAGCAATGCACAACCAATTTCACACAAAATAGCGAAGGCTAGAGTATAGAAACAAATAAAGAAAACCTTAGGATAATCAATTATATCACCAAGAGGCAAGAACTAATCCTTTGAATGTGATAAATAATGTGGGTTCATCACATGAGAAAAATCCTAGCTTGGTTGTTCGATACAAATGCAAGCTCAAACAAATTGCAGATGTGGGAAGTGGTTTTACATTAATAATGCAATACATTAACCATATATGCAACTAGGTTTAGTTCATATAAATAAGAAAACGTGCCTAATTGTAAAATGTATACAAATCTAGAACATAAGGAAACCTAGAAATACTTGAATAAATAAAATGTTTGGAAGGATAAGAGAATTGGGGTTTTGGAGGATATATATATATTTGTTAATTCAAAGACAACTGTCACCAAATGACAACAAGAAATAAGTCCATGTAACAACAAAAAACATACGCAAGAAGAAAAAATTGTGCAACCGACTCGACTATAAACATATAAGTATAATTTTGGCCATGCCAGAATCCTAGGGAGTATGGAAATGCCCCCCACTTGTAACTGCCAAGTTGACCCGACGAATGTGATCTAGTATTGGATTCCATGTAGTGCCTAGATTTGTACTTTCCCCTCAATAGGTTAAAACACAATTTTTTTAAAAGTATATATATTGGTGATATTTCAAACTCTAATGTTTCTTCCATGGAAAAAGACAATATGAAGTTGTGGAAGGAGGTTTTATTCTTGAAACAACTAGAAGCATGCATTCCTCTACACATCTGAATTTGGTTGGCTTTAGAGTGTTTAATGTTATTATTTGGCCTCAAAACTTCATATTCCGTAACTTATTTTAGTTATTATACCAACTTCAATGTTATTAGTTATTATACCAACTTCAATGTTATTAAAATAATATTTTACGTTGCAATTTTTTACAAGAGCTTAGCAGAAGCACGACACATTGGTGTGGAGGAGTGAGTGGCATTATCTCTTCCCTCCCCATTCACCACTTCTATAGAATAAATAATTTGGGGGAGGGAACGAGGGTAGCCTGACCCAACCTTTCTTTTTTGAACAACTTTGTTTTATTTTTTAATTTGTAGATATATAGCTGATGTTTTCAATTTTTCTCCTAAATTGCAATCTAGGTCAGGGTAAAATTGAAGTATTAAAAAGGAAATGAAAAATGTTTATTGTATTTGATTGTGTTTAAACGATTATTACTCTTCAGTACTAAAACAAAAATTAAGTGATTTTATTGTTTTCTTTTGAGATTTAAAAAAAAAGAGGAGTTGTTATTAGAAGCGTCTCAAAATTTGTCGATTGTGTGTTTCTAATAGGATTGGGTCCCACTAGTCAACTATTGCTTTGTTTACATTCGTTGTAATATTCAAGTTGTCTCGTATTTCTAGATCATTGCCATTGAAACGTTATATGGGATTGGAAGGTGCTTGTTGAATCTGGCTACTATTGATTGTGCTTGATGTAGGTTGTATTTTAAAAGAGAAAACTATGTTGTTTTGCATTCCTGTAATACTTCACTATTGAATTGGTATGTTGACAAAAGGTGTGTACTTTGTAGTTATTAATCATGTTGTTGTAAAATAGTATTAAGGAAATCTACAACCCTTTAACTGTAAAAAAATCATGTTTTGACGTGTTTAGAAGAAAAGCATACAACTAGGCACTACACTCCACAAACCTTGCTCATTTCACCTGATTTTTCTATAGATCATTATTAAATTGTCATTCTTTTATTGAGCCCTAATATGACATAAACACCTTGCAAAATAGTAAAAATTGAGTTTGGATTCAAGGCCATGTCTCAACCAAACCCCCTTTGAGGAAAAAGTAATGAAATCAGCCATCAATGCAAGTCGGCAGGTAGTCTGATGTATGTAAATGTTCCAACCCTTATCTTTCAAATGGATGCAATAAATAGTAAATATGAGATGCTCTCTAAATGTTTGAATTCATCTTTTGGAATGGGCATGCTCTTAAAACAATAAAAGTATGCTCTTACGAATCTAACTCTTGTGTGAATGAATTATTCATTATTTGATTGTCCATATGATTGTCCTAGATGCATTAATGCACTCGTGTATGTATAGAATTCTTGGATTCAAATTAAGATTTTATTGGTGTGCATACCAATGCATAACACAGGAAAGCCAAAAATGGACCACAAAATTCCAAGGAATTTTCAAACAAGGGACAAAGCCAAGACTCGGAACCATACATGTACAGTTCTAGCGAAATCCCAAAAGGAATACATGAAGTGAGAGAAACCATAAGAAACACAAACAAATTAGAGAAGAACAATAAGAGACGGAATCAATAAGAGGGAAAATAGTCTAAAGTCACACAACACACAAAAGGAATGTGTTGAAAAACAAACACCAACAAGAGCCTAACTTAGACCAGTGATCAATAAACACAAAAATAACACTAGCACCACAACAATTAGCTAATTCTCTACCAACATTAAGTGTCTACAATAACTAATACTTTAGTTGTGTGTTATAAAGGGTCCCCTCACCTTATTTTATTACCAAAAAAATCTGAAATTTTTCATTTGAAAAATAAACACTCATGAAGGTCATCTGACTTTATGAATAAAATCCCTAAAAGAAAAAAGAAAAAAGAAAATATAACTTTCAATTAACTAGCTTATCTAATATATGACCGATCGTGAAGATCATATGATTTTATAATTAAAATTTCAATTAACTAGCTCATATATCTGAAATATATCTAGTATAATTGATTATATTAGAAGGGGAAAAACTATTGAGAGATATATATCTTTAAAAAAAATCCTATGAAGAAAATCACCGTGTGTTTACTTGTTGCACTTTTTTCAATCCATTTTTTTAAGCAAGAAAAAACACGTCTTTGAAGGATTTAATAGACATGAAATTTAAGATTGAGCATTTGTATGAACAAACTCATAACAAGTGTTATTTAATGACTTATTATTGGAGTTAAAATTGAATTTGTTGAATTGTATTAAATGGATGTTTATAATTGTAATTGTTAAAAAAAAAAAGGTACTGATTATTTGGAAGCATATTTAGAATACATATATATGGGCAAATATTTTTTTTAATTCACAAATATTTGATATTGTTATGGACTGCATAATTATTATTATATTAATGTATTTGTGTGTTTATTAAGTATCAATACAAAATTGATTAATTGTTATAATTTTAATGTAGTTGCAAGTTTACTCTTTATTGATATGATATTTAATTGTTATAGTATTTATGTAGTTCTGAATTTATTAATTATTATAGGACTAAGCCTAATTAATTTATATAGTATTTATAGTCTTAATATATTTACATGTTTATTGAATAAATTTATATAGTATTAGTTTATATATGTGTTTATATTATATAGTTATGTATTAATGTATATGTTTATATTATATAATTATGTAGTAAGTGTCGGTGTAGGTTTTGTTAATCACGCCGAAGGTGTTCCCCCTATGGGAAAGGGCTTTGCAGACATTCACGGGACTATGTTAAATTTGACAACCGATGTTTTCCTGCAATTTTTAACAATTTTTAAGATTAATAAAAAAACACATGTTACTATGTTAAATTTGACGACCGACGTTTTCCTGTTATTTTTAACAATTTTTAAAATTAATAAAAAAACATAGGTTTTTTCAGGCTATTTTTTACAGTTTTGTTTTCCCGTTTTTGCACGTTGTGGGTTTATTGATTTTAGTTTTGTTGTTTGTTAGGAGTATTGTTTTTCTATTTTTAGCGGCAGTTGCATGCTATTTGCAATTTGTAATTTGTTATTTTTGCTATACACCGCAGTTGAAGCCTAGATCTCGATCTACTTCTTTCATGAATTCATACTTAGATTTACAGTCACCATGCGAGTGTGGAATGTATGTTAGTAGTTGGTTGCGAAGAAAGAGTTGACCACTAAGAATGGATTGGAAGACCTTTTGGAAGTAAGGTCTTAAATAAAAAAAGGGTGGTTTTGTGTATCTGTTGGCCCCAAATCTTGAGCTATGGACACTTGTGTTGAGCCATAGGACTCGGATCCTATACATATTAGATATCAGCTTTGTTCTCTCATTTCTAGAGATCTATCTGGGGTGTTTGGTAATGGAATCTGGTACAAGAATTAGTTCACTCACTACTTCACTTGCACAAGTTGTTGCACCTATAGGTCATTTTTATACATTTGATTTCCATGAACTCTGGGAAACTTCTGCACGGTGTTGCCTAAGCTCATCTTAGCTTCAGTAGATGTAAAAGCAATGTCTATGTGGGTTTGAGTAAATTGCTACTTTAATTTCTTTGCATTCATAGGGAGGAGTTTGACAAGAATAGTTTGAGCAGTCTTATAACGGTTGAAGTACGGGACGTTCAAGGCAATGGCTTCCCGAGTAAGTTTCGTGGGAAGATTGATGTTGTCTTTTTAGATCTTCCTCAACCATGGTTGGCTCTTGCCTCGGCAACAAAGGTATTAAAACCAGATGGAGTTCTATGTTCGTTTTCTCCTTGCATTGAACAGGTGCAACATACATGTGAAGTTTTAAACACTGCTTATTTCACAAGTCAGTCCTTTCTTACAATCAAGCCATAAGATGTTGTTCTGCTAAAACATTGATATATTTTGGCTCAGTTCTGATCGATGCTTTTTTAATAGTGAATCTTATGGTTGAAATACAACCTATGTATGAGCTTTGCATTCTAACAAACAGTTGCCACCACCTAGATATTAGTTATTTTCTACCTATTTCTATTTCTATTTCTCACTAAGTTAACAACGAGTCTCCAATATGATGATTGGCCTTACACTTCTTATGTAGATGTTCAGACATTTGAGGTCCTCCTCCATACGTATGAGGTTCGCGAATAGTCAATTTCAAAAATGAGAGAAGAGCAATTATCTGATGTACATAGTTCCTTTAGTTCATTTCCTTGTAAGAGATTGTGTTCTGAAATGGCAAAAGATAATTGTTTAACTAAGCCACCAATTGAAACAAAAGTAAACACTGAGAAGGTCCACATGGTTGTGGCTAAACCATACCCAGAGACAAGGGTCACGCAGGGTATTTGACTTTTGCTCGACGCTTTGTTTAGATCTACTGGCAATGCTTTCTTAAGGGTTGCATTCCGATGTATTGAATTTTTTGATGAAATGATGATTTAGATATTTTATTGAAAGTGATGTATCAAAAATTTGATGTCAAAGCCTTTGTAAGAATATGGACTCTAAATTTATGTTCTACTTGAGGCTATCTCATTTTGTTCATCATTATTGGTGCAAGTAGTCATCAAGGTGCCACATGGTGTGAGTACAGAAGTAACACAGAATTTTCACTAGCTCTATATTTACATTCTTTGATCTTATTCCAGGTTTGTTTGATGTGTGCAATGTTTTGATCTCGTCTCTTATTTGATGTTTGTTAAACCATAAGGGATAGGAAACCTGTATATCACATACCATTTTGTTTCACAAACCTCTTTTACAAATTTGTCACAAGAAAAGGTGACCCAAATGATTTAATTCTAGTGTATGATATGGTGAATCTCCTTGGAACAGTCATTTGTAATTATCAAGAAAACGAAGCAATCTAAAATATCAAAATAATTTCAATTCAGGCGCTTCTAACTCTTGAAATTTATTATTCTATAGAAATAGCTATTGTCAATGTTTTATGCAAAGCTTCCTCGGTTTTTCCTTCCATAATTGACATTCTAAGCATAATCAAATCATGATCAAAGTGATGGGTGAATCACAGTAAAATGCAAGCAAGAAGCATAGAAGATGTTTCAAAAAAGAGTGGCATCCATCATGTTATTTGGGATGCTGATAACCTCTTACAACTCATAAACATCCAAAAGAAACCCTATTTATCCTTTTTAATTGTGTTTTTGTGAATGGTTGCAGGTTGGGAGTCACTAGGCCATAACAAGTGAAACTGGAACTATCATTCTTGTCGTATGGGCATTAGGATGGAGTGGCAACCATCGTTTTTGGAAAAGGAAGAGCCAGATGGGAGTTCATGGGAGCTTGAAGACTACAAAAAAAAGTCATTCTTTGAAGCCAAAAATGTTTTTCATAATGGCTGAATGTAAAAGATTGTTGGGAGAGGGAAATGATGCGGTGTTACCTTTGGAAAGCGAGGTGAAAACTCAATTTAAGAACGACAGCAAAGAACAATGAAAAAAAAATCAGTTTTCAAGGTGAAATAGAGCAAAACAGGGGACTTCCAGGTCACTTCAAGGTTGCAACATTTAAGGAATTCCTACGGAGATCAAAAACTTCAAATGAAATGGGTTTTTTTCTATGATAGAGAACATATAAATTTTTGGTTGTAACTGTGGTTCTATAGAGAGAAATTAAACTATGAAAATAAGGTTAACTAATAAAGAATGCCTTAATTCAAAGTTTTGCTATCATAATTCGAGGAAATAATGTCAAGGACTGTTGTAGGTTTAATTTGAAGTGTTTTTTTTCCCTTGAGAACCTTGTTGTAAGAGGATAAACTGAGATTTTAGAGTTCTTGAATTTTGAAATCCTTGTATCATTGAAAAGGCTAAAAAAACCTCATTTTTATCAAAAACAATCAGTCCTTGTTATAGCTAGGCTCCATATAGTATTGGAAATATTCTAGAAAATATGGTGAGATTCATTGTGATGACCCATACTCCTTATCCTCTCAAATCTCTAGCAATTCTAAGCTTCGTGATTGGAGGAGTCCTTCCAGTGGCACAGTTGACACTTAAAAAATAGGGTTAAAGTATTTGCGTCCTTTCTTTCACTATATGTGTAGTCTATAGACATCGGCTTTATCATTTTATTTTATGTGATGGAATTGTTTTTTTCTTGTTAGATTTCAATATCTAGGTTAATGGAAATATGGGTTTGATTGAAGATGACTTAATCAGGTTAAACTTGGTTAGTGACTCCATTAGAAAGGAAACTAAAATACTCCATGAAAATGTGTTGATTAATAGATTCCTGATAAAATGGGCAATGTGTGCAAATATGGAGTAACCATGTCTGAAAAATTGGGGATGGAATTTTTCTCATGATTGCTTCCAGATGGCTTCTCCGTGGAGACTTTTCTCATGTTGGGTGATAGTCAAAAGTTGTTAAAGGTTTTTGGATTCCACCTCTTGATATGGGTTCGTCGACGTATTTAAAAATAATCGTAATCCGTGCAACTGGAGAAAGCGGTGTTAGGCTGACTTTGTGTCCCTTATGTCGTTATCGCAATGTTGTAGCAACGATGTGTTATTGTTTAAAATCCTCCAAGTCATACGCAAAGGCGGATTGGTTCTGTTTCGTCACATTTTGCGACTTAGTCCAGTTGCCTTCGTAACGAGTATTTGTTTGATTGTTGTATAACTATTTAAAAAAATTATCATCACTTTATTACCTTTCCAATCTTCAATCGGAATATTTGGTTTTCTCTTATCATGTTTTGGGACTCGCGCCGAGCGGGGCGTGACAGCAAGTAAGTTGAATATCAATTGCTTTTGAGATAAAATCTACCATTTAGCTTTACACATAAAATGTTGGTGAGTGTATGATAACTATGTTATATTTATCTCAACCTACATTGGCACTTTGGGTAGAATGAAAGTATGTATATATTTTGCTATACTTTTCTCAAATGATGTTCGTGCCTTTGTGATTGCCTGATGTTTGTTTTCTGATTCTTGATTGTTCTGATGCAGGCTATAAATGAAAAGATGGTATCTCTAGACTATGGTGAATATAAGGCAAATATAAATATAGTGGACTCTCAAGAGTCCTTAAACCATGGCGTTCTTATATTGGTAACTGGGGCTATAGTGGGTGAGGCAGGTAATACAGTTGCTTCTTGTAATTTTTAATTGTTTGTAAAATTTAAGTACTGCAAATTCTTCTTTGTTTCTGATTTTTAATTTCCTGTCTTTCCATTTGAAGAATTGGCTCCCGTACAAGAATTACATGAATCTGAAGAACAAGCTCCCTAATTGGATGAAGAACTTCCTATTGAAGAAGAACATGCTTCTCCTTTGGAACATGAAGAAGGGCCAAGTGATTAGAGGAAGCTTCATCTTTTGAGACCGATGAAGTTGTTCAAAATGAACAACCTCTAGTTGCTAACATATTGGTTGTGACCCCTGAAGAGGCACCGAAAAAATCCTATGCTTCAATTGTTGGATAAAATCTAAGACTTTCAGGATTATGAATAAATGTCCAAGGTTGTGGTGTCCTACTGGATGTGTTCATTATGGACTTAGTCCTGTAATTATGCAATATTACACCAGAAAATAGATTTTATATTTCAATTTTTAGAAGAGTAAGAAATTGTGAAAAAATTACTAATTCTTCCCTATGACTTATTTGCCTTGCTTTCCTAGCTTTCACATGGGCTTTTTGTAAGCAGATGTAACATATCCCTTTGTTTTAGGAATAGGAAGAATACGAAGAACGTGAGATTCTAATGAGTGGAATAGTGAAATTCTTAATCTTGATCATGTGATGTCTTCTAGCATTTACCATGCCTCATCTCTTTTTGGTAACTTCTAGGATTTGTACTTTGGTGAATTATGTGAAAATGTGCTTTATCAGCGTCTCCACCATGTCAACTACATGCCGATTTGACCCTCATGTTCGTCACTTTTCTTGAAGTAGACCTTGGATTAGAAGCTTCCTTTCATACCATGAATAAAATAATGAAAAGAATTCAGATGAAACATCTCCATTGTACTTCTATGTCATCAAGGAGACGTAATGTTTTCAATTCCTCAACATATAATGATCATCGATAGCTATAAGAAAAGTTGATTCATTTTGATGAATACAATTTGTGAAAAAAGTGGGCCTGCATATAATTTTATAAACTTGTTAGCAGATATAATACTAATTTGTAGAATTATAACAAAGTTTTTACCAGATTTTCCAAGAGTAAAAAGACCTTCAAAATGATAGTATGAAAAACAGATGTGGAATTATATATTCTGTAAGGACTAAATACCCCTGGTGCCATAACACATACCGATATTAGTTCCAAGTCCACAATGCGGATAACCACCTTCATTTAACTCTTACATAACAGTTGACTCAATTCACTCTTGATTCCAATGCAACGATCATCTATATGCAACCCTTTTGGATGAACTAGCTGATAGTTTAAATAACCTTCTTCACTCTAATTTACAGAATCCAGTTCGATATATCACTTGCAACTTGATAATAATACTACTTAGGATGAACTTGAGGAAGGATAGTTATTATTGTTCGAAGAGCTCTGCACCCCTGGATGAATCTTGTTGCTAACAACTGTAGGGTTAGACGGATCGGAGGTTGTTTTGACTAAAGAGGTCTACGTGATAAACTGATCACCTAGAAGTTTTGGTTGGACGACACTAGAGTTGGATTGCTTCTTCACATTTGGACATGATCTGGATAGTTTTGGTTAGATGACACTGGGGTTGGATGACTCTTAGGTTAGCACAGATCTGGGTTAGACGGATTTTGGGTTAAAATGACTCTGGGTTTGGACGACTATGGGGTTAGATGGCTAGCTGGGGTTGGATGACTATGGGGTCACTGGACGGATGTGGGGTTGGACAAATAATCTAATTGGGTTGGATGACTCTATGTGAAATTGGAAAACTGTGGGGATAAATGAACCATTGAAATTGGACATCTTCTGGTGTATTGGACGGCTAGATGGGGTTGGAGTGATCTATAATAGGGATTGGACGACATCTTATGTTAGAAGAATCTGAGGTTGGAGCATTCATCTGTAGTAGGACAAATCTGTAAATTGGATCGTTCCATCCTTACAGTTTGCAGTTTGACAACAGATCTTTGGATGGTACGGTTCTAAGTAGTCTATGGTATACTTCGGTAAATATGGTTCATAGAATGATTCGAAACAGTGGTCAGAATTATGTAACGACCCATAAAATCACACACACGAACAACACAGTAAAAGACAGGATAATTTTTTTTTTGACTTGCTTCGACACATAACACGACACAACATGTCGTCACAAAGTTACAACCAACTCTAGGAACCACTTGTTACGGGGGATGACCATAGGGTAGCACGGAAATGTTCACACCCACCAAGGATGGTTCACTTTTCTATTTGAAAAAAAACAACATAAGAAACCACCACATAACACACCTACAGATAGAGCAAGCCACAATGAGAAAATTATTTGGTTATTTATTTTTATGTAACCTCTTTCGATCCTTAACTTCAGTTTTCTAAGACTCTAGATATGATTTGTACAATGCTAAGTTCTTACTTTTACTTTGAAGAGAAATTTGTTCTAATTCTTCTCTATTATGGCCTTTATTTGCTTAATTCGTTTATCAAGAAAAAGGAGTATTTAAATTCCACAAGGCCATCTGTTCACCACTAACGCTACTAAGACTCGTTCTTGCCCACAAGACAACATGGTTTTAAGTTCAACACACTTAAGAGAAGAAATACAAGGTGCCTTGGAAAAAGGTTAGAGGGAGAAGGTCGAGATGAAAACATCTTTAGGACCTCACTAGTTATTGCCAGTATTTAATTGAAGCTAGAGCTCTTAACCAGAATTATCAACGATTTTACTTAGGCTTCGCTAAATGAGTATTACCAAGGAGCAAAATTTACTTTCCAAATGGCGGTGAGAAATATTGTGAGATCTCCAATTTGTTTTCTCTGGGTTATTAAATCTTATCATCTTCTAACAACTAACAGTTCATTTCACCTTAGGGTCATTTTACAAATTTCACCATAAAAGGAATAATGTTCACTAGAGGAGCTAAGGTTATCATGTTATATAATTTTACTTGCAATGATAGTCTCGCCTTTGCTTACTTAAAGAAGCACTTGCTCTCAGACCCCTACGTTACTTTATTTGGATACAACTATTAGTTTAACTTCCAGAAGTATTAAACAATCCCATGTTAGTTTACTTATGAAACATGATTACTAAGTCATAGCAAGATTTAACTCAACATTTATTCTCAAGGGTAAAGTTGTAGCAACACTCATTTACAAGAACAAAACAAGGTTACATTAACTCTTAAAATGTTGATACTCCAACAAAGTCACTCAACAACAGTAACCAAATTTTCTTATAATTTCAATGATAGTCAAACAATACAAGGTTTCCAAAGTTCAGATGACAAAGTCCACAATACATTATACTAAGACACTGATCCTCTTCTAAACTTTCCACTGGACGTTATCAATAGTTGAACAACGTCAGAAGGTTTCGAGCAAAAGAACCTCTCAACTGAGGTTGATGACAAAAAATCTACTAGTCTATCCCTCATCTACTTGCAAAATCCATCTGCAACAAATTTTCTACAAGACTCAGTTCGCGAGAACTGGGCAAGATAAGGCTACACCAAAACCACCATAACTGTTATCTATCAATACCATGAAAGGAAGCACTTTATTGCAAGAATATGGGTCAAACCTCTAAATACTATCAACACTTCAAGTTATAATAAGTTTCCACCATGCCAATCAAGGAAAAAGACTATATACTTCAATTAGGAGTAAAAACAACGAAAGTATAACAATCGAAAAAGAATGGCCCTTGGCCCTATAAGGAGAAATAACCAATCTAACAAAACATGATTCCCATCAAGTAAATAATTAAATAACAATCACAAGATTGCGATTTGATATATAGTACCAACCATCTAGAATTTTATCAAAGGTACCAAATGCATAGGCTATAATATTATATTTCTAGAAGAATAAGAGTTGATCGGCCCAAGAAAAGGGAAACCACGGTTTTTCAAGAATTAACACAAAAAGCCATGTATAAATGAGTTTCAAACTTGAAATCACATAGAGTATCCACACAACATAAGTTTCGAAGCAAGGGCACAGTAAACTAGTTTGGCCACTAACTCCAAGAGATTTCCCAATCATTCAAGAAGGCCAATGCCTTGTGGGCTAGTAGCAAAACACACGAGAGAAGAAGAGGTTCCGTCAAACAAGCGTATACGAAAATGTCTTCAACAAATTTTATAACCCTAAAGATTTACAAACCTCCACATCAATTTTAAAGTTCGGTTAATTTAAAATAATTTTCCTATTTCCCAAAACAATAATATTTTTAAAGCAACCCTTGGTAACACAGTCAAACGTCACACATAGACACAAACATAAATATCTAAGTGACATTAATAAAACAAAACCTTCCGCTATGAATCCATAAGACTATCAAATGCACCATGAATTTTCTCGAAGATTAATAACGTTTAAGGCAATTTTCCATCACAAAATATTAAGGTAAATTACGTGCATGAAAAACGACCAATATTAATTAATAGCATTAAAATTATAAAAGAGAAAGAATGCAAGCTAGGAAAAATAGAAAGAAACACCATTAACAATAATTCTGAGAGAGGGATTAGACCATAACTATCCTAGTGTGAACGAGGTACTGGATTCACACGATAGAAACCTCGAGCTTAGCAGATTTGAAAAGCTAATTATGGTTCAAGTGGATAGGGGTGGTTAAGGTACTTTCTGAGGATGGCCTTAATGCCTAGGAACAAGTTGAAAGATAATATGGGAGTCTAAGCACGTGAGATTTGATGCGTAATTGCATGCAAACCTTTCATTTTAAAAGTTTTAATACCGACGACCCAACCCGAATAGCCCAAGCGGTGATCACTCCAATTCTACAATCTGTCTTTCTGATGTCAAGAAGATTATCGAAGGTAACAACATAATACTGGCAACAACATAATAATATAAAACTCAATCGTAGAGAAGAAGATATACGTAAAACGAAAGGATGAAGGTCGAACAATCAAGCAAGAAAACATAACACCCAAAAACGACGGTACATACGTGTTTCTCACTAACACACTGATAGCGATAAAGGCGAAAACAAGAAATAGAACCAACAGAAAGGAGAGGTCTCCTAGTAAGACGTCCAATTGACAAATTTATACAAGGAAAAAGGTGGTTTGGTTTCACGATAAAATAAATATAGCAACAGTAGAAAAGTGTAGAGTTATCTTGCCTATTTTCTCCAGCTTCAACAGGGTGCCCTTCAATGCCGCGTCTCCGCCAATCCCAACGTGCCCTTCGACTTTGCCATCCATTTCAACTTCAACTTCAACGACTGCGCCGTTACTTGAAGCTTCCTCGGCATGGTAATCTCCTCCACCTGCTGAACTGGGGTCTCCATCGTTGCTACAAGTGTCCACACAAGAAGGGGGTTTCACAGTCTCGAACCTTGGATGGACGTTGCTAACTTTGTGCACGGTTTGTTTCAGCATCCGTGTTTCCTTGAGGGAGCAGAAGGGTTTCAGTCGTGAAAACCTAGGGCGATGAGATAAGGCGTTGGAGTCGCATAGGCAAAAGAAGTTGCAGTTAAAGGCGGATAGACGCCATGAAATAGCTGTACTTGCAATTGTTGCAGTTAAGGCGCTCGACCTGAGCACGCACATCTTGTCTGTCTTGGGAAAAATGTTCGACATTGGAGTGGATGAGTTTTAAGGCAAGAAAGACAGCCAAGCGTGGAAAGCACTTGAAAATTCTCCCACCACGTTTTCCAAACGTCTGACCAGCATAAGGCGTGAGGAGGCTTCATTGCGGCCAGGGAAGACAAAAAAAGACGCGCCCAGGGTCTGCGCACCAGCAAAACAACCATACAGCAGAGAAAAAGTTGCAATAAACTCACAAATGTGAGCTTTCCACCTGGGCGCGTGACCCCCAATCCACTGAGCACGCAGATCCCCAATACAAAGAAAACGTGGCTAGCAAGCCATAACGAATCACGAAGACAAAACACAGGGCAAAACCCAATAAGATTTCAATCGCGTTTCCCCAAATCCAAGTAAGATACAGAACAATTTCCCTTCACAGGACGGTGCAAAAATGACAGGTCGTGTCTTCCTCATGCAGCCATTTCGAAACTGCAGTGAAAACCTTCAGAATGTACACCCGTTGAAAATGAATTAACGTCTATCTTGGAGGAGGAATCTATGTGATACGCAGGTCCAAAAAAAAATCTTCCCATTCGAGCACGTCTTATAAGATTTCACTGACCTAATCTATATTTAATTAATTCTCCTTAAATGCCGAGCAGGATAAAGCTTCATCCTCATTTCTCTGCATTATTTTATGTAATCGCTTTGCTTCAAGAAGTCCGGTAGTTAGATCTGATCTGAAATAAATAAAAGCATACGAATAGTATTAAATAACTCCTTAAGCGTAAATAACCATGTATAGTTTTAGGTCAGAAAGAAAGAAGCCCTCTCCTAATTCGGTATTAACATCTCCAAAGGCACTTAACGTGATAGAAACCAGGAATAAATAATGGATCCACAATATCCACTTTAAAAGACATCCATTTAATAAACATGTTGTACACGGTATCTCTGAGAACCGAAATGTGAAGTGAAGAGCAAGGAGGAGAGCTGAGTTATGGCGGAAGCAACGAGGCAGGTTGGTGGTCAAATTCACCACTACCCTGATAATTATCTTACTTGGCATACATGGACCAATTTCATCACAAGGGGAAAAGAAGAGAAAGCGGTTGAAGGCATTTACCCAAACATTTACAACGCATACCAGGGCACCTAGATGGCCAAGGATAAAAACTTTGAACCTTACACAAGAACACTACGTCCTTGACGATGGCGCCACCCAAGAACCAGCTTCCCTTGCGCGAATCGAGGTTCGATCCGTGAGGCAACCAAACTAAAACAATAAAATCGCTTATCAAAAATTAACAACAAGGTTGGTAACAAATCGACAATCAGAAAGCGAGGTTAACGTCGATCGATAAATAAAAATATTATTATTATTATTATTATTACCACTTATTAATACTTATTAATACTTATTAATAGAAATAACAAGAGCCAACTTGTGAGCTCGATAAATCGAGCGCACAGTTTTCCTTTAATAGGAGGAAAACGAAATGGATGAGGCGGGGACACCCACAGTAAACATCGACACGACGTGAGAAGACAAGACAGAGTGGGAGAATTCCAGTCATTTTCTGTGACAAGGGCGAAGCCAACGAGGTCAACATGAGCACCACAACGTTAAAAGTTTAGCGACATGGTCGTTGGAGAACGGGGCATTACAGAAGGAAGTATTTTCTCTGTTTAGTCCCTATAAATGACATCATTGTAGATTGACACTTTTTTGTTGTTTCAATGAGAAGAATTCTTTTGCGGTTTTTCTGAGGGTCAATGTCCATTTAGAATTCTACTCTGCACAAGACCATTTTAAAATCTTCTCTTCTCTTAAAGGGCGTCCACCAATCACTTCTCTTAATATCATAAGGCACTTCATTATATTATCAATCAACTATTGGTATTGCTTATGTTATTGATATTAACACACTTATACTTCACTTATTCGTGGGATTTGACACATTTTGACATCGTAATTGGCCTCCAAATTGATACCTTGGTCCATCTTTATTTGATACTTGACCAAAAACATAAAAATCAAAATCACAGTTTCCATAAACCCAAAGCACACTACATTCATAAAGTTATCAAAATGCCTCAATTACCAAGTTTTGTTCTCCCACTATCTACTTTCCTGCACTTACTTGCCCTTGCAATTGGAAAGGAGGCTATAAATTGCTACAAAATAAATCTATTCCGGTTGGGTTTAAAACCCTAAATCCTCAATTTTTCTTGTGTCCTCTTTGTGAGATTAAATTGCTTAAGTGGAGCATAAATAGAAGATATTATTAGGGTTTTAAAAAACATATCCATGGAATAGATGTGGGTAATGCAATCAAAAGTCTTGATGTACATTTTAATCATATGACCAATCATTGTAGGGGATCAATTGTCAATGCCTATATGTGCATCAAGTATTTCCTCCAATTACCTCATGTGGTTCTCGAAAGCTATAGTTTTGTATCTCCTCCCTCATTCTGTTTTCTCTTCCCTTACAATTCTTCACCCTCATATCCCTCACTCTACGCCCCTCTTCCTCTCCCATTGTCTCTCTTACTCCAATTTTCTTTCTCCTAAAACTCCCCTTTCGCATTTCCATCGTACATTTCACTTGATATTGCAGTCTCGCAATAACGAGGAATCACACCTAGATTCTCTAAACCTTTTCTCACTCATAAATCCCTCTACATTTCCCTTCCCCATCCTTCCATACTACCAATCCTCTTTTATTTTCCAGCTTATCAGTCTACCCTCCTCTTCGACTGTCTACGATTGACTATTGTATTCTCTATTACTTAAACATGCATTACTTAATATTTAATTAAAAACATAATTTCTTTATTCCCTTTTTTTTACACCATACTTTATTCTCATTTCAACATCATTCACATGCCACTAACCTTTTGGTGTTAACATCACATTGCTTGTGTGCGATTGCTAGTTTATAATTGCTATGATATTAAATCAATTACGAATTTATATCCCTAAAATTTTGAGATAAAAAAAGAATACGCTAGAATAAGATCCATACGAATATTCCTTTTAGTTTCTAATGTCAACTCCACAAGTTTTGAATTAAATAAATATTACACTCATAATAATAATATCAAAAACAAAGTAAAGACTTTGTTCTATCTCAACAATGGTAAACACACTTTCACATACATTTGCACCCCATAATCCCATGCATAAAAATATATAATAATACAACGAAAAAAGTTCTAAAATTTAGCATAAAAAAACATTTTAGTCCCAAGATTTGTCACGTATCTACAGCACTTGTGCATCAATGGTTCACAACTGTTAAATATTGTCCATAAAGTAGAAGAGTTAGTTGTTGATGTACTATTACAGTGAAGTAACCTGACTTTTGTTCATATGAATCTGCCACCTGTATAGGATTACAGACACTACATAGACTGCCCACTAAAATAGTGGAAGTTATTCTCCCGATAGAATGCACCGGCGTTAGATGCATGCTCATAAATGTACTATAAACAACATGCATGCCCATGCATGTGTGGGACCCACTATCACCTGTCCAACCACAGGTAAATTGTTTTTTAATTATATTGGTTTGAAGCAGTTTGGTTGCACATGAGGAGCTGTAGCTGGATTGTTGCCCACTAAAACAGGAAAATAATGTATACTCCTCCACTAAAGAATCCAATCATTTAATGACATAATCTCATTAATTAAGGATCAATACAATTTGATATTTCATTGCTGGAATGCTCATCTTCTACAGCCTTGGCCTAAAATTTGAATCCATGCATTGACAATGGCTAGCGAAAGTGTTGTAGTCTGTTTGGTTAGGATGATGGTATGTCACATTATCCAGCACAGTATAAATTCTCAAAGACCCTGATAGGGTAAGGACTAGGTTCCATCTGAGGGTGTTTTGACAGAAGAGAACCCCTTGTCATGGCAGCTTAGCCAAAGGAAACTCAGATTTAGGTGTATACTCACACCATAGTTACTAAATACGGTAAAATCTTTTTAAAAAATCGTATTTTTCCATTTTTTCTATTCAATCACATAAAACTTCGTATTTTCTGTGGTCATATATTAGAATACAGGATTTAGAAAATTTATGTTATTTATTTTTATTTGATATTATAAATATTTCAAGTATGACTACTTCCAAGATTTTATAGTCACCAGTTAAAACGATTTTTATTTTTCAACACTGTTTAGAAGGTTTTCAGCAATTCCTGAAGATTAGTAAGACCGTATTTTTTCTGTTTTTATCGTATTTTTTGATCGATGGTTTTTTTTCCATATGTGAAGACCATCGCTTAATATTCTCCATAAGAAAGTTGCTACCTTGACTCACACCCAATTGTATCTAAACCAAAAAAAAAAATGTTTACTCTACATATGTCAATATCAGATTGATTTTTTTTAATTTGCTTTAGTCCTAATACTACTACAACACTACCAACCAGCTGATGTGGCCCACGTTTTGCATCTGATTCATTTGAGGGAGGTTAGATGCAGGATTGATGGATTGAGTGCAACAATAAGATTTGAAAACAACAATAAGATTTGAATGTGGGACCGGAGAGTGGATTTGTTGGGAATAATTAAATATCTCAGGGCAATATTTGCCCATAAAATACCCCAATAGTTCCTTCCGCAATTTTCTAACAATGACAACATCTTTTCTGCTTGAATTTACTTATTACCACTCGAGGATTTCATTCAAACTATAAAAGCTGAGAAGCTAGATTTATACTCATTTTAGAAGCTGCTCTGCCTAAGAAAACTCCTCTTGTTCTAGACATCTGTTTGGGAAATTTAATATCTTATCAAGTGCAGAGGTCCTACATCCTACAGATGATTCAGTAGCTCATGAATGTGTAAAGATTGCAAGCGTTAAAAAAGAACATCACAAGCTTTTCCATCTATGTTAAATAAGAGATGATACTCTGGAATTGAGATTTTCATTTATTACAATAAATAATTCAGAACATTACTGCCTCTGCAGTACCACGGTGCCCTTCTCCTTAAAATGGAATGCATCACCGACGTTGAACGCAAGAAAAAATTTCCCTCAAAGAAGTTCTAACTACAAGCCATTTGGACCATTAGGATATTTGCACCATTTAATACAAGATGTTTGCGCTGCCTGATACTATTTGGGGTTAAAAATTAGGCCATTCATGCAAAATGCTTCAAAATCGTACTCGATTCCATTAGATAAACACTGTTTTTTCAACTTATGCCTAGATTTTAATAGTGTGTTGTCTTAAATAATTCCCATTCTGATAATCAAAACATTTGATTATAGGCAAAATGTGGGCGAAAACATTATGATTTCTTCCCAATGGAAAACAGATGCCCTTGTAATATCGCTCTACCAAACCATGATATCAACTTCTACACCCCATGTTTAGTTACCATATCAAAATCGTTAAAGACCAGTTGATGTTTTTAACAAGATAACAAACATTGACCACATATTTTGTAGTAATGGGATTGCAGCATTAAGCTTTCTACCAAGGGAAAGCCGTGTACATAGCTCTGTCACAACTTTTGGTGCTTGCCCTTCTCAGAATACAGAAATATTCTGTGCATTCAACCTCCCTAAAATAAAGTAAAGGTGAAAGCTCCAATGAGCTTTCTGTGATTCGCCTCTAGCACAGCTAGTTGCCAATTTTGCTTCCAACAAGCATGCCTTCTGTTGGTAGCTACTGAAGGAGGTCAGAGCATAAGGAATAACATGCCAAGAGCTGGAAACTGGCTAATAAGCAGTGTTGCACGGAGAATCATCTCCTATCAAAAAAAATGTGCCTTGGTAGCTGGTACTCGTCTCAGAGACTTGCATTTCAGTGTTTTTAAAATATATTTTGTACTCAGACCTTAGATATGATGAGATATCAATATAATTACTATTATCTTTTGTCAACATCTAATATCTTTACTTCAAAGAGTTATTATATTTTTCATAGCGTATATTAAGCCGTATAATATTATTTTATGTAACACACACACACACATAAATATATGAATATGTGTGTGTGTGAGTGTGTATATATTATTGCCATCCCAAGTACTTATTTCCTATTTTTTCTGAAAAATGCCGTAGCTGTTCCCATCTCCTCCTGTCGTACGGTATCCATACCCATCTCTTGGTAACTATGCAAGTAAGTTTTTTAATTCACCAATGTTGAACATCCGCATAGTCAAAGCACATGAATCTTAACTCTTAGGTCATTGGTCGTGTTTTCGCTCTTCAATCTCTGCTTCAAGCTTTTCATTTTAGTTAGTGTTATATTTAATTGCAGAATGTATAGCACTCTGATTTTGTCATTAAAATCTAAGCATGTTACAAAGTGCATCCCGTGATTCTCAATTTGATATTTTTCATGGATATAATACATGCTATACCATCGACATTGTGAACTTGTAGAGAGCCATGGGCAAGGCTAAAATTTTTGGTCTCGTCTCCTACATGAGTCAAATACATAAGAACAATCAAACAGTGGAACAGAAGATGCTCCAAAATTATATTCCAACTTTCTTGACAAAATGTAACTGCAAAGCCTAGTCAAATATGCCCGTCTCGAGCTGATTTTCTCTTTTCCAGAAAAGAAGAAAGTAGTTGACCATATTCTATTTGGGTTCGCCATATCAACCATAGTGTATATGCACCACAACCTCTTGTTCTTGTTCCAACCGTATTTTATATGCACTGTGGCTTCGGAGTCTGAGACTGGATGGTTCAGCAGCCACCCTCGTGTTTATAATAAATTAATAATGAAACAAAAAAAGTGAAACTCTAAATTTTTTACAATTAAGACCGATTAACATTGTCAAAGTATAACCGTGAATCAGAGCATGCATTTAAAATGAGATTCTTAACTGACACTGTTCAGGGAGAAGATTTTAAATCAGAAGCATTCAAAATTCGGGAAACCTACCTTGAAAATGTCGTTCTGCAAATTCATTAGTCTGTACACAGTGTAACATAGCCACTGACTTGCTAGCAAAAGCCAAATGAATTTTAAAAATAATAACTGGACAAGCATCCTTTCTATAGAACAATACATATAGAAATGTAAAAGATTGTGCCATGCCATAGGAGCCTTCATCTCCCCAGTCCATCCTATTTTCCATTTCCTTTGCTCCATAAAAGAGAACAAACTTATGCTCTTCCAATCCCTGCTCTAGTACCACTTGTAAGCACCATCATCGGAGAAATAACACCAGGGTTTAGAGAAGGCCAGTGCAGAATGGCATTATAAATAGCATAGCAAATTTCTTAAATAGCTGAGAATCTAAGACATCTTTTCACTATCATCTTCTTTCTTGTGGTCAATCCCATTTACGTGTGCTGAGTCAATCCCATTTATGTGTGATGAGTCAATCCCATTTACGAGTGATGAGTCAATCCCATTTACGTGTGATGAGTCAATCCCATTTACATACGAAGAATCAACCCCCTTTAGATGTGAAGACTCAACCCCCTTAACATCTGATAAACCAGCATCTGTCCCATCAATTGCATTTGGATGTAGAAGGTGTGAGAATCCTTGCCCAATTGACTTCCACCAAAACTGTGTTGGAAGGGAAGACTCTCCATTCTCTGAACAACCATTAGAGTATAGATCATGATCAACAGGCTTGGCTGAAGCTGGATCCAGCTCTGAAAACCTAACTGCTCCTAAAATCCTCTCCGGAAGTTCAGCCTGAGTCTGACTTTCAATTAGAAATGCCAAATCAACAGTCAAACTTGTAATATAACCAAACGCCAAATGCACAATTGCATTGGCAATCATAGAGGCCCCAATATCCACATCAACCTCTATGAAATTTTCCCCCTGTGAATACTTACAAGAAACAGCTCTGCCAAGAATGCAAATAGCCTGTTCCCCAACAGCTGTTCTTACAATCCAAGGTCCCTTGACAATATTGGCAATCAGCTTGAGGCGGTTGTTTCTGAATGCATCATCACCTTTAAGAAATTGATCCATGAGAGATCCTTCAGATATGGGATCACAAGTGTAAAAGTATGCAACTGCAGTGTGGTTATCCTTGCTGGGGACCTGCAGACTGAAGGCCCAAACAAAAGGCTTCTTGTCACCCTCGCAATCCTTGCAAGCTTCTTCTAGAGCCCGCCTAACACGGCCATAAGGATGCTTCAACACCTCATGAACCTTGGAGGAACCCTTAAGCCAATCAAAAGCCAAAGGCTTAAGAAGCCAATCCCCACCACTGATCTTTGCTTTAGTGGTAAGATAGTCAGGTCCTCTCACTCGGAAACGTTCCCCAGGAGGAGAGGCCCAACCATTGGGGCAATTGTCAAGATCTAGAAGGGGTACAGTTCCCTGATGCTTGAGCCTCTTGACCCATTCCGGATCATTTTCGCCCTCAATACCAGCCATATATGAACCTTTGTATGACAGAGACAAGACAAATTACACCAATTTTTTTTCCGCCAACTTATCTTTCAAACAAATCCTTGCAGGCAGATGTCTCAAAAATTGCTCCAGTACGGAATGTTCTCAGAGCTAAACAGGACACTTTAATGAATATTCGCCTAGTAAAAAGATTCAAACAAACCAATGATCTAATGTCAGTTTCAGACCTTTCTTTCTAAAAGTTGTCAATGTGAACTTTCCTCAACACAACTCAATCAGCTCAATGCGTCAAATTGGCTGTGAAAAAGTCTACAAGGTAAAAACTTGACATCTCAAAGATTTGGTATCCCTCCAACCCCAGATCGTCATAAACTCCAGCAGCAGAGAAGAAATAAATTAACTGATCAGCACAACATTGAAATAAATTTTCCGGCTTGGTCACTGCAAAATCCAAACAACCACTCCTCTAGTTTCAAAATCTAACCAATACTCAAATCAAATCAAACAAAAAACATAATTCTTACAAAATCCATACAAAAAGACACCCCTGAAATCCTTACAGAAAGCAACATAGAACAAACCATGATTTAATCAACCCAACACCAAACAAAAAAGGTTTCAGTTTTTTATCATTTTTCCCAATTAATTTTTCTCAAAAACATAAAAAATACATAATCCATAAATCGTAACCCTTCTTCAAACTCCCCTTATATAAAACCTAGGTACAGAAAAAACAATAATTTGCACATGTATTTTTTGTTATAGAAACCCATCACTTTAAATCCCATTTGTCAAAAACTCACCACCACAGAAAAACGATAATTTGCACATATATATATTTTATTTTTATACAAACCCATCACTGTTAATCCCATTTGTCAAAAACTCACCACCACAGAACGGATCCAAAACACGAAAGAACAGAAACCCATAACCAAAATAGCCCTTTCAGATCCGGGTTTAACATAAAACCAACGTGAAAATCGCTCTACAGACTCCAAACCATGGATTATTCCTTTCAACAAAACAAAAAGAAAAAAACCTGAAATCAGAGGCAAATACATACCTTGTAAGAATATTTTATAATGAAGAAAGTCGCAGTAGATTTTTGAATCGATCGAATACGAGTCGGAAAATCCAATTCCACTTTGAAAAAATCAGAAACTGTTGATCTACTCCCTTCTATCGGGCTCCCATCACAGATTCTAACGCTAATGAGATTTCTTCAAGCATTGAAAAAAAAAACTGCAATAGATTTGGGGAAAATGGCAAGCAAATGAGACGTTCACGCCGAAAAGAAAGAACGTTTAAGAAAGTTTCCGGGAAGGCAAAGAACAAAACAAATGTCAAAAACATTAATAAAATAGGAGCACCTAGTGGGAACTTTTAAGTATTTTATGTTTTGGGGTTTCCATTAAAGAGGGGTCCACTTAAAAAGGGACCTTAGGAAATCAAGGGTGTATCTTGTTAATTGGCCTAGCATGGAATTTGACATAAATCATTTGTAGATTGAGACTTAGTGAAAGTTGTACATGGTGCATTTGTCTATAGCTAGTGTATGGGTCATTGGGTAAATCTTCATTTTTTTTTAAGTTTCTATTAAAAATATATGTAGTTTAGATATTTTAAATATATTTATCCAAATTATATTGAGAGATATTGATCTTTAAATATTTATTTTAGATTTTTTTGTGTACCACAATTACTAATAATTTCATCTTTTTCAAAAAAATCTTATAGAATAGTAATAAATAGTCAATCTAACTAGTACGTAAGGCTCGAAAATATATTTGTAGAGAAAAAAAATGGGCTCCAAACTCTACTATATGGCCAAGATATAAACGATTCTTTCATTGACTTCTTCGAGAAAAAAAGAAAAAAATATTGTTGACGTTCAAATAGACGTCAAATGTATGGTTGGAATTAAAAGTGGACACACTTACGGACATTATAGTCCACCACCACCCACCTTAGTTGCTATTGTAAAATGCATCTCAATGTAATTAGCATAATATTAAACTAGTTCAAACATCTTAAACATGTCTATCTGTAAAACATATAAAGATAACAATATTGAAGCACTTTTTTAGGATTGTTCACATGGTTTTTTATCGAAACACGCACTTTTATATTAATAACAAAATTGTACAACGCTAATCATATAAAAAAACCTGAGTGGAAAGAATCACACCCCATAATGCCAAGGGTCTAATCAAATCAAGCCAAAAAGGCCTTGAGAGAGGCCAAGTCACCTCAAAGCACTTACATTAATAACCACAAAATGCAAACTTCAATAAAAAAGAGAGCATTAAAATAAAATAGTTGTTGCAAACATGGAGGCAGGTGACGGAGGAGTAGGCGTACTATCAGGCTTATCGCCCTAGCCCGAACCAGAGGGGTGAGCCTTGTCAAAGACAGACTCCCACCCATCCCAACCAGTTTCATGCTTTGACTATTCACCAAGATCTTCATCATGCCTGTGGGGAGAAGTGACTAAAGCTAGCTAAGGGAATTTGCCTTGAGACAAGCCAAGACAACGAAAATCACTAAGCAGAGCAGACACAAGCGAAAGCGGCCTCGATCAGGGGACCTCCGTCGAGGATGGGGACTTTGTGGACAACGGTGAGGACCCGCCATCCTCGATCAAGAGGTGGCAAATGGTGGCACCAAGGTGGCAAGTGACGAAGCAGAGGCACATCCGGGGGTACCCAACTGATAGCACAAGGAGCCGAACCCCAATGGTCAAGGAGGCGCTGGAGATACTCCACCTCTAAGCACACTTTTTCAACTTGGTTTTGAATCTGGAGCATAGCAATAGAAATCACAACCACTTTATTAGTAACAGAGAAATCATAATCAAGAGGAACATTATTAAATATGGCATTATTTATGTTTTTCCATAAATGGAACAAAATGACAGTTCTAAAGATGTTTCAAATTTTGTTGTAAATTGCAACTAACATGGCTAAATCCCCCAAGAGAACCACTTTCCAAGTGAAAAACTCGGGAGAAAAGGGTTGGAAAAGGGATTAAATCCATCTCCAAGTCATTTAAGCACAAGGGAAAAACCGAAAAAATATGTTTAATAGACTTCGGCTAATTATAGCACAAGCAGACGGGGTTAAGCCCAAAATGCTTGAGTCAGGAACTGAATAGAAGACCTTGGTGGAGAAGACACCAAAGGAAATGAGGTTTTTTAGGCTCAATAATAGCTAACCAAACCCTTTGAAAGCAGTGGGACCAAAACAAAAGCCGAGTAAGAAAGAGACCAATGCATGTTGAGTGTATCACTATCAACAAAATGAGGAGCCAATAGAGAGTAACCAAGGGAAGTTTTGTATCTATAAAAAGGAGTAACAATAGGCCAATTCTAGTCACACCACCAAGGAACTCTAGAGGTAATTCTTATCTTGTGTAAATAATCTTCAGGAATGTAATTGATTAATTGTCAGATTGGAGCAACATCTGTAAGAAGAAGCTGGAATTTTAAATCTAGAGTCTCCCAAGAAAGCCAGGAATGAGAGTTTTTGTAAAACAAATCCCCAAAAAAATTATCCCCTTTTTGAAAAATCTGAGAGCTTTAACACAAGGAGCCAAAGCTAGGGGCAAACCCTAAAAAGAAAAGAGAGAGGACCACCAGAGAGAGAAATAATTGAGAGAGATGTCAGATCTGAAGCCATTTCCAACCCAAAGAAGGTGTGGTTTGAGTAATTCCCAAGCCTTCCAAATACTCTGCAGAATAAAAGTGCCCTTAAACTTAACTAAAACAGGGCAGAGAAGGAGAGATTAAAATTTAAGACCCTTCCAATCAAGCCTTCCCAAAGGGACACCTTGGAAAATACCATGCCGAAGGAGAATTTTCCATGCTTCATTCTCTTCCACGCCACACAAGATCCATTTAGCACAAAGAGTGTGCCCCTGGTGTTTGTCATCAATTAACCTCAGACCACTATCTTCTTTAGGCATACAACACACTTCCCAAACAACCCTATGGAACCCCTTGTGCCCTTCAGTGCGGAGAAACTTCTCAAGTTAGGCATAAGCAACATTGGAAGGATCCCAACATGTGGAGTAATACACATGTGTGGAAGTTAGGACCTTAGAGCATAATTGAAATTTCCCTACTAGAGAAAGTGGATTGGTGATCCAAAAAGAAAATTTACATTCAAACGCTAGACCGCATAAGACAAAAAAGAGAGATGAAGTAGCCTGAAAAGCAAAAGGGATACCAAGAAATTTAAACTGCACCCCAGGTTGAATCCAACTCCATTTCCTAATAACTAGCCAAGTAGGAATGGGAGACTGATATTGTCGATAGCACCGAGTTTTCTCCCATTGAATAGTAGAACCTAAAGAAAGACAAAAAAATTCCAGACAATCAAGAGCATGGTGAATAGATTGCTCATCCTACAAGAGTGTGAGAAAATAGTCATCAACAAAATGACCATTAATAAGTTGCTGAGTAGAAGAAGGTAAAGAAATACCTTTCACTAATCCTTGAGAAGCACTTTGAGCAAGAAGATAATTATATCCTTTAGTAGCCAACACATAAACAGAAGGGGCTATGGGGCAACCTTTCCTCATAGATCTGAATAAACCAAACCTAGAAGACTGGGCACCATTGATAGTAATATGGGCACCAACATTTTAAAAGAGCATTTTCACATACCTAATAAAGCGAGGAGCAAATCCTAAAGTTTGGAGCATAGCTAAGATGAAAGACCATTCAATTTTGTCATATGCTTTAGCAAAATCAATCTTGATAAATAAAGCTTGTTGAGAGTAAAGACGAGCCCATTCCATACCTTCCCAAATGGCTATAATGTTATCAAGAATATACATGTGTTTAATGAAGCCAATTTTCTCACTTCTAATTGTCAAAGGCAGAAGATTGGAAGTCTTGCTAGCCAAAGCCTTAGCAATGATCTTGTAAGACATGTTAAGCAAAGTAATGGGTCTCTAATTAAAAATTTACTTGGGATCTCTTGCTTTGGGAATGATTTTTTTTGGGGTTAATCACACCAGTTGTACAGATATATATCAGATCTAAGCATACAAGCAATAAATATAGAAATAAACCAGAAGAAACAATACACAAGATATAACGTGGTTCACTCAGTGTGGGCTATGTCCACCAAGAAACAACCAATATATTATTCAAAGCTTCATAGAGGATATACAATAGATCTGCAATCTTCCATAACTTCTTTAGATGTACAATACTTTCTTCCTCACAAGCTTCTCTTTTTCTCTCTCCAAGAATTCCTTCTTACAATTCTTCTAATTCTTAATGAGTTCTCACCTTCTAACCCTAGCTTTCTAGCTTATATAGGCATATACAAACTTAGGGCACTTTAGCTATGCAATTATAACCATTAGATCACCTTTTAATCAAAGGTTAGATCCAATTCCTGTGACTTAAATAAAAACAAGCATGCATAGGTAACCGATATCGGTTCCCCTAACCGATATCGGTTCCTACTTTCTTTTACCGATGTCGGTCCCCAGGTGATCGATGACAGTTACCCAACTAACATCGGTTACTGTGTATTCCAACAAGTTTAATAAAACATGTTATTTATGAAGCAATTGAGCTCCACAACTCAACAAATTTTATATTGCCTTGATTAATCAGGTCACCCAAAGAATGAGTCTCTAGATATTCCAAGTAGATTTTGTGGAGATCAGGACCAAGAATGTCCCACAGAGCTTCATAAAATTCAACAGGAAATCCATCAACTCCTGGAGCTTTATCTGAATCCATTTGAAAGACAACCTCTTTAAGATCAGAAAGAGATAAAGGTCTATCACAGGCCACCCGTTGGGTTTGGGAAAAATTTTAGGGCACCACATGGAGACATTTTAAAAGGTTCGCCTCCCAATCTAGAGTGGCAGGTTGATTAAAAAACCCCATGATAATTATGCACAAAATCTCGGAGAATCTCAGGAAAGGTGGTAAGCCTAGCATTGCCTTGAGAGATTTCCTTGATCTTGTCTGAAGACTATTTGGAGTGCAATATGGAAAAAATTCCTTGGAAGCTCAGTCCCCAATTTTAAGCCAATGCAGGCGAGCACGAAGTTGTGCCCCACGGACTTGGTAGGCTTTGTGGACTTTAAGAGTTTTCCGCCAATAGGCAGCTTGGGTTTGCAAAGCACGATTGAAAGATGAGGCATTAAGTTCTTATGAGATTCTGGAGAACTCAAGATATGAAGCCTCATGGGCATGCTTCCTAAAGATGGAGGCATGTTTCCCATATATATAGAGAAAGGTGGTGGTGCACTTGATAACATCATTCCACCAAGTGATCCATCCAGAGCCATCAGAAGGTCGATCAACCAGATTCCATACTCGATGTGTGTGTGACACGGTTCAAGCATACTAAAGGTGAGTGGTGTTAAGATAAAATTGAGAAGTAACTTAGTTCTTTTTTGTAGTTCAGACCATGTAATATTGAAAAATATGGGAGAGTGGTTTGATAGCAAAGCAGTGTCAGTGACAACAACAAGACGACCCAAAGCAGGGAAAAGATAGAAAAATCTTGACTGGTCATGAGGGAGCGATCCATCCATTGAACAATTTGATCTTTCCCTTCTCTAAAATTAGACAAGTGAACTAGGATGAAGAGGATTTATGTTGAAAGGGAATATTGTGATCAAAAAGTCTAAGCTTGTGCCTGAAATAAAACCAATCCTCCCACTCTCCCACACACCTATGCACAGGAAGACGCCCAATCTTATCCTCAAGGATTTTAAACATGTTAAAGTCACCAAAAATGATCCAGAGATCCTCCAGAAAGAATTCAACAAGCCAACTCCAAAAAAGAGCATGCTCACCCGCATCATTAGAAGCGTAGATGTTGGCTAACCCAAAAATACACCCGTCAAAATAAAAAAGAGACCACACTACTCACTGCGTGGGGTCTGATCCCTAGGAAATCACATGTTGAGAAATGTCACCAGAGAAATCAAGGTTATGACTCCACCATGGCCAAGCTCATGATTAGAGGTATGCAAAATGACATGGGGCTAGATAGTGTGAGTTACAGAGTGCAACAAAAAGCCAACTAGCTTGAGTTCTTGTAGACACAAAAAATTCATGTGGTGAAAATGAAGATAATTGTCCCTGACAAGATATTATCGATTTGGTTTAGTAATACCACGCATATTCCAAGAATATGCAATCATTGAGATGAATCTAAGTACATATTCCCCTCATCCATATCAGAAAGGGCATAAAACTAGTTATGAGAAGAAGATACTCAGGTAAGAATTGGGGCAAGATCTCCTAAATTCCAAGGACATCATTTGTCTTGCACATACTCACCTTCCTCTAAGGGGGACGAGATACAAGATTGAGATGAGTTGTCCACAAAGGAAACTCGGGTAGGGACAAGGGAGCAATGGGAGGAAGACAGGGAAGTTTAACATGAGAAACAATAAATGTGGCCAACGGTGGGTGGGAAGGCGAAGGCTCAGACTTCGTAGGCTCATCTTGTTTGACATGGTTTTGATTAATGACTCCATTTTATTCTCTATAATATTTCTCGTTAATCTAAGCTACACCACTCTAACCCTAACCTTACACAACTATGTCACATCTTCTAGACACATAAAATGGCCCCTATATAAAATTAATTGAAATGACCCTCTTACTAACATAATGGTCGGTTGGTTGGTTGCAAGATGAGTTTGTTTGTTTTGTTGCTTGGTTGACCTTCTCCTCTCATAGCTCAAATATTTGTAAATATGTCTATATGTAAAACATACACATGTAATAATATTAAAAAACTTATTTAGGATTCATCACATAGTTTTCCTTATTGAAAGGTTCCACATTGATTAATGATTTCATTTTCTTCTCTATAAAATTTCCTATTAATCTGAGCTACACCACTCTTACTCGAAGATATACCACTCTTACTTCAAGCTACACCACTTTGTTAGACCTTCTACACACCTAAAATGGCCCCAATTCAAATTCAACAGAAGTAGTCCTCTTTCTAATATAACGGTTGGTTGGAGTTTGTTTACGTGGTCGGCCTTCCCCTCTCCTCCTTTATGGTTTCATAATCCAAAAATAATTCTCTAAATACATTGTTTACTACCCTAAGTCAAATATACCTCTTCAAAGCATCTTGGAATTGCTTCTACGACTCTAAAAAAATCCTCATTTATTAAACATTAAATTACATATTTTAAGAGTGTTTATGTGTTTTTTTATTATTGGTTCAAATTTTAATTTTATTGGTTTCATATCCAAATTTTTGGTGAGCCCCACTCATCATCTTGCATACTATTTAACTTCGACCTCACCTTCTCCCTCTATATCCTGCATCTAACTCAAGAATACCATGAAAAGCATATATGTGATGAATGCATATGCAATTCTCTAAGAGGGTGAGTGCACCAAATTGGGGGGCCAAAAAGTGGACAAGAATTTGAAAAAAAGTAAAACGCGTACGCATTTTGTTAAAACGTGCTTGCATTTTAATTTGTTTGGCTCGAGAATCACCAAAGCATAACGCGTATGTGTTACATAACGCATACGTGTTATGCTTATTATAAATTAAAAAAAAAAACAGGCCTGAACCTCTATCATTTTGCCTCCCTCAAATGTGAGTTTTAGAGCTTAAACCATGCCCTCGCGTTTTTTCATTCAACTAGATCTCAAGCTCAAAGGATCATTTATGGATCACCGAGAAGATCTGAATCGACGATGGTGCCACAGAGAAGAGGTAAGCACAATTCTTTTCTCAAAATTGCATTGAAATATGATAATTATAGATTAAAATTTGAATTGAATACATATTTTTTATTGTTACAGTTAGAGGTCGAGGGAATCAACCACAACCAAACCCTGTTATTCCTATCATCCCTCCTGACACTCCCACAATTGCTCAACATCCCTCGGGTAGTCAAGAAGATTTAGCAACCCAAATAGTTGAAAACAAAATTGAAATTGAGGATTTAATCAAAACAATGAGGGATGCACAATCTACAAACCCCCACGGTGCCTCTCTTGCAAACACATTGGAGGCATTACTTGTTCAAATTGACATGGAAATGGGGAAAATTGATCATTGGACAACTTACAGAGAGGGTTGTAGGGTTTATTATTCTAAAAATTGTCATATGTGGATGTAAAGAAAAAAGAAATTTCAAAAGAACTCATATGCGCCTTATTCATGGACCCCCACACTAATTTTCCTGTTCCATTGACATGTAAATGATTTCCCATCCATTGGAGCAATAATAATTTGATTAAAAACAATTTTTGGGACTGATGGTGGATGGTGTTTGATTTTCCACCTTGTAATAACAACGAGGTGCCACTATACTTTCTAAGGAAACTCTATTGCGAGTTTATCCTCAATGAGATCCAAAATTATTTTGATTTCTTAGATTTCCAGGGCCGAGGAAAAGGATCTGCAAAAGACTGACCAGGTGCACAACGTGCACCTATTCAGTAGGGTAGATTCCCCCACATAGAAGCCCCCTCACCCTAAGATTGTCCCTCAAGTAGTGAAGGAGACAGTAGAGATTGATACACTCCACACGCTTCAGGGGCTATTTGTGACCCTTGTTCGACATATGAGGGAGATTTCTGAGCCAGATGCTCGCGGAGGTACACAGAGTATTCCCTCAGGGAGTACTAGCATGAGGCCACATTTTTTCTCGTCATGTGGTAGCATATGTTTGAGGCCCGATGAGGATGATACTTTCATGCGTACTGATTTTGGTGGACCTGGTGCTAGGGGTGAACATGATAATGTCACTATGTCATATGTCCTTTTGAGTGAGACATTTGGATTACATTCATTAGTGTCACCTTTACAGGTAAATTTGTTATGTTTTGTTATGTGTGTTACAAAAAGTTTGGAGTACCTGATTTACTTATATATGTTAAATTTTTGAAATAATTGTATTTGTACATGTACATGCATTGATATTACAATGCGCGGGAGGCGCATCTTCATCCTGACCATAGGCAAAGAGCACCATGCATACACATACATTCATAGAGGTAATTTAGAATGTTAATTATGAAAAAATTTCACATACATGTGTGTGTGTATATGTATATATATATATATATATATATATATATATATATTAGTTTTGAAGTCAAATATATGTATGTTCTTTTATGTCCATCTAACTCATGTGATATACATGTTTGATAAATATTTTGACTTCACTAGACACCCCACCATCTCTGCGACAAGTAGATAAAGGTGTTGCCACTGTGATTTCATTTGCATAGCAACTCACTGAGGTATTCAAACAACACATAAATTTTGTTAAATTTCTCATGTAATTCATATTATGTTAAATTACATGTTAGTAATTTCTTTCATTGTAGAATTATTAAATTATGTTAATAATGTCCTTCATTGTGTATATGTAGGAGTTCCCTGTGACAGGTAGCAAGCCCTGTTCATTTGATTCACAGGCATGGCAGGGTAAAAACAATAGTTCTATATTGATAAAATTAGTTAAAATATTGTCATTATGTAGATACATGTACTTAGCTCTATTTTCGCTAATTCTGATGTTAGATTTTCTGATCTTATGTGTATGTAGGGAACTTCAACCCCCTCCATTTTGACTTGAGGGCATGGACTCCTCCATCTCGTCATCTTCGTACCCCATTCATACTGCAGGAGCTCCCGATGACTCATCTGAGCGTGAGATGCAAATTCGGCGTGATCGACAACTTGCGGTAAGTTTGTGTATTTATGTAAATACTTTCATTCTAGCATGGTCTTAAATACATGTTGAAAACATATATAAATTAAATTTTGACAAAAAAACATTGTTTGCATCTACAGGCTCATCTACATGCGAGTATTCAGCGGAAGAGGACTCGAAGTATGGCTCAGATGATCCAAAGTCATCTCATGGATCTCCATATTCGTCTAAGGGAGGGCCTTCTTCGAGCAAGGCCAAGAGAGGGATAGATTTTGATGAGTAGGAAATATATATGTCTTACATGACATTGTTTTTGTATGCCTATGTGCATGGCATTGTATGTATGCCTATATGGCATTTGAACTTGATGGTATATGACCTATTTGGGAATTTTTGTATTTATTATGCACATTAAAATACTATTTGGAACTTGATAATTTTGTATGAGACCTTACATTTCTGAGATTATTTTCGCATGAATCTAATATGATGTGCACTTGACAATATTTAAGACATTATGGATTATTTTTTCATTTATTGGTGATGTACATGTACTAGCATTTTCAATGTATAATATGCATCAAACTTTGGAAATCAATATTTATATAATGTATGTATATAAAGAGTTACCTAATCTGAGTAATTATTCATTCAATTTATCAATGTGTATATGTGTATTTACCTTACTTGCCCTTCTTCTTGCTCATGGTCTCTTTGTACTGGTTCCTATCTTATCATGCACTTACTACATTCTTCTATGCTTCGTAGTCTTCTCCCCTGTTAAAACACCCGACAGTCATCACAATATGATGCCTTTCATCTGTTGATATTTTGAGAATGTCTCTCCATATACATTACTCCAATGCTTGAGAATGTCTCCAGATGCAATGACATTCTGATTCAGACACTCAATGATTCTTGATTGTCTAATCCTGTCCAATTCATGTTATTACCTTTAAATCTGTAGGCATTTCAAGTTATTTGGAAATCACATCACACCCTTCACTAGGCTTGATGACTACCCCTATCCTTTTTAAGGCGCTTTTGAAAGCATCCATGGGTTTATCATAACATAAATTATCAATGAATGGAAGGTCACTAAGCCGTAGGCTAGCTGACTCCCATCTAGAACTAAACAAGAAAGATTTACTAGGTGATTGATAACTCCCATGTGTTCTTAGACATACCCCTATCAAATTCATTCTTAAGCCAATCTAGTCATTCAAGGCTCTTAAGCGACTACGCTCGGACGAGGTAGCCCAAAAGCATGGGGAGTGTAGGGAACCAAAACGAATGCTCCACTAGTGTTCACCTAGCCACCCCAATGTGTTGGCGTAGTTGGTTTGGTCCCACGAGCTTCCATTTGTAAACTACAACATCTGGTAGCCCTACACTGACTCAGACTGCACTATTTCGCGCATTTGCAAACAATAGCACAACGAGAGAACCGGATGGAGAGAGAGAAAACTTTGAGAGGATTTTGTAGAGGGCCCTGATGTGGAGGTCTCAGATCTGACGAGACGTCTCTAGGTGCCACGGAGTTTGAGAAATCACCCGTCGAAGATATGGCATGTTTGGGCCTCAGGGCTCTTAAGCGACTACGCCCGGACAAGGTAGCCCAAAAGCACAGGGAGCATAGGGAACCAAAACAAATCCTCCACTAGTATTCACCTAGCCATTTGGATGTGTTGGCGTAGTTGGTTTGGTCCCACAAGCTTCCATTTGTAAACTACATCCTCTGGCAGCCCTACACTGACTCAGACTGCACTATTTCGCGTGTTTGCAAACAATAGCACAGCGAGAGAACCAGATGGAGACGGAGAAAACCATGAGATACTTTCATAGAGGGCCCCGACGTGGAGCTCTCGGATTTGACGAGACATCTCTAGGTGCCACGGAGTCTGAGAAATCACCCGTTGAAGATATGGTGTGTTTGGGCCTCAAGGCTCTTAAGCGACTACGCCCGGACAGGGTAGCCAAAAGCACGGGGAGCATAGGGAACCAAAATGAAGTG
The DNA here is from genome assembly GCA_019776745.2 of Taxus chinensis. Lineage (NCBI taxonomy): Eukaryota > Viridiplantae > Streptophyta > Pinopsida > Cupressales > Taxaceae > Taxus > Taxus chinensis. The sequence continues at coordinate 163,307,523 of CM034149.1, forward strand.
CACAATTTGGATAGTGTTGGCCTAGATAGGATCCCACACCTACTGTTTGCAAACTACAAGATCTAGCAGCCTTACATTGTAGCACTATTTTTGGACAGCGAATGGAGAAAGAAAAAACCACGAGAGGATTTTGTGTTCATGGAGCTCTGATCTGAATGAGATATCCATCAAGCTAGAAAAATCACTTGTCAAAGAGCCTATAAGGTGTTTTGGTTTGCAAACTACAACCTCTAGAATCTCCTAGGCCACTGACTCAGACTGAACTATCTTCATGACATTTGCAAACAATAGCACAGTCGAGAGAACTGGATGGAGACAGAGAAAATTGTCAGATTAGGATTTCATAGAGGGCCCCAACATGGAGGTCTTAGGATCTGACGAGACATCTCTCAGTGCCAGAGAGTCTGAGAAATCACACGTCGAAGATATGGCGTGTTTGGGCCTCAGGGCTCTTAAGTGACTACGCCTAGACGTGGTAGCCCAAAAGCATGGAGAGCGTAGGGAACCAAAACTAAGCCTCCAATATCATTCACCTAGGCCACCCTAACGTGTTGGCATAGTTGGTTCAGTCCCACAAACTTTTGTTTGCAAACTACAACCTACTGGTAGCCCTGACACTGACTCAGGCAGATGGAGAGGTAGTTTGCACGTGGAATCGAAAGCTCTATGGGACTGATTTTGTAACATGTTTGGGCCTTAGGGCTCTTAAGGATATGCCAACACTTCATTTTTTTTCTTGCCAATATACTTCTACTTTTGGAACTACCTGGTTTGATTTGTGAAGTTGAAGCAACTGGGATTAATAAAAATAATCAACTTGGATGGTCCTTGATTATTGATTCCCTATGACAACTCCCATGATCTTTTCCAGGATGTGATCCTTGTCCAGGCTTATTTTTCCTTTTCTTAAGAGCTTCCTTTAAGTTCTTCCAGATGTTTTTGGGTAATCAAATTGACTCTTTATATCATGAGAAATCTTCGACGAGTGATTTATCAGACTTGTGGCACCTAGAGATGTATGGTTATATCCTAAGACCTCCATGTCAGGGCCCTCTACAAAATCCTCTCATGGTTTTCTCTGTCTCCATCTGGTTCTCTCGTTGTGCTATTGTTTGCAAATGCGTGAAATAGTGTAGTCTGAGTCAATCTAGGGCTGTTAGAGGCTGTAGTTTGCAAACAAAAGCTCAAACCAAACCAACTACACCAACACATTGGGGTGGCTTGGTGAACACTAGTGGAGGCTTCATTTTGGTTCCCTACGCTCCCCGTGCTTTCGGGCTACCTCGTTTGGGCGTAGTTGCTTAAGAGCCCTGGGGCCCAATCACGCCATATCTTCGACGGGTGATTTCTCAGAATCCTGTGGCACCTACAGAAATCTCATCAGATCCAAGAGCTTCATGTTGAATCCCTCTATGAAATCCTCTCGCGGTTTTCTCCAACTATTGTTTGCAAACACATGAAATATCAGTCAGTGTAGGGCTGCCAGAGGTTGTAGTTTGCAAACGGAAGCTCATGGGACCAAACCAACTGCCAACACATGGGGTGGCCTTTGAACACTTTGGAGCATTCGTTTTGGTTCCCTATGGCTCCCTGTGCTTTTGGGCTACCCCGTCCGGGCGTAGTCGCTTAAGAGCCCTGAGGCCCAAACACGCCATATCTTCGATGGGTGATTTCTTGGACTCTGTGGCACCTAGAGACATCTTGTCAGATCTGAGAGCTCCATGTTGGGGACCTCTACGAAATACTCTCGCGGTTTTCTCCATCTCCATCCGGTTCTCTCGCTGTGCTATTGTTTGCAAACGCGTGAAATAGTGCAGTCTGAGTCAGTGTAGGGCTGCCAGAGGCTGTAGTTTGCAAACAAAATCTCATGGGACCAAACCAACTATGCCAACACATCGGGGTGGCCTAGTGAATGCTATTGGAGGCATTCGTTTTGGTTCCCTACCCTCCCCGTGCTTTCAGGCTACCCCGTCCGGGCGTAGTCCCTTAAGAGCCCTGAGGCCCAAACACGCCATATCTTTGACGGGTGATTTCTCAGACTCCGTGGCACCTAGAGACATCTCGTCAGATCCGAGACCTCCATGTTGGCCCTCTATGAAATCCTCTCATGGTTTTCTCTGTCTCCATCCGGTTCTCTCGCTATGCTATTGTTTGCAAACACGTGAAATAGTGCAGTTTGAGTCAGTGTAGGGCTGCTAGAGGCTGTAGTTTGCAAACAAAAGCTCGTGGGACCAAACCAACTACGTCAACTCCAAGGTGGCTAGGTGAATGCTAGTGGAGCATTTTTTTTGGTTCCCTACGTTGTGCTTTCGGGCTACCCCATTGGGCGTAGTCCCTTAAGAGCCCTGAGGCCCAAACACACCATATCTTGACGGGTGATTTCTCAGAGTGGCACCTAGAGATGTCTGTTAGATTTGAGAGCTCCATGGGGCCCTCTACAAAATCCTCTCGTGGTTTTCTCCGTCTCCATCCGGTTCTCTTGCTGTCCTAGTTTGCAAATGGAAATAGTGCAGTCTGAGTCAGTGTAGGGTTGCTAGAGGCTGTAGTTTGCAAACGAAAGCTCATGGGACCAAACCAACTATGCCAACACATTGAGGTGGCCAGGTGAATGCTAGTGGAGGATTTTTTTGGTTCCCTACACTCCCCGTGCTTTCGGCTACCCCGTTCGGGCGTAGTCGCTTAAGAGCCCTGAGGCCCAAACATGCCATATCTTCGACGGGTGATTTCTCAGACTCCGAGGCACCTAGAGATGTCACGTCAGATCTACCTCCATGTCAAGGCATGGTTTTCTCCATCTCCATCTGGTTCTCTTGTTGTGCTATTGTTTGCAAACGTGCGAAATAGTGCAGTCTGAGTCAGTGTAGGGCTGCCAGACGTTGTAGTTTGCAAACGGAAGCTGTGGGACCGAACCAACTATGCCAACACATTGGGGTGGTGTGAACACTAGTGGAGGCTTCTTTTTGGTTCCCTACGCTCCCCGTGCTTTCGGGCTACCCCGTCCGGGTGTAGTCGCTTAAGAGCCTTGAGGCCCAAACACGCCATATCTTCGACGGGTGATTTCTCAGACTCTGTGGCACCTAGAGATGTCTCGTTGAATCTAAGACCTCCATGTTGGGGCTGAAATGCCTCTTGTGCTGTTTTCGGTCTGTCTCCATCCGGTTCTCTCTGCTAGTTTGCAAATGCGTCAGAGTCTGAGTCAGTGTAAGGGCTGTCCATTGCTGTAGTTTGCAAATGGAAGCTAAGTGTGGGACCAAACCAACTATGCCAAAACATTAGGGTGGCCTAGTGAATGCTAGTGGAGGATTTTAATTTTGATTCCCTATGCTCCCATGCTTTCGGGCTACCCCGTCCAGGTGTAGTCGCTTAAGAGCCCTGAGGCCCAAACACGCCATATCTTTGACAGGTGATTTCTCAGACTCTGTGGCACCTAGAGACATCTCATCAGATCCAGACCTCCATGTTGGGGACCTCTACTAAATTATATCTCATTTTTTTCTTCTCTATTTGGTTCTCTCGTTGTGCTATTGTTTGCAGAGAAAATAATGAAGTCACTGCCAAAGTAAAGAGACCGCAAAAAAGCAACAAAAAAACAAACAGAAGCAGCAGAAGCAACCAATACTACTTCTTGTAGTTTGCAAAGTAGAAGCTGTCATGTGGGACCAAACCAACTATACCAACACATGACCAGGTGGCCTAAAGGCGGGTGAAGTTGGAGGATTTTTTTTTGTTCCCTAAGAGGCTGTAGTTTATAAACGCCCATATCTTTGAAGCTCGTGGGACCAAATCAACTATGTCCAACATGTTGGTTTTTTCTCAGATCCCTCCATCTTCTTTTTTCGGTTCTCTTGGCTAAAGGTGAAATATGCTAGTGGAGGATTTGCCAGACCCTGTAGTTTTGGTTCCCTATGCCAACACTAAGGTGCTTTAGCAGGCTACCCGTGCTTTCCACCCGAGCGTAGTCCCTTAAGAGCCTTGAGGCCCAAACACACCATATCTTCGACAAGTGATTTCTCAGACTCCGTGGCACCTAGAGACGTCTCGTCAGATCTGAGACCTCCATGTCAGGGCCCTCTACGAAATCCTCTCATAGTTTTCTCCATCTCCATTTAGACTGAGTCAGTGTAAGGTTGTCCATTTCCAATCACCTGAATAATATAGGTGGTTCATACAATATAGGTGGTGAAATGAGAATTTTAATAAGATATTTTTACAATATAGGTGGTGAAATGAGAATTTATGTTTTCATTGTTCCTTTCTAATATTTAATTTCTCTTAGCGTCACTTGGCTTCAAGAATAATAAATTTTCTACTGACAGTGCCAACCACGTGAAGGTTGAAGCTTTTTTGGCACCACTAACCTACATAAACATGTTAGTAAGCAATTAAATAGAATTTTAAATCATACAAAATTTAAACAAAATCATTTAAGTAAATATTCAAATTAAATTCATGAAGAACATACCTTTGTAAATTCAATCCAATGAACCGCAAGGATCAACTCTATTCTTGACAGTAGCAAGAATTGCTTCATGATCTTGATTCACGAACCTTCCACATATTTTTGTTTGATGGCCGACCTCGATATTTGATCAATTTAATATTTGTTGCAAGGACCAAATGTGAATAGTGAAGTATCTTCCGATGTACTTCATAGTCTTCAAACAACCAAATGTTTGATTTTTTGATAGGATATCATCGAAGCCAAGTTCCAGTGACTACCACTAATCCAGTGGGATACTCAAGGTCTTCACCATCAATGACTGTGGAAGTCAATTTTTTTCCCCTCTACACAACGAGATAAGAAGTAGTATGTTCCCTCTTCATTAAATTCCATCGCAATAACTGCAAAAATGTGCCCTATGTATCACAAAGTAAAACTATTCAGTCAATTTATAAATACATTAAGAGTTGACCATTTAATAATTTATAAATCTAAAACATGGCATGTACATATATGTATGTACCTTGTTGCACTAAATCAGAGACTTGGTCAAAGTCAGGTGATGTTGTCATTTGATCTGAAGACCCTGCAAGTTGTAATGCTCGTGGAACTTGATGTGTGTCGAGTGGAATTAGAGGTCTACAAGTCCATTCATCCACCCACTGCTGTGACTCACATTCATTCCACGCAAAATCAATGCATGATATACAAAAACATGTCATGCACCTAATATAAATAGTCCAAGCATTTGCATCTGAACTACGGAATGAGTGCATATCACTTGATCCTGCAACTGTCATACAATCTTCAAAGTTTGTCAGATGTTGTTGCTCTATCAACCAAAAATATCTATGAACCATTGATCTCTCTTGAGATTCATGGCCCATATTCTTAACACACCAATCAACAATACTTTTTGCATCTGTAAATTTAGCACCATCCTTGAACTTTAACTCTTCTCTTGCAAGTGCTCTTTTCACACATGCTCCTGCACCATCATGCTCTCCTTTTCCATGCCCTACCTCAGTAAAACTCTAGATATGTTGTACATTTGTTTCTTTGTGCATCCTGCTTAGCCAATAAAACATCCGTGCATTCTTGAATTGTGATGTGCAGTTGTCCGACCAAATGTAATGTTGATCAAAACTAATGTTCCTCTCATTCAAGTTTGCATAAAACACCTGGAAACACCCTTGTACATATTCTGTAGAATGTGTTTGATCATCACTGATGTAGAAATGATACTCTCTTAATATTTTTCGATCTTGCTCAGTGCTTTCAGGAGAGTGCATGAATGTTATATGCATGAAAATAGAAACTTGCACTGAGTTATAATATTGAGACTGAACCTCCATTTGTGGCTGCAATGTGTAATTCTCTACGAAGTCAACTACTGAAACAATAGTACCAAGTGGGAATGTGTCCTTTCTTAACTTGAATTGTTCATCCAACCATCGAGCTCTATGTGTGTGCCTTGCATACTCATAAAAAATTTCCTCTCTGAATTTGACCATATATTCTGATACAGGTAATTATTTTGTAACAAGCTCACACCTCTTAGATTCTTTTCCATCTTTTAATTGATATGCCACCGATTTATATTTGGTGAAATCAACCAATTCTTTTCCTATTGAATATGTACTCTCCTTGTGGATACAACTTTTCAGATTTGGCAAGCCACCGCATACATTGCACGTTCCATCCAAACATGCTTTGTTATAAAAAAAATTGTCTTGTTGATTTTTCACAAAATATTGTCGGAATAAATTCCCTTGAAGATTTTTGTGGGACATTTATTCCACACTCCTGCAACATGATGTCAGTATGCAAAACACTACGTATTTGACAAAAAACATCATAATGCATTGAAAATTCAACATGATGCCTGCAACAACAAGTGGTATGTGAGTGATTGATTTTCACATAAAAGGGTTTGCTCATTTCAAAGAATCTTTGGCTAATGTTAATTTGTGGATTTTCATTTTTAAACTTAGAGAACAATTTTGTTTGAGTCATATCTAAGAAATGTTTTACACACAATTCACGATTACGAGAACCTATTCTTCTTTTTACTGTATCTCTTCTATTCAGTGACACCCTTGTGTTCTCATTCCAAAATTTTACAATTAATTCTTTTAGAATATCAGATGTATTCTTGTCTTTTCATGGAAGTCTGCTAGAGAAAGCCCAATAGTCAGTGTTATTGACTAACTCAAGACGTTTACGTCTCTCTATTGCTTTCATTAGTGTTTTTCTGTTTAGCTTCAAAGCACTACTTGTTTTTCTAATCAAGCATTTATTAACTGTTTTATCACTTACTATACAATTAGTTAGTGCACGTCATGTAGCATTACTATCTTTGGTGCGTCTTTTTCCACCTACAGTTTGGTATGCTTTATGTATGTTTTCAACAATTGACGCATTTTGATCAACAACATTAGATGTTCTTAACCCCAGGGTCTTCATTATAGGTCTCATCTTAATTAATTTCATCAATGAAACAAATAATTGACATCTTTGTGTGTCATTTAAATTCTCAAAGTAATTATCCCAAATTCCACTAGCTTTTCTTCTCGCATTTCTTTCAGACATTTTGTTAGGCATTGGTTTTATAATGTTTTCATCAATTTCAATTAAGTGAATTGGTTTTCTTCGCGAAATGGAAGGAGGTGTTCTTAGAGGTGAAGATTCGTTTACAAGGTTACTTTCTTCATTCAGTGTTTTCATACAAATTTCGGGGTTAACATTTGGATTCTCAAGTAAGGGTTCAACAATTGGATTCATATCAATTTCTTCATCCATACCAACATTATCATTCAATTCAATATCATTATTCATTGCAAAATCATTATTCTCTACATTTTCATTATGTATTTCATCCCAATTTTCTAATACATTAGCTACATTTGATATAGCGGATGTACCTTGCCCTGCTCGAAGTTTTTGCATTCTCTTCAATTTCTTTATTCTCTTCTCTTCCAATTGCTCCGGTGTCTTATTCTTGACTTTCCTCTTGTCCTTAGCTCGACGTTTATCGCCCATGATTAGAAAAAATCAACTAGTGGGGTAGGGGACAAAATGAAATACTAAAAAATCGTGCAAGAATGTAGAGAATATTGCAGACAAAACAGAATGTTTGCAGAATTCCCGTGAAAGAGATGAAAGGGACGTTGGGGGGCCACAATATATAAAACAAAATGCATACGCGTTTTGTGTTTTCTCTTTTCCCAAGCCATGCCTCAAGGCTTGGGATCCGGTTTGGATCCCCAAGCCTAAGGCATGGACCTGCACAAACACAGCAAACAACGAGTTTTTACAAGAAAATGTAAAAATGACACTTCCTCTATGATAAATCAAAATAAAACAATCGATCCATTTTTAAAAAATTATACCACGACGTAGAGCAGAGTCTCTTCTTTCTAAAAATATAATTTTTCAAATTTTCTGACTAATATAAGGTTTCCATATTATTTATTTTCTAACTATGCCTTTTTATAGCTATTTTTTAAAGTGTAAATATGTCTATCTTTCATGGTGTATCTTTTTTTTGGGTGATCGAAATTAAAAAAATATATACTAGCCCAAACTAGGCATAATTCTATACATATTCAAAAAAAAAAAATCTAATTTTCGATATTTTTTGAGGTAGTTGGGGGGGGCGGGGGCACGGTTGGAGCTCTGTTATTTTTCAAAACATAAAATTTTTGTACTAGAAAAATCATAAATAAAAAAATATTCGCTAAAAAAATCTAAAAAAAATGGAGCCCAAACTAGATGCTCCTAGCTATCTTTCTACCAAAGGGTTTTCAAAAATACTAAATGGTGCTCAAAAAATGGTGGGGGGCACGAAAGTCACTCTATTATGTTTTTTAACAAAAATAGGAGCATCTGTTGGTATTTTAGTTGTTTGACCCACTTAAACTTATCCGTTTTCAATAAAATTTAGTAGCTTAGAAACTAGACTCAAAATGCTACGATTCATATTTCTACAACATCTTCCAATTTTGAGTGTAACTATTTCGAAAAACTCATACAAGTTGAAGTTTTTTTTTTCAGAAAAATGCATCCACTTAAGACCCCCTTTTGGCCCCCCAACTTGGTGCACTCACCCAGGAGTAGGAAAAATGTATCAATGTAATACCTCTATGTCAAAATCAAACCAATCATGATTTTGTAAATTATTAAAAAATTTACAAGAAAACATGTTGTAAAGTAACGGATGAAAAATCAAAAGCATTCAAAGAACTCAATAGATGGTAACAAACATGACACATAAAAGAGAGAAAACAAAGCAACTTTATACAATCAACCACATAGTCAAGCTTGAATGAGGGTTAGGCTAGCAATGTTGCTTATTATACTCATTGATGTGTCCATACAATAGTCATGTGTCATCATAGTATAACTATCAAAATCTCAAGGATTGTGAATGTAAGGACTCAAATGAGGTATTATTATGTTTGAAACGTAATCATGAGTTATCTAGTAACTTGAATCATCTACACTAGGTGATTAACTGAAAATGGGGATATAGTGTTGTTAATTGGATCTAAAACATGTAAATACAATAAATAAATGAATATGGAAAATTACCCAAGCAACTATGAAAATGGAAATGCTAATATCCTAGAGTATTAAGAGAGTTATAATGAACTCATCTGATTGGAGAAGCTTATTGGACTGTGTCACAAAATGAACAGAATAATTTGGAAGAAGGAACAAATGTGTAGAGATCCCGAAAAGAATGAATCTGGGATGATTCTTGAGATTGGAGCACCTGGAAAGGGATTGGGGCACTTGCAGACACTCTGGTATGCAAAATGAGTGCCCTAGTCTATGCAACAGGTTCGGAACTGAGTTTCACAGGTTCGGTAGGTGGTTCGAAACCCTCATTGTTTGTCGCATTAGACTCGCTGCACCGTGCCAGGTGTCGCTGATAATCCAATATTTTTAGAAGACCTACAAAATACCTCAGAGAAGTATCAAAACCCTAAAAAAAGAATGCAAATGAATGGGTCAGACTGACCTCAGCTGCCACAACAATGGGCTTACTAAATGAGCGTTGCACTACATTTCGGACCCAAATGTAGTTTTGGTGTGTGTGTGAATCATGTGCCCTAGGTGCTCTTGTGTCAATCGCACTTTGTGAAGTAGTGATCAATAGCTATGAGTAGAAAATCTAATAGAATGTTTGCACAGAATAGAATCAAATCCCTCCCCCTATGCTTGTGTGATGTAGATGAACCAACCTTGTCCTTATGATGGAGCTAATGGATGTAATTGATCTCCAAATGGATGAAACTCTAGGTGGATGATAGTAATGACTAGTTATTGGTCCCTCATCACTAGTAATGATTTATAGGGTTCTCTTGATCTAATTTCGTAACTAACCCCAAAATGGCCGACCACCAAAAATATAAAGATCTCAAATGGATAGAAAGAGCCTAAAAAGTGGTGGGAAAGTTCAAAAAGGATTGGGGTGCCCCTGGTGGGACCAGGGCACCCATGGGCGCCCCAGTACTAATCTGGGTGCCCCAGTCAAGGCTAAAATAACACAAAACTATGAAAGTTGAATGGGCATGCATGTGCAAGAGGTCGGGAATGATGAAATAAAATAAAATAAGATGGCAAAAAGATGAGGGTTAATTAGTACTTTCTTCACTCAAAAATATTCTAAATAGTAGTATGAGACCAGGATTAAATAATGCCTAAAGTGCATGATTTTGTGTCAACATATGCCCCCACTTTATGTTGGTGAGCGGAAATATCGGTAACATAAAGTAGATAGAGATGCGTACGTGATTTCCATGAAGATTGTAGTCAAAAACATGTCGAAGGACTAGACAAAGCGTGGAATGAAAAAAAGATGATGAATCGTGGAAATTATAGATGAAAAAAAACAAAAAAGTGATGAGAGTGAACCTAGGGCAAAAACACGTGTGTAATTGCTGATGTGTACGATGTACCTACATGGTTAGTATGGTGTGTGCTTCTACGAAGTGTTGTTGTTGATGTTGTTATTTTTATTGCCCCCATTTGACTACTTGTTTCTCATACGGCCGGACCTACAAGGAGAAAACAATCAAGTAGTCAAATATGTATGTATGTATGTGTAAAAATGCAATGTAAAAGACGCATGTAAAAGTATGTAAATGTAAAATACACAAATGAAAAATGTAAATGGAACATGTGCACCTGATCCATGTCAAGAAAGAGAGTGTAGAAGGATATCCTGTATTGTGAGTTTTTTGGGTGATCTCACGCCACCTTGGCTGAAGAAGTGTAGGGAGAAAGCTACATTATTCTCCTTCTTGTAACTGCTTCCCTGAATGTGTGTGAAGAGATCTTTGTACGTCCTAGTTTTTTGGGTGATCTGACGCCACTGACCGAAGTAGTGTAGGGAGGCACACCCACTGTAACCTCTTAGCATATAACTGCTTCCCAGAATGCTAAGGACATCATGTCCTATAAAAACCGTTGTGTATAGGGTTCGTAGACTGGTCTAAACCCACTCGTTGTATGTAACCCACAATTCCAAGGGCAGAAAGTGCACTAAACTAAACTGGTGTAGAAGTGTTGTGTAGAATGTAAAAACCCCAAATGATGCCCCCCTCTTTGTGGGTGCATGTGACATCACTGATAGGAGAATGTGACCCTAAAAGAAGACTAACCACATGAAATCTATAACTCTGCCCTACATGGGGAAGGGAATGCGCTTGGTAGAAACCAAGGCATGTACAAACAACAAGGCTAGCCAAAGACAAGTGTTAATACAAACAAGCATGCATATAGAAAACAATGTCTAAGCTACACAAACAGTGTATAAGCTACCAAGAAAATTAGTAATGTAAACACACAATAAGACAGTAAGCCTCACAAAGCGGGTTGCAAACATGGGACATCACTCACGATGTCGCAAGACATGCAAGGCCATCATGGCCGCATACAAAAAAAAAGTGTGCACACCAAACAAAGGGAAATTCCTGCAAATAAGAGAAAACAATAATAGATAATGTAACAAACAAGTATGGAAGCAAATATCCCTGCATAACAAATGTTGCACATGAAGCACTTGTTAACATGTTAGGAAGATAACTAGTATGTCAAAAGCATGTATAACCAAGTAATGCTGGAAGAGACGATTGTGGATGCCCCTAATGACCAGTGTAGGAAGGGTAGAAGGCGAGCATCCATGTCACATGTAAGAGACCTATATCTGCGATCACAAATAGAAAATGACGTGAACACGCATGTGTGAATGATATAGATAAATGACATATAATTAATCTAACTATCTTGTGTAATAAAGTGGCCATGAAAAAACATAAGTAAGCAAGATTAAAAAGCAACCATAATATGCAATATGTTGTGGATGGATGGAATGGAATATCCATGTCTCTTTGAAATGTGGCACCCACATTTGACAAAATAAAGGGCATATTATCATATGCATACGTTCCCCACTTGGTTGGATGATATCACTATTTTCTAAATAGAAATAAAATATCATTTCAGTCATCTTACGAAGTTTTTTACGAGGTGTAGAGTATTCAGGGTGTTTCTTAATCCCAATAAGTGCATTTTTATAGTTCCATAAGGAAGAATTTTGGTTCATGTTGTTTCAAAGGATGATATTGTCATTGATCCTGAAAGAATTTATGACATCCTTTCTCTCTCCTTTCCAACTCACAAGAAGGATCTACAGTATTTTCTCAGTAAGATTAAATTTTTTAGGGAATTCATTCCTAATTTTGTAGGACTTGTCAAGCCCATTACCTTGATACTCAAGAAGGATGGAGATTTTAAATGGACCACTGAAGGAAAATAAATATTTACCAGCACCAAACAAGCAATTTATCAAGTGCCCATGCTTATCAACCCCAAAATTTTAAATTATTTAATCCTTTATGCATATGGGGTTGAGGCCAACATTGACGTGGTGCTGACACAACAAAATAATAGGGTTTCAAAGCAACTAGTGGCCTTATTTAGTAAAACACTGAAGGATTATGAATTAAAATATAATCATGTGGAAAAATAGGTCTTCACCATCATGAGATCTCTCAATAAATTCAAGAGTATGATTTTTGCTAGCCACATTCAAGTTCTAGTCTCACACCCCAATGTGAGAGACTTCAATATGGGAGAAAAAATCAGTGAAAGGGGAGCGGGATGGGTGACCTAGATCATGGAATATGATGTGACCGTTAAGGACACAATACTAGTTAGAGGTAGAGAACTTTGCAAATAACTTACTTTGGATGCTCAGGATAATAAAAAAGCTTCCTTCTTCATGGAGGAGAAGTAGGAAAAAAACACAAAAAACCTGTGGGACGCATATAGTCCACAAAATGAAGGGGGTTAGAAAATAGAGGATGTCAACATAAAAGCCATAATTGGATCAATAACATGGCCCGATTATTATCTACTAGAAGATATCCTCCTGGTTTGAGTAAATTAAAATGAAGACACCTGAGATTACAGTCTATTACCTACATGTTGATTAGTAGGGTTATTTTTTAGAAAGAACCTTGATGGAGTGTTGTTAAGGTGCATCGAGGGTGAACATGTGAAAACATTCTTGGAAAAAATCCACAATGGTTTTTCCGGTGGAAACTTATCAACCAAGGACGCGATAATGAAAATTATAAAGGCATGATACTTTTGGCCCACATTATTCACAGATGTTCATCAATGGGTCATAAAATGCAAGGAATGCTCTATCTTCACTGGTAAAAAGAAGATGGCAACCCTCCCACTTCATCCCATTCTAATTCAAGCAGACGAACCTTTATCTCAATAAGGACTTGAATTTATAGGCGTGATTAATCATCTGTTAAGTGTGGGTCATAAGTGGGTCTTGACAACAATTAATTACTTTACCAAGTGGACAGAAGTTGTGGCACTAAAGAAAGCTACTAAGTCATCTATCTTTGATTTTCTTGAAGACATCATGTCAAGGTTTGGGGTTCCCCAAACTGTCATTTCCAATAATGAAAGAGCCTTCTTAGGTTCCAAATTCTATGATTGGTCTCTTAAATATGGAATATGCTTAAAGAACTCTTCTAATTATTACCCACAAGGCAATGGTATGGTAGAATATACTAACAATAACCTCATCAGAATCATGAAAATGATAACCGAGATCAACCAAAAATAATGGCACACTAAAGTAAAAAATGCTCTGTGAGTTGACATGATCACATATAAGAGAGTAGTTGGAAATTCTCCTTTCATCCTTATCTATGATAGGGAGGCCAGAATTCCATTGTCTCTGGAACTACCTTCATTAGAGATGGTTTAGTAGTTAGAGTTTGAGGGTGAAGATCAAAGAACAATCAGAATGAAAAAATTAGTTGAGCTTGAGGAATTGAGGTAATCTACCATGATCATATTAGAAGACCATTAAATGTCAACTAAGTGGTGGTTTGATAAGAAGACAAAATTTTAGGCTCTCAAGAAAGGAGATCTAGTCTTGAAATGGGATGCAAATAGAGCTAAACCAAGGTGAAAATATAAGTTTAATGCACTTTGGAGTGGGCCATACATCATCGTTGCATGCAGGCATGAATTTTTTTTTGAGTTGTCTAAACTTGATGGGGAGGAACTTAAAATACCAGTTAATGGGATCCATCTCAAACCTTCTCTTTAATTTGTTTTATTGCATCTTATACATATATGTTGTTGTGTTTTATTTCCTTGTTGTTATGTTGGAGGTTCCCTCCTTTTATGTGTTGATCATTTATTGAGTGCATTTTACTCAATCCTTGTGGTAATCATTTGAATAAGTGATTGTGCACACTCTTCATTTTCACTTGAAGCATGTATGATGTTATTATTTTGTATATAGGTTTTAGAAGTCCACTACACTTATAAACATGTCATTTCAATTCTCTTCCTCCATGTTAAAGAATCAGATGACTTTGGGGCAGTTTCCAAGTGATTTATCTAAGGCTCCAAAATATTAGCTTCACAATAGAACTTTAGGAACAATTGTAAAAGGTAGAGATCAATTTTCAGATACATACTTGACTCCATGCCCAATGGATATGCTTCAAGGCTATTGAACTTTACATCTAGCAAGTAGGTATCCCCTGAAAGTCGCTAAACTATTGTCCAAAATAACACCCCATGTTATTTTGAACAACTCAATCAAGTTTTAGACTTAGATGCTTCCAAATAAAAGAAATTAACAACATTAAGGAAGTTAATCATTTGTGGACATCAAAATCAATATTTTGCGAGTTAAAGGAAAATTCAGAGCACCGTGGAGTTTACACACCCACGAAAAGTTGGAAAATGGCCTAAGAACAAGATTCATGAAACGAAGGGGTGGGAAAGCTTAATGCTTCACGACATGGAAAATATATTATTATGCGGAATTAGAAAATATAAAATTTTGCGGAGTTGATTTATTTTTCCTAATAAAAATGTAATACACTAAGGAGAAGCTATGATACAAGTAAAATTGACCGCAAGGCAAAGGAAATCAAGTTTGAATGCGACTATAGTTGGAAGTCACGGAACAAGAACTATGTGTTATGCCAGTTCTCAAAGTGTAGTGTTCCACATATTTCAAAATTCAGGTAACAAAGGGACATGGTCACGGGTAAAAAATTTCATGCATCATGAAGAGATATACCTCCATGGCATGTGGAGAAGGTAAGTTACATGTGGAATGCATTGATTCCATGAGTAATTAAAAGTAAAGAAAAATGTGGAACATAAAAAGTTTCTAAATGAAGGAGAAAGTCACGGATCAAGAAAAATCATCTAAAGTCCATGAGGCATGAAAAATTAGTGCCTATTTTGAACAAGACAATCAACCACTCCACCAACCTGAATTTAATTTTGAACGACATCATCCTCCTACATTGGTGATCTGATGGTGTGCACTTGGAGAAAAGTTAGATGCCCATACTTGACCTGCGAGATCTATGGTGATTGGTCCTTGGTATTGGTAGGTGGTTGATTTCATTAATCATTGTATAGTGGCCACCTATTTGGATTCTCATTTTGGAATATGTTGACTCATTGTGGTAATGTGTCATTTTGATTGATACATTGAATATCATGCATATTTAATTTTGAAGATGACATTGTTACATTACAAGGATAATTATATGCCGATATTGGATGCTAACTCATTTTATGACAAAGATATATAGGGCATATGATGCCAATATGCTTGATTATATCATGGTATCAATGTGATTTTATGACTAGATTATGATATCTCACATGATGGTATATATATTTATCGTAGATGCTTTATCATGTTCCCCTCTTGTTACACTAATGATTGATCATGATTTGATTATTCACTGGCTAGTTGTTAATTATGTGTGGATTATCATTGAGATATTGATTATATTGTTGTCGTATTTGTTATATATTATTGGGCAATTATAATGTTTAACTTGAGTGTGCAGATGACAAGTTTCACCAAGTGAGAAATGTAGGACTCAGGGAGGGGATGTCTCAAACCAACACAATGGATCCTAAGGGCCAAATTCCTTCCTAGTTTATTTTGCTATGGGCCACTTTACTTGACCTTGGTCCTTTTGTAGATTATTTAAACCCCCCTTATGATGTTTTATTATCATTACCTTCTTACTTATTTGGTTTGGCTAACACGTTTTTTCTATACTATTGCAATTAATAATTCTAATATTCTTTTCCATTAGCTTTGACCTTATGTTTAACTCTAACCCCTTGGATTTATGAAACTTTGGGTTATGTTTTGATTTTTTCTTCCTAATGGAGGATTTGGACACATAATCATGGATTAGGTAATCCCAACTACCTCTCCTAAATGTCATCATTTCCCCGAAAACTAGGATTTGGGAAAAAAGGTGACATTTAGGAGGTATATAAAGTAAGTTATCGAATAAATTTTCCTTGGAAAGAGCCCCTAGGCCCTATACCTAGGGGTGGGTGGGCTCCTTCCAAGGAAAATTGAGCCCATTTGGCCATTTTCCCCCTTTTCTCCCTCATCTTTTATGAAATTTTCTTGAGTATGTGAATGGTGTTGGGATGTGGGGATCCTCCATGATTGCTTGGATATTTTCTTTTTTATATTTTAATTTAGGTTTTTGGGGTGCAAATTTTGGAGATTTTGGATTGGTTGAAACATAGGTGGAGGGTGACACTTGTCACCCTCCCAATTGGTCCTTTATGTTGCTCTTTTTCTATATCATCCCCTATTGTGGAAGGGATTGGGGTTACTTGCTTAATTTTTATTGCTTTGGGTTTGCTTTTGGGAGCTTGCAAGGAGAAGGAAGTGGATTATAGAAGCTTGGATTAGAACACTTGCTTAATTTTGAGGTAGGATCTTACCTCAAATTTGTTTCTTGTTTGAAATGGTTAAAATTATGTTGTGTGGATTGAAATTGGTTGTTTAAATTTCTTCTCTTTTGTTTTCCCATCCAACCTTGCATGGAATGGGTTTTGGGGTGTGTGTAGGAAGAGGGAAGAATCCCCTTTTTACTCACCCTTGTGCTTGATGGACAAGCTTGAGAGGACTTTGGCTTACCCCTTCATTTGGTTTAAAGGGCTTGGAGCGATAAGGGGAAAATTTATGGAGAGATAAGGAGAGGATTTTGATATCTCATGGAGAGATAAATAGATGGTGGCTTACTATGTTTAATTTGGTTCTAAATTTGGCAATTTCATGGGATATCGTATCGCCTCTTCCCTCATTGAGAAGTTTGGTGCTTCTCTCATTTTTGTTTGGCCTTGTTTTCATTGTTTTGGGTGTTATGCTTAAATGTTGTATCCATGGGTGTGCTTTTGGTGAGTTTTTTTGAAACTGTTAGTTTGAGGCATACCCTTCCTTCTATCCCATGGGTTTGGAGGGAGGCTAGCATGTCCTTTCGGTCCACCTTAAGGCATGTAATGATGCCTATAGGTTGGGAGGTAAACAAATTGGTTTCTCATGGGTTTTGGAGCTATTGTGGGATGGCATGCAGCTTGAAGAATGGTCTTTAAAAAATTGCAAACGTTGCAGGTTTTTGTTATGTGCATGGAGTTACATTTTATTGGAAAATCGGGCATGTTGTCTCCTCTTGTGAGGAGGGCTTGTAATTCTTGCATTTTAAAGTTGTTATTTTCATTATGTAAAGAACATTATAATCTATAGTAATTGTTATGATCTGTAATTTGAATAGTTAAAATCATTGGTGAGAATGTTGTTGCAAAAGTGAAAGATTACTTAAAGTTATTGGTTATAAATCTCTCTTTCTATTTTCCCTTTTTAGTAGTCTTCTTTGGAAATGGGAAATTCAACTTAGGAAATAAAAGAATGTTTGAATGTTATGAAAAGAAATTTATCCTCCTCCCTCTTGGTTGAAATCTGGAAATTGTGCTCCTTATCTTGTCCATAATGGGTTCTAATTTAATGGGTTTGTTGGGCTTAGGAACTCCATACCTATTGTTACTTTGTGAAAATGGAAGGGAAATGCTAGCAATTTTAGTTTTGTTGTTTTTTGTTTGCTTGAATGGAAGGGGTTGCTGTTTAAATATAAAAGTTATAGTATTACCATCCTTACAATTCAATGGTAAAAATTGATTATTTATGGCATTACTTTCTGGGTTGAAAATCTAAATTTTCCATTGTATATCTAATAAAAAAACTAACAGGTTATTTTCTCTTGTATCTAAATGAAATAAATCATCTTTAGTTTACGAATGACAAATTATGTTTGATATATATATGTATATGCAAGTAGTGTACATGTAGAAAAATCTAAGGAATGAAAAAATCCCTTAATTTTTTTTTGAAAGGAATCTTCATGGCCGACTCCCTTCATAAAGGGATTGAATGTATTTAAAAAATATATGGTGGGGGAGGGTGGGATGGCTTTCCCACCTGTCCCCCAAACTTACCCATGCCACAATGACCATGACACAATTGTGACCCACCCCCCTCTACACCTTGGCCACGCCATGGCCGCCCCAAACCATCTATCTCAAAACAAGCCTCCAGTCTTCCCTTCTTCACCATGATGTTGCCCCTTTGGGGCCATAACAAATATGGCCTTCTTAATCTTCCAAGTGCACGCATGCGCGGACACACACACACACACACACACACACACCATTTACTCTTAATCTACAAATAACTAACATAACAACCATATTCATTTCACACACACACACACGCGTGCGCGCGCGCGCGCGCAACGCACACGCACACGCACACACACACACACGCACACGCACACACGCACACGCACACGCACGCGCACGCGCACACGCACACGCACACGCACACACGCACACGCGCGCACACACACACACACACGCACACACACGCACACACGCACACGCACACACGCACACAACACACACGCACCAACACACAACACACACGCACACGCACACACGCACACGCACACGCACACACGCACACGCACACACGCACACGCACACACACGCACACACGCACACACACACACGCACACACACGCACACACACACAGTTAATGAAGGCCACAGATCCATTGGATCAACTGAGAGAGATAGAAACTCAGAAATTAAACCCTTATGGAAAAACTTTAATCTGTGTGCACCAAACAATTGATAGATGTGTAGAAACCCTCCTTAATTCTTGCCTTGGCTTTTCCATTGCCTCCTTTCTACCCGCAAATCAAAAATGAAGCAAATACCCGGATGAATGAGAAGGATAAAAATGAAATAATAGATTTAGGTTTATATATGGTTGGGGAGGGTGGGATGGCTGTACTACCGTATGGTAGCACGTTCACCAAAATTTAACGGGACCTAAAAAAAGTGAATATAATTTCGCCTATGTATTTCTGCTGAGGGTTGACTGAAGTTAGTAAATTCGCCTTCATGTTATAACATTCTAATATATATATATATATATATATATATATATATATATATATATATATATATATATATATGATTAATTTGCCATAGTATAGTCCTATTTTTTACATTATAAGCATGTGAATAATCCAAAAGTATAAGACCACAAGCCAAAGGATTCATGAAAAAGTGAGAGACTTAAGAGGTAAGCAAAATATATCAGTGTTATAGGCTGACAAGTCAAATGTGCAAGTGTTACCGGCCGACAACATGTATCAGTGTTACATTCCAGTAACTAATATATGTGTTACTAAACGGAAACAAATATATATGTTTCCAACCGATAACAGATATACATATTACCAATTGATAACAAATATACGTGTTGCTGGCTGGTAACAAATATATGTTTCCAGTTGGTAATAGATATATGTTTCGCCGGCCGGTAACAAATATATGTTGCCGACCAGTAACAAATATATGTGTTGCCGACTGGTAACATATATATGTGTTACAGGTCGGTATCAATTATTTGTATTTTTGGCTGGTAACTCTATGTTCTGCAACCTTCCTACATATTCCTTTTCCGTACAAGTACTTGGTTTTATTTTGATATGTCATTCTTAAGTTGTGTTGGCTTGTGTTTGGGTAAATCTTTGTTGCTGTCAGTATTTGAAAGTTTTATGTTTTTATTACATGTGCAGACTTCAAAATCATCCATTCGATGGCCCCTGTTACAAATGGGAAAAGAGCTCAACTTCAAGGAAAAATAAAACACAATATGGAAATTTCAAAATATTTCAATAAACCAAAAGTAGCCACTGTGGTGAGAGGTAAGAAAAAAAATTTCTATTATGATAATGTTACTTTAATTTTTTAATTTACTTAGGGAAGTTGTAAGCAAACCAATTTCTCTCAAATATAGAAAACCCTAGTAGTGACCTTACTCTAGATGAAATTACCAATCACCAAAGTAATCCAATTCAAATTGACAATACTGATAATCCCATTTCCTGTCCAAATCAAACATCTGATAAACATTCCAGAAATTCACACCATAAACGTAAGAGTGGGAAGTGGACTATAGAAAAAACTTATAAATTTGAATGGTCAATCAAATACCCATTCATTGAACTTGTTAAACCTGAGAACAATGCTGATACTCCTACATAATGTAGATGTACTATATGTAGTTGGAAACTTGGTAGAGACCACAAAATGCAATTTAAATTGGATACAATAGAGAAGCATTGCGGGAAGATATATGAGTCTAAAAAGCAAGATGATGGAACAATTATAAAAACAACTAGATGGAAAACTAAGGAATATTGTTTGCATATGAGATATGCTGCAGAATATGATAATCATCATAAACATCTTTAGGACCTTGTTGAGAAAGGTGGAACTATAAAGGCTAGATTTGAAAAAGCTACTCATGTAAGTCTTCAGGAAAAACTCATTCAATTCAGAACAATATTTCACATTTTAAAAAATGGCAGACCAATTTCAGATCTAATTGATTATAAGACATTGTATCAATCTAATGGATTTCCAGACAATTGTTGGAAATTATTTTGGTAGCTTCTGCACGGAGGATTGGAAGCGGCTGACCTCACTCCCGGCTGCTGTTTCTGCCTGCTGCGTCCTTCTGCTGTCTCTGGTTCTGGATTGGATGCCGGACCCCTCTGGTCCGGATCGGGGGCCCCTCCTGTCAGGGCCCCTCTCTCCAAAGCCGCCCGACGTATGGTCTAAAGTTGTGGAGGGTTCCACATCAGCTCATAGCTCGGAAAAGCTTTCCCCCTCACTGACTGATGGGTCCTTTTCCCTGCGCATCCCCTCTCATATCACGGAAGCTGCTACTACTTCACGTGATCTGTCCTTGGTGGGCACTCTGATGGGAACTAGACCCCCTTTGGAGGATATAAAAAAATGGGCTCGTTTAAAATGGCATCTATGTGGAGTGCTAGAAATAGCGGCTATGCCTAATGGTTTCATCTTATTCTCCTTCAGCTTGAAAGAAGACTTCGCTAGAGCTCTGCTAGGTGGTCCGTGGTTTTTCGGCAGGTGGGGTTTCTATCTCAGGAAATGGTCTTCAGGTTTCAACCCACACACGGAATCCATGACCCAAGCCCCAATCTGGGTTCGCCTCCCGGGGCTCCCTCTAGAGTTCTGGCACCCGGCGGTTATTGAAGATATTGCTCTCTCAATAGGCTCTTTAATTGCAATTGATCAAGCAACAAAAGCAAAAACTAGATTCATTCATGCTTGTTTTTGTGTTAATGCTGATATTAGTTGCCCCTTACCAAAAGATATTGAGCTTATTTCAAACTTTGGAAACTAGAAGCAACCCATTGATTATGAATATATCCCTCAAACTTGCTCCTTTTGCAAAAAACTTGGCCATCGGGCCTCTGGCTGCCCATCTAAACCTCAACCAAAACCTAAGCCCCAAACCCTATCCCCAAAAATCAAAAACAAATTTATGCCCAAATCGTCTTCTCTTGAGATCCCGATCATACCCACTTCAAATGCCTTCGCTCTCCTTGAGGATGGAGAAATCAACACATCTTCTGATCCTGCTTCTGAGGTCATTCCCTCCTCTCTGGCCTTTCAACCTCTCATCCCCCCTTTGCCCTCCTCGGATCTCCCCGCCTCTTCCTCTCTTGGAGAGGTCCTGCTCCTGGCTACCTCCTCCCCCCCCCTTCGCCTTTTTCTGTTCCTTTTCCCTTCCCTCCTCTTCCTTTGATTTCCTCCTCCATGGATTCTCCCACCCTGTCTCCCCTCTGTCCGCCTGCTATGGACTTTGTCCCCTCCCCCACGGATCTCTCTTCTGATGATAGTTTCTCTCATCGCCTTACTAGAAGCAGCATCAAGAAACCTGATATAGGCCTGGAAAAAGCTCGGGGTAGAATTCTGAGCAGTATTAAGCTTCAACAAGAAGCAGCCACAAATGTTGCACAAGGAACTCAAAGTACAATCCCCATGGTGGTGGGGAATAAACCCAAACCAAAGAAATGAAGATCATTTCTTGGAATATAAGAGGGCTCAACTCTCTTCAAAAGCAAAGAGTCATCAAAGACATCAAAATTCAGCACTCTCCTGATATCATAATGTTACAGGAAACCAAACTAAAAAAGGATGATCACCTCCTTAAACTCTAGCCAGTAGCTTCTTTTGAATATCAACAGTCCACAGGGAACTCAGGGAGGCTTTGTACTATGTGGGATCCCAGAAGTCTCAAAGGGGAGTGTCTGTTCAAGCACCCCAATTTTTTATGTATCCTCTTCCAAGAAGTAGGGATGGACTTCTCTTGGATTGTTATTAATGTGTATGCCCCAAATTTGGAGACCCATCGTGGAAAACTTTGGAATGATATCACTAACTTTATCATCACTTGTGGTAAAATCCCCACCCTAATTATGGGCGATTTCAACTGCCCTCTTTATCCTTCAGAAAAACAGGGAGGTATGGCTGCCGTGCCGGTCAGCATGGAGGCTTTGGCTGACTTCATAAGGGAGAATTCCCTTCTGGATATGGATCTCCACGGCTCTTCTTACACTTGGTCAAACCGAAGAATGGGCAGGAACCACATACAATGCAGATTGGATAGATCTCTAGGCTCTCTGGACTGGATCTCTCTCTTTCCTGACTTCTACCTCAACTCCCTGCCTAGGGCGGCCTCCGACCACAACCCTCTTCTGTTAAGCACCAATCACAAAATAAATGCCAAGAACCCTCCCTTCAGGTTTGAGCTAGCCTGGCTTGATAATAACCACCTGACCCCCCTTGTTGCAGGCTGGTGGAATATCAATATCGATGGCACTAATATGTTCAGATTTTCCAGCAAACTCAAAGAAATTAAAAAACAACTCAAGATATGGAAGTCGAAGGTCTTCGGTAACATCAAGCTTCGCAAGCGGGAGCTAACTCAGAGACTGGCAAAAATTTCTGAAGAAATCGAGGCTGTTGGTAGATTGGATCACCTCCATCAACAGGAAATCTCTCTTCTCAGTGATTATCATAACACTCTTAAAGAAGAAGAGACCTATTGGAGGCAACGATCTCGGGCCCTTTGGCTTGAGCAGGGAGACCGTAATACCAAATTTTTCCACATCAGTGCTTGTAAGCATAAAGCTAGAGACAAGATCCAGGAGTTGGTGTCGTCGGAAGGGAACTTGCTAACTGATGAGTCTGATATCTCCAATGAGCTAATATCCTTCTATTCCAATCTCCTCCATGCTGATCTGCCCCCTCTGGAACAATCAATGAATGAAATGCTCCAGCATATTCTGCATCTGGTGTCTCGTGAGATGAATAATAATCTGACCAAACCTTTTTCTATGGAAGAAATTCATAAGGCAGTTTTTGCTATGAAGAGAGACAAAGCTCTGGGTCCTGACGGCTTTCCTGCTGCCTTCTTTCAAGTCTTTTGGGAAATCATCAAGCAGGATCTCTTCCAAGTAGTTAATGAATTTCAAATGAACAACAATCTGCTTAAGGAATGGAATACCACCTTTGTGGCTCTCGCCCCAAAAGTGCATAACTCTAAAGATGTGTCCAATTTCCGGCCAATAAGTCTTTGCAACACGTCTTACAAGATTATCACTAAGATGTTGGCCTCCAGACTTAAACCTCTTATGCCGGACCTCATCTCTCATAATCAGAACGGCTTCATCAAAGGCCGTCTCATCCAAGGAGGTATTATTACTGTTCATGAAGCCATTCACTTGGCCTTTCTTGCGAAGTCCCCTGGAATGATCTTAAAACTGGATATGCAAAAATCCTTTGACAGAGTCAGCTGGCCTTTCCTAATTAAAGTTCTGGAAAAATTTGGCTTCGACAACAAGTGGTGTAGCTGGATTTTCTCGTGTATCTCAACCCCTTGCTTCTCTATACTTATTAATGGTATTCCAACGGGTTTCTTCAAAAGTAGCAGAGGTATCAGGCAAGGTGATCCCCTGTCACCTTTCTTGTTTGTTCTAATGGCGGACTCTCTCGACAGAGCTTTGGAAGCGGCTAAAAATCAATCCATCATTTCTGGTTTAAAAATCACTTCAAATTGTCCTTCGACCACTCATAGTCAGTTTGCTGACGACACCTTGCTGCCGAGTCTAGCCTCTGTTATTGAAGCGCGGGCAATTATGGATATCCTCTCTCTTTATCAATCAGCTTCTCAGCAAACTGTCAACTTCAACAAGAGCAGCATTTCCTTCATAAACACACCCCCAGGTCTCAGAGAAAGATTGCTGATATCTTTGGTTGTATTATTGTTGATCTCCCCGCCTCTTATCTTGGCATCCCTCTCTTCCAAGGAAGGCAATCAAAAAATTTATGGAACCCTGTCATTGAAAGGTATCAAAAAAAGCTAGCTGCTTGGAAAGGGGCCCTGCTCAGTCAGGCTGGCAAGCTCCAACTGGTGAAAGCCACTCTTCAAAACCTGCCTACTTACTTCATGTCCCTGCTCAAGATTCCTAGTTCTGTGAGGGAGGTTGTGGAAAAGATTCAAAGGAACTTTCTGTGGTCTGGATCTGAAGATAAGAAAAGGATCCATCTAGTGGCTTGGAAAGAGGTTTGTAAGCCAACTTCTCACAGCGGACTCGGTCTTCGAAAAATGAATGAAATGAATGGAGCCCTTCTGGCCAAACTTTCTTGGGAAGTGGCTAAAGGGGAATCTTGTTGGGCCCATCTGCTCAGAGCCAAATATCTTGCTAATAACGAAGATATGCTCACTTCCATGCCTATTAGAGGTTCTGCCATATGGAACTCTGTTAGTAGCTCTCTTCCCATCATTCGTGCTGGCACTAAATGGAAATTTGGGAATGGTCGCCTCATTGATTTCTGGAGGGATTTATGGATTGGAGAAGAACCCATTGATCTTGATCCTACCTGGAACCCTATTAAGAGAAGCATCATCAATAAACATGGTAGACTAGCTTTGGGCTATTGGAAGATGGTGAACTCCACTCCCTCTTGGGATATTATGGAGTGGGATGATATCAACGATCTGCAGCATCACCTGCTGTCTTCGCTCAAAGCGGTTCTATCTTCCATATACATCCCTTCCTCCCATATTGAAGACGAGATTATTTGGCCCCTCTCCCCGTCGGGTTGTTTCTCTGTTAAGGCTACTTATCTTTCTTTGCATCGTGCTGACCAAGGTCCCCCCCTTTCCAAAGTCTGGCCAAATGAGATCACCCCCAAAATTGGTTTTTTCTCTTGGATCTCCTCCAATAATGCTTTCCTCTCTGGGGAGAATCTAAAAATAAGGGGTTTCTCTCTCCCCACAATATGTGTGTTATGTGCTAATGAAGCAGAGTCCTCTGCTCATCTCTTGATCCATTGCTCTTTCTCGCAAATTATTTGGCAGTGGCTTTTATCAAGGTTGGGAGTTTGCTGGATCTTCCCGGATTCCATTCAGGATACCCTTTCTCAATGGAGCTCTCCTTTCACTCATCCGATTTTGAACTTGGCATGGAAACTCCTCCTCCCGCACGGATTATGGGGCATATGGAAAGAAAGAAACAGAAGAATCTTCAAAGAAAAAAGTCTTGATCCTGGTCAGGTGGCTATTCAGATTGCTCTGGCTCTCCATGAAAATATCAATCTGACTACGTGGACCAAATATCAGCAAAAAATCCAAATATGCTATTCCCTGGAGTGGCAGAAGATATTATCCATTCAATGTAAAAGTACTCTCACTGATTGTAATTTATTCTGCTGGACCCCCCCTCCAAGGGGATGGAAAAAACTCAACACGGATGGTGCCTCGAAAGGCAATCCTGGTATGTCTGGAGGAGGTGCCATTCTCCGTTGCTCTTCGGGCTATATTGTTGCTGCCTCTGCCCATAATTTTAATATTGGCTCCAACCATCGTGCGGAAGCTTTGGCAATCCTCAAAGGTCTTGAGATGGCCATCATTTTGGGTAATGATCCTCTCCAAGTTGAAAGTGACTCCCTCAACATCATCAATCTCCTTCAGACAAATGATCCTGGTCATTGGTCGATTAGAAACATCATTGCTGATATCAGAGTTCTGCAAAGATTTTTCCTTCAAGTCTAGTACCAACATATTCTACGGGAAGGAAATAAAGCGGCCGACCTCCTTGCTAATATTGGTGTCCATATTGAGAATCAACAAAGGTGGACTGATAACTTCCCGAACGATCTCAGCCAAATCGTTCATAATGATACTCCCCACTGCTAACTGGCAGAGTAAAGGGCTGACTCGGGTCTCGGCTATCTTGATTTGGCCTCATCAAAGGATGGCGGTAATTATGGTGAAGTTAATGGATGGGACTCTTATCGAGGGGCTTTTGATTAAGGTGCTTTGTATTGATGCGAGAAATCCCCGCACGAACGGGCATTATCGCCACATTAATCATTTGAAGACGTGGTGAAAGTGCAATGATTTCTCGTCCGACTGCTATCCTGACCTGTTTAAGCTGGTTTCGCCCTCATTTATTCTTCTTTTCTGTAACTATCCTAGCGTTCAATCCATGGGGGGTCAACTGAAGCACCTTGAGCCCGACAATTGCGAGCCGATTAAGAATGATGAAGAGGTGTGGAATATTTTATTGGAAAATGGTATAGCCACTTTTCTGGAAAAGATGACCGGTTATTCTGCGCTGGTTTCCTATGCGGTCACGGCCTCCTAGTCGAAGGGTCAGGTCCAAATCGGCAACACCCGCTTCACCATTTCCACGAACGCCATTGCTGACGCCACCGGTCTTCCTGCTGTGGGTGATATTTACTACAAACGGTCGCTTCACATGGAAATTCAAGATTTTAATGCCCCTGGTGACAGGCCGAAGAAATATCTTTCTGGTTATACTCGGGATTCCCTGCCTACTCCCTGGGACAGAGTGGCGGAGGTTATTATGCGATATTTCACTATCGACGGCAGATACAGGTTAGTTTTCGGTCCTCACCTCTTCATCCTCTCTCATCTCAGATGGGGGAAGAAAATCAATCTTGCTGCCTTCTTGTTTCAGTCTCTTGAACATTCGGTGCAGTTAGCTCGGGAGGGCGAGGGCGTCATCCTTCACCAAGGTTTACTTTACCTGCTTTTCTCTATTGCCGCTTCTCACTCTGATTTTATCCGCTTTCCCCCCAAGTTGGGTTGCCACCGCCGCTCCCCTTCTCCTTATCCTCGCCCCTCCTCCTCCTCCCTCCACTCCTCTCAGCGTAGGCGTCACCTACTTCTCTCCTCTACTTCGGACTCTGACGTGGCTATTGTGAGTCCCCCCCGTGCTGCCTCCATCCCCTCGGACATTCCTTCCTTTCCCATGCCCACTCCCATCTCGTGTTTTTTCTTGGAAGGCACTGAAGCCAGTGGTCGAGCCTCTTCCCCTATTTCTAGCCCTGATTACTCTCAAGCCGTTGATCTCTTGGGCTTGGCCAAGCTATACCCCGACTCCCCGGGTTCGAAGCAGTGTGATGTCTCTCAACCGGTTTCAGATCCCATCTCCCAGGCTGCTGGTTCCAAGGCTCTCCTCGACGAAATTTTTTTTGCTGCTGACACTCTCCACTCCACTCCCTTGATGGATTCAAATCCTACTGATTCTAAGTCTGCTAACGCTCATGGTGATCAATGCAGAGCGACATGGTCTCCTCTATTCTGAGCAAGCTCCAGTGTGCCTTCAAAGCGCTGAAAGATTGGGAGGCCTTCACGGAATCCACTAGAAATGCTATTGTGAATGATTGCGAGGAGCTTATCAAGCTGGCTGACCTTATGGCTAATGACTCAGGCTCTCCTAGAGCTAAGAAAGTAGTTTCCGAGCTGAAAAAGCTCTTCTGATGTATAGTTTCTTTTTCTATTTTTGCTTTTTCTCTTCCTCCTTTTTTGGAATCTTCTCGGGTATTTTGACTCTGATTATATTAATGCTAAATCTGGCCTGATGGGCTCGTTTGTATAAGGTTGGGGGACCTTCTAAAACCCTCCCTTTACCCAATATATTCCAAAAAAATCCAAGATGGAAAATTGTATGGAAGAAATAGAAATCACTGATTTGAGAGAGAAGGTAAGAAATGCAAATTTTATCGCTTTGTCACTTGATGAGGTCACAACAGTAGATAATACATATTGGGTGTGCATGCATATCTACACTTTCAATTTTAGTAAGCATTTCAGAGAAGACCATCTATTAAATATGCACAAAATGATAGAGAACTACAATGTTGAGAACATATGGAAACTTGTTTTTAAAATTTTGAAGGAAATAGCTGGTATGGATGATCATTCCATCTCTACAAAGCTGCTTTGTATAGGAGCTGATGGTGCTTCTATCATGCGAGGTCACAAAATTGGACTTTGTATCTATTTGCAATCAAGCAGTAGCCCCTTACGTGATACCTATTGTACTACATGTCTCACCAAATGAATTTGGCTTACACTATTGTAAGTAATTTTGAAAATATTGCTAAGGTGGAGGAGCTGATACAAGACTTGCATTCATATATGTCAAGTAGTCCCTAAAATATTTATGGAGTTTCAAAGATTTTCTATTGGAATAAAAAATGGTAAAAAATTGGTAAAAGATGTTGACACAACATGGATATCATTGTATGAATTAGCTTGCAGGATTTTTAAGGAATAGAGGTCCTTAGCAGGGAATATGTTCAAGCATCGAAAAAACAATGGACAAGGATAAATATCTATTGTATCGCTTGACATATTTAGAGACATTATTAACTTTATGTGGTATTTTTCAAATGCTGAAGGAAATAAACAACTTGGTGAACCATGCTCAGGAAATATCCATACACATTTTTGATTTTATAAAATTAAGGAGACAAGTATGTATGATTTTAGATGCCTTATATTACACCCAAGATTGGATTCAAAAGACATTTTTTTAGCATTTTCAAGGCTTTTGACAGATACCAAATATCTAAACAGCTATTTAAATTTCAATATCAGTGGTCATCTTTATATTTCTGTTGATGGGAAAAATATTTCAATGCACACTTTATATAAAGATCCTTATGTAATAGGTTATAAACTTGAGGAAGTATCAGTAACGAGATGTCTTTTTTGATGCTGCAATTTCTGATACACATAAAAAATTGATGAAGATATCTGAAACATTATCTTCTGAGATCAGAGGACATTTTTTTAAAAAGTGATCTTCTGGAGGTGATGGGGGTTGTAAATCCCATTTTCTAGAATCCAATGATTGATGAAGAAAAAAAGAGATACAAACTTTGGGAAATTCATGACTCCACTTATGGAGCAATTTTACAAATTTTTAGATGTTAATGGAGGGGAATTAATGATCCGTAAACTTCTACTTTGGAACTCTATGAATCACACAATTATGTTGTTCTAATTTCAACTTTGGAAAAAGATAGAATTTCTTGAGAATTAGAGCTTTGTGACTGATAATCTAGTGCTATAAAAAGGAAATGTAGAGAAGGAAATAATTCAAACTTCAGCACCAACAATTTTATCCTGGAAACCTCCAAGGAGGAAAACCAGTCAGGAAGGGTAACTTCTCTTTCTTCCCACTTTTATTGGTCTAATATAGACAAATTACATATTACAATAAGTACAAAAAAGAAGCAACAATGTAAACCTTCTCTCCAATTACTTGCATTTGCTCTGTTTCTACACCTTGCTCCTATAATTCCACTCCAACACTGAAGATCTTGCTCACTGATCTCATTAACTCTTCTTCTTGATCTCTCTAGATCTTCGAATGCCTATTATCTTGTTGCTTTCATACATTTATAGGCCTTCCCATGTCCTCCCGTGTAATGGAGGATGTGAAAGGCATGGAATGGAAGAGACATGGTTGGGAACTTCAAGAACGCGTCCACTTACATTCCATTCTTCTTTTCTATTCGAAAGTGTCAGGGTCACCGCCCTGTGTAGCCCGATGGTCTCAGCACTGCTGCCCTGGCTGGGAAATGGTTTCAGGACCACTTCCATGTAGGGCGGTGGTTCTGAAACTACCGCTCTGCACAGAGCAACGGTTCTATCCAAAACCTCTGTTTACCTCATTTTTTTCACTTTTATTGTTTCTCCTTCATGGTGCTGATGGAACTGATGAAGTGATGTGTTTTTAGATCCCTATGGACCAATTAAATGGTATTTGGGATATAAAACTACTCATATAATAATCACAACATTTTGCATATATAATGTCTGATCGACATAAGTCTATTGCTGACCCAACAGAAATTGGGAGATGTCACTCTATTGTGGAGAAAGATGTATCGAAGTAGCATTCTGAGAGAGAATATAAGTGATTACTTCAAACTATATGAACTCATATAGACAATGATTCTTGGGTGTGTTGAAGATGAAATGGTGTTAAGTGTACTTACATTTGTGAAATCAAAACTTCGTAACAAATTGGATAAGAATTTGGAAACTTGTTTAAGAATCCATGTTTCAAGATACATGGTGGACACATTTCCATATGAAAGATCACTAGCTACATGGACATCTCTTGCAGAGCACACAGATGTTAACCAGATAGCGAACAATGAAGTCTCTAATAATCGTGAAATTGACTTGGAATCTACTAGAAAAGAAATTGCAACAGATATAAGAAGTGATGAAGGACCATCTAGGATAGGGTTGTTTCAACTACCAGATAGTTGATTGTATTCATTTTATGAAATATATATTGTTACTGGATATTTTTTTCATTTACATATATTGTGCATATCAATGTTTGGAATTTTTTTTAATCCCTTATATATTTTTAATAATTTTTACAAATAACATATGACTAGACAGTTCATATTTTTGCAATATGCAACACTAGATGATGTAATAGGAATTAAAGTTTGTTACTAATAAAGTATGTTCAATCTTTGATTTCTCACTATCACAATTCCACAGGCACAATTGTTCACAAAAATATTATAAACCATATATGATATATAACATCATGATTATTATGATTAATAGAAACATAGCAGTCTCCGACTACATCCCATCATGATTATTGGATATAATGTTTACATTATAATCCATATATGTTATATAACATCATGATTATTAGGAATAATCAAAAACATATTTGAAACTAAATTCAATGTAAATCCGAATCCAAAATCAATGTGTACTATTTATCAACTATTTCACATAAAGATAATAAACCATTTCACATGAGATCTCATAATAAAAAGATCAACAATTTCACATAAAGATAATGTTTTCAAATTCCATTTGTCATAGTCAAATACTGAATACATCAACAAGTAACATAGATAAAGTTTTAATTCAAGTTAAGCGGACCCTTTTCCTTGACTAGATTCAACAACTACAACTTTCTCACTATCTCAGATTACACCAGACTCTACTAATTCCTTTTCTGCAGCCTTAATGTTTTCTAAATTTTCTCTATCTTCCTTAGATGTATCTCCTACTGAAAGGATAGAAGGATCTTCATTAGTTTTTTTCTTCATAAGAATTTCCGGATCCATATGATGCTCCTTGATAATCCTCCACAAAGTATTGTTCTACCTTTTTAACAGAACAAGTTTTTCTTTAAAACCAATAGCCCCTTTAACACTCTCTTTCACTTTTCTCAAGTGCTCCTCCAACAACTGTATCTCTATCCTCAAAGTATGGTATTTTGACTACAATTAAAAAACACATAATTAGTATTTAGAATAAGATAAAGAATAACTATATATATGTAACAATCTACAAAAAAATTATAACTTACCACGGCCAAGTATTTCTCTGCATTAGCAATAGTGACAAGATTCTTGTCACAATTCCACTTGTTGTAGTATGACTGCACCTCAAAATTCAAATTATCCAATCTATTCAACATTATTGTCAAAACTTCATCCCTGTTGTAAACATTATCAGTGACTACATTTCCTTTTTGTGCTTGAGAAAGAATACCATAAATCACCACCAGTTGATTTTTAACCAATGAAAACAATTGTTCTTTGTTTTCAAAATTATGATATCTATCATTAATTTATTTGATCAGATATTTCTCTCAGATCTCCCACATCTTCATCTCCTTAAGGTCAGGAATAACATATTTCCATGACAAGGGTTGTAGCATTATCTGACACAAGGATCTCAAGTGAAAATCTGGTCTTTGCATCATCATCCATTTTTTCCTACCCAGTTGGGGAAGGAGGATCTAAAGAGCCTATCGGTTGTGGCATGTGCTTACGAGTAGATTGCGTCAAATCCTATGCATACCTCCTTGATGCTTGTCATCCCATAATAGCTTTCCAAACCCAATATAATCCTCATCCATATCTATATTGTTTAGAATATAAGTGCCTCTGGCACTTGGCACGCCCTCAACATTAAAACTGGGGAAATCAGATGTTGTGAAATTGTGAGTTCCCTTGCTCATAGTTATTGCAAGGATTAGGGAGCATAAGACTTTTCCCCCTACCATAAGCAGATGACGAAGGTGGAAGGGGAGGTCGGGCAGGAACTGATGCACTCCTTTTGTTCTGAGATGGATTTGGAGCATAGGTGGTGGCAATGGGCATGGCTGAAGGATGAATTTCAGATTGCCTAAAAGATATTGTAAGCATCATATACTTTAACAATATAAGATTTAACTACCAATATCAGTAATCAATATGTTAAAAATTTGAAATTAAAAGAACTTAAAAAACGAAGTGAACAATAGAGAATTTCTTACGCTGTGAATGTTGTCTATAGTCAACAAAATCTTGGTTGTGGCAATTAGGTGGAAGGGTGGTGGTGGCACTGCCATGTTATGAAAAAATTCTGAATTTAACGAAAATCAATTAAAAATAATGATAAATTCGTAAAAGAAATTCAAAACACTAATATAAATAAAGTTTAAGTCACTATTTTTTGTTGCTTTATACTAGAACTTGAAATGTATTGGGTGGTTACTGGCAGACTGTAGACATATCTCTTCATTGTCCTTGGCCCTCAGGTATGTATGTGGTGTCTCCACCGCTACAACATGAGCAGACACTCTCTCTGAGGTCGATGCAGATATGCCAGAAAAGGCTGCACATTAGGATAATGAAATTAGAAATATGACATTGTAGAGAATCATAGATTCAGATTATCAATATCATTAGTCTGTAAAATAATTAAATAAAATTGAAACAATTGATCATTGTGTAGTATGTAAAACTTAAAACCTAGATTTTGTTGTTGGATAGAAGCAGAGCGCATTTACTTCTCTCCTTTCTATGGGACTGGGCCGAGCACAACGAATTCAAAGAACCACACATCCATTTGTCTAGTCTTGACTCTTGAGCCACAAAGTCATCAAACTCAGAGATATCAATTGTATTGTTGTCACCATACCCCTCAGGCCCAGCAGGTTATGTGAGTGAACTGCCTTATGACGGAATGTTCCAATGTTTCACTTTCTTTTACCTGTTCATTGGTTCAAAATCAGAATTATATATTACATATTTATAATACAAGAATTAATTTAACAATGATTTTTTTTTTTAAAGGAATCAAGATTAAATGCTTTTAAAAAAAATACTCACCAAATTGTTGGTCCATAGGAATTACATGTTTTTCCATCTTATCGTGAAGAGAAGTTGGAATAGCTATGGATTTGAGTCCATAAAAACCCTCATAATATAAAGCAAGAACATAACAAGAAGAACAAATAACTGCAGTAGGATTGAATTTGGCCTTGTCAAGTTCAGAATGAATCTTTGACGCAAGATATGTGCACCAATCGAATCTAACACTGGCAATGGTTTGAAGAAGGTAGTGCATTTCCCACTGAGGAATGTTGGTGTATCTTCCCTGTAACACGATACGGGACTGGAAAAATTCCACCATGGCTAGGAGAAAGGGGTCTTTGATAGATTGAGAGTTAATGCCTCTTTTGGTTGGATTATTTACCTCAACCTCAATAGAGAGATTGTAATGAGACTCTAATTTCTTTTCTCATAAAAAAGAACGGATTTGGAGGTTACATGGAAATGCATTTTCATGGGGCAGGCCTGTTATACAATGAATGTTCTTCAGGTGTTATTTTGATGATAAATTGGTGGGAGGGTAATTGAACTATGAAAGTGCCATCAGAATGATTATACACTTTCATTTAATTATTTAGTAATTCATGTTTTGTCTGATACTGGGGCATGTAAATAAGACCATGGAACCATGAGTTAATAATCCAACCGGATTGGCTAAATATTTGAGTGTCTTGGATCAGTTGCAGCAACTGGGGATATAAAATGTTTCGGTAAACATATGGAGTCGGTTTAATGGTTTTTTTCTTAGGGGCCATTATTCTTGAATGCTAAAACTTGATTTCTTGATAAAAGAAGCAGTTTGCAAATTACAGATTAAGATACCTGTATATGATGAAAGATGTGACTTTACCTTGAATCTTGATGATCGAGTTCGAGCCTAATAGTGGAAGACTAGAAGTAGACGAGAAGCCTCAAACTCTTTGAAAAACTTTATCTCGTAAAAACTTACAGGTGAAAATGAGACAAAATGAATGGGGATGGCTATATATATAGGAGATGAAAGTACATTAAATGAGGAAGGCATGCCACACGTGTCATATTAAATGACAGATGCACTTCAGTGTTACTGTCTGGGGACACAAAACACACGTTACTAACCAACAATTTTGTCATTGTTACCGGCCATCAACACTAATTTGTGTTACCAGCCAGTAATAATAATAAAACATTACCGGTCGAAAACACCACATAATGTTACCGATTGACAACACTTTTCAGTGTTATTGGCTAATAACACTTTGTAGTGTTACCGGTGACAACACTTTTCAGTGTTAGCAGCCGTAAGTGTTACCGACCGACAACACTAAAAAGTGTTATTGGACAATAACACAAACATTGTTTTTTGTTATTGTCGTTCATACTTTTAGTTAAAAAAACCATAGTCCACCATTTTTTGGAAAATGAATTCCTTTCGCCGCCATCACGAAACTCATTTTGGAACTTTCGCTTATAGTGCTAATGGCTTTTTCGTCAGATTCGCCACCCATTATATAATATTTTTTTGGGAGGGGGGTCTTAAAATGAACCTTGCCTCACATTTGTTTTAGGGTTAACATATCTACGGTGGAGATCATATCAAATCTTGGCCCCTAATTTAATTACATTTTTACTTAGATGAATAAGGTTGCTTTTTAAAAATAATTATATTACTATATGTTTTAATGTGAAAATAACTTAAACCCTACAATTGATATTTATTAGGGGACTTTAAATTAAAATGAAAATTTTGGGAAGGGACTTAGGTTGTGTAATGGTAATTTATTAATTAAATGATTTAATTAACCCTCCTCCTTGAGAACTATGATTTGGATTTTATCTGTAGAACTTAACAAACGTCCTTACTTAATCTAATTTGGAACAATTTTTAAAAGAAGTTGAGATTTAATTAATTGGTAAAAATTCAAATAAATCTTTCCATTTTATCCCAAATGTGATTGTGAATCGTTAATGGGTTTTTCAACACTTATCACCGTCATGATATAACTATCGTCGACATTATTATTAACATTCATTGTAAAACTATACCCAACCGTGAAAGTGGTGTTACGCCAACTCTTTGGCCATAGTCATGTTTACAATGCGGTCACCATAACATGATAAATTTTATTCTGACATGACTATTCATGAATGCGGTTTGGTGTTGCTTCGCCATCCTAGCGACCTTGTCTTCCTAAACCTCCCTTAATATTATTATACTTACAATTTCAATAACCAAAAAAATTATATCATTATTATTGCCCTTTATCGACTAGAATTTGGTTTCGTAATTGTGTGTTTACCACTTTTGGAACTCACATTGAGTGTGGCATGACATCTGGCACCAGAGCTCAATTTCAACATCGGACGCTCTAGGGCTTTATTGTTAACTTTTGGTAGATAATTTAGTTTAAACCACTTGATTTAAATAGTTTTTACAAAATTCTAATGTATTATTTTTCCCTTGTGTAGGATGATGGTGTGTAGTACTAGACAAGGTATAATGATGACTCGGGGTCGTGGGAAGCCACCTCTAGAGACACCTAGGGGCGATTTTGGGCCACGGATCTTAGAAAAACTTCATCAAATGATGGGGGTCCTTCAGGATCAACTTTCTACACATCCTTAGCCAGAGGCAGAGGCCAATCATCATGATAGTGAGACACACTTAGATGAGAGTTCCCATTATGCCACTCACATAAAAATTTAATCACAATGATAGAGGACACACAACCATTCAGTTGAGCTTACATATTGGTGATCGAGGTCTCACAACCCCTCAGTTCTGATTCAGAGAGTGGGTGAGACACACCCTCATGTCAAGGCAATAGGTGGTGCCATTCGTGACCTTCTTCGACTTCATCCACCCATATATGGAGGAACGATAGATGGTTTTGGGGCCGAGGCATGACTCCTAAGTTTAGATAGTTGTTTTGGCTTGCATCCTTATGAGAGCAATGTCAAGGCTTGCCTCACCATACACCTCCTCTGTGATGCAATAGGTGCATGGTGGAGGAATGAGGAGAGGATGATATATTTGACCTGAGAGATGGTAACCTACGAGTTATTTAAGGAGTGTTTTCGAGATCGATATATTTCAAAGCACTTCATTCAGTAGATGATCGATGAGTTTTATGGTCTTTGATAGGGGTCCTAGATAGTAGCTCAGTATGAGTGTAGGTTTTTTAATCTTCTACAATATTTAGACTATCTCTAGGATGAGAAGTTACAGGTAAACATGTTCATTAGGGGCCTGAATATAAACCTGGTAGGGGAAGTGAGGATTTTGTCTCCCCCAACATTGGCGAAGGTGGTGAAGGCCTACCTAGCTGAGGAGAACAAGATGAGGAAAAATGAGACTCATGATAGGAATTGGGGAAAGTTACAAGAGAGAGTTCACTCATTTAAATATCAAAGATCATGTAGCTCCACCCCATCCCTGAGAGGAGGCTTCAAACCTTTTCTTAGCTTCATGACCTCCTCCATAACCACAACTGTCATCTCAACTGAAAGATCATTAGCAATAGAGGACTAGGCCAAACCAGGATAGTCAGAGAGGTAGAGGCCGTAATGGCCACATTTTTGACGTAGAGATAGGAGGTTTGGTAATTTTCTTCCAAATTCGGCTTGTTCTTAGCAGTTTTCTAGAGTAAGACCCACAAGATCAATTCACTAGAGCACAAGAGGGACTCATTCACATAGGAATACACCAGGTTCATTTTATTTGTGGAGCCCATGATCATTATGCACGCTTTTGTCCATAAAGGCCATATTTTTCTGAAAGGAAAAAGAAACTCATTTCTGAGTAGACATTTAGTGATGTAGGGCACGACCATCACATCTACGTTGCAATAGAGAACCATCAGGTCGAGCACCTGACCATGATCATTGAGATGTCATGTATGATTAGAGGTACACCTATTATTGTATTATTTGATTTAGGATATTTTGAATCCTTTATATCACCCTCTTTAGTGGATAGGTGTGATTTGGTGGCCTCTAGGAGGGAAGATAGTTGGTAAGTAGAGTTGGCCAAGGGGGCCAAGCTCGTTGTAGACTCATATGTGGAGAGTTATATACTTGACCTAGGGGTATTCTCCACTACCTTAGACCTCTTTATTTTTCCATTGGGATCTTATGAGGTTTTGCTTGGTATGGATTGGCTTGATTCCCATCAGGCCAAAGCTAACTGTAGAAATAAGTTCATAGAGTGTGTAGATGATATAGGAAGTTCTACAGTTATATCCGGGATTCAGAGACCAATATCCTTGCGTATGATTTTGGCTATATAGATAAAGTGGAGCATGCGCAATGGATTTTAGATGTTTTTTTATCATGATCAGTGATAAATCTGAGGAGATTTCAGAGAGTCCTCCATTAGATGAACACCCTATCTTGAGAGAGTGTGCATAGCTGTTTTTTCTCCATGGAGCTTCTACGTATGCCACTGTGCATCATGAGGTGGATTTTTCTATTGATCTTGTTCTAGGTTCAACACCTATGTCCCATGCTCCATACAAGATAAATACCCCTTAGATATATGAGCTTAAGATTTAGTTAGAGGAGCTATTAGAGAATGGTCTCAGCCAACCTAGTGTGTCCCCATGGGGTGCACCAATGATTTTTTTGAATAAGAAGGATAGATCTCATTCATTTGTGTGTTGAATTTCAGAAGAAATAAACATGGTAATGGTGAATAACCATTATCCCTTACCCTGTATTGATGATTTTTTTAATCAGATGAGGAGAGCTAGAGTGTTCTCCAAGATAGTTCTGATGTTAGGTTACCATAAACTACGTATCACAAAAGCAAACATACATAAGGCATT
Source organism: Taxus chinensis (assembly GCA_019776745.2). NCBI lineage: Eukaryota > Viridiplantae > Streptophyta > Pinopsida > Cupressales > Taxaceae > Taxus > Taxus chinensis. The sequence goes on from CM034149.1 coordinate 163,346,082, forward strand.
TTTTCAGACTCGTTATGGGCATTACGAAGTTCACAACGGTCCCTTTCGGTTTGATGAATGCACTTGCAGTTTTATGAGCCTCATGAATGGGGTTTTCAGGACCTTATTAGATAAATTTTTCATTGTGTTTCTAGACAAATTTTTTATTTACTCATGCTCAGTAGAGGAGCGCCAAGAGAACTTGAGACAATCATTATAGGTTTAAAGGGAGCACCAATTCTTTGGTAATTTGGAGAAGTGTTCCTTATTTCAGACCAAGATTTAGTATCTAGGGAACATTATCATAGGCGAGGGTATCTCAGTAGATTCCTCAAAGATCCATGCTATCATTGATTAGTTATCCCCCACCACAGTGACTAAGGTTAAGAGCTTTATGGGGTTAGTGGGTTATTATTGTCATTTTGTTTAGTATTTTTCATGGATTTCCAATATTATCACCTCCCATTAGCACAAAGAAAAGATGTTTTTTTGATAGGATAAGTGTGAGCAGGCCTTTCAGCTGTTCAAGAAGTGATTGACAACTATACCCATTCTTGTAATTCCCAAACCTTTGGCTGACTTTATGGTTTTCATTGATGCATCTATAGAGGGACTTGGAGTGGTGCTCAGTCATGAGCATCATGTCATTTATTTTGAGTCTCACAAGATCAAGGACTATGGACATAATTATCCCACTCACGATTTTGAGCTTACAATATTTGTTCATGACTTTGTTTCATTGGAGGTAATTTATTTTGGGTAGACCATTTGTTTTGATGATGGACCATTTGAGCCTTCAATATATCTTCTCTCATCCCAACCTCAACACCCGACAATAGTGTTTGATGGATTTATTCTATGAGTAGGAAATGGATATCTAGTACATCAAAGGGAAGGATAATGTTGTCATTGATGCTTTGAGTAGGTGGATCCATTAAATTTATTCCTTGATGTTACGATCAAATCTCAGGGGAAGGATACTTCAACAGATTCTTAGAGACAAATTTTATGAGGGTGCCAGGTAGATGGTTTAAGTCATAGGGGTACTTAGTGGGAAATTATGTAGGTTGCAACTTGGAGTCAGAAGGTCTACTTTGGTTTCATATATACATATATGTGCCTAGAGTAGGTGATTTTCACATATTTTCTCTTTTAGAGGCACATCAAGTCCCATATATAGCTCATCATGGGTTAAGAAGATGTATGTAGACTTGAGACAACTTTACTTTTGGCCGGGGTTATGCCTTGATATTACAGATTTTGTATCCCATTGTCTTGAGTGCTAGAGGGTGAAGGTCGAGCATTATTACCCTACGGGCCTTCTTTACCCTCATGATATTCTAGAGTGGAAGTGGGGCATGGTGTCTATGGAATTTATTGTTAGTCTTCTTAGTTAATCATTTCATCATGACATGTCATCATGGTGATGGTGGAAAAGTTGACCAAGGTTTCTTGCTTATCTCTTATGAAGGTATCTTATAATGTCAGTTATCATTGCATAGGTGTTTATGGATGATGTTGTGAGGTTACATGGTATTCCTAGGACAATCATTTGTGATCATGGGTTTTTTTATACTTCTGATTTTTAGACTTCATTTCAGTTAGCTTTGGGGACTCATGTTAATTTCAGTTCAACGTACTATCCTTATATAGATGGGCATATATAGAGGGTGAGCCAAGTGTTAGAGGACATGCTTCTTATGTGTGTGATATATCAACAAGATGAAGCAGGAGAATTATATGTATCTGGTTATCAGGATTTATATGGGAGACCTTACAGGGCACCATTGAGCTGGGACATATTGGTTCATAGGATTGTTTTTGTGTCCTGCTTATCTTCAGGATATGGAGCAACATGTTGTTCTCATTTGGACAACTATTTAAAGAAATATTGTGTATTTCAGAAGGCATATGTTGATACGAAGAGGGTTGACCATCACTTCCTTATAGGTGATAAGGTATTTCTTAAGGTGCATCCGCATAAGATTCCAATCCATTATGGAAAGGGTTTTAAGATATCTCTTCATTTTTTGGGACCTTTCAAGATTTTGGAAGTTATTGGTCCAGTTGCTTATGGTTTACCTCTACTGCCACACCTATCCTGTGCACACGATGTGTTTCACGTATCGCTATTGTGAAACTTTGTACATGATATAGCTCATGTTTTGGATTGGTTGGCCTTGCAGGTGGATGCCGAAGGATGATGTGAACTTTGGAACATGTGCATATTATAGAGTACATGAGGCTGGACCTTTGGGGGCACGACCTGGACCAGGTTAGAGTCTAGTGGGATGGTACGACGAGACTGAAATTACTTGGGAGGATGCGACACAATTGAGGGCCCGATATCCTTACCTCTTTTAGTGACTTCCCAGAGGAATTCAATTCCTAAGGCGAGGGGGATGTAGTGCCCACCTATTTTGATCCCCGTTTTGGACCATGTTGACTCATCATGGCACCGTATTGTTTTGATTGATATATTGAATATCATATACCTTTCAATTTGATGAAAATGTTGTTACATTACATGGATAATTATATGTTGATATTGGATGCTAAATAATTTTATGACAGGGATGTAAATGACATATGATGAAAAGATGTTTGATTATCTTATGGTATTGATGTCATGTTATGACTAGATTATGATATCTATTATGATGGTATAAATATCTGTCATAAATGCATTATCGTGTTCCCCTGTTGTTAAACTAAAGATTTATCAGAGTCTTATTATTCACTAACTAGTTGTTTATCATGTGCATATTATCATTGAGATATAGCTTATATTGTTGTTGTATTTGTTAGCTATTATTGGGTAGGTATAATGTTTAACTTGAGTGTGAATATGACAGGGTTCACCACGTGAGATATGTGGGAATCAGGTGGGGGATGTCTCAAACTAGCATAATGGGCCCTAACGGCCAAAGTTCCTTCCTATTTTATTTTGTTATGGGTCATTTTACTTGACCTTGGTCTTGTTGTAGATTATTTAAACCCCCCTTATGATGTTGTTGATTTAATCTATATTGAATTAAACCTTATTTCAGAATAACTACTATAAATAATGATATACAATTAATAAAATATAGTAAGATGCAAACAATAAGCATTAAATGATACAAAGCTCTAAGAAAATGAGAGACAGAAAGTGACTTAGCTGATTTCGTGCAACCTGAGAGTGATCCAAACTGAGCAACTGCTAGAAAAAACTAGGAAAAGTGTCATCAAGGCTTAGCAAGGGTTCTAAAACTTAGGAATACACAAGACAAAAACACCCACAAGAGGACATGAGTGCCTGAGTGCTAGTGAATGATCTAGGTGCTAGTGTCCAATCAGATGCTCAGGTTCTAGTCTTTTCTGGACTGGAGGACCTTCGCCATTAATCTTCATTTCTATCTTTGGTTTCACTCTGATGTCACTGGTTATACATGTAACTTGTAAAATAGATAAATAGATGGGCATTCCCAAAAACCACATCAAATCTAATAAAGAAGATGTGGAATGAGGAGTCACACTGACCCCGACAGTCATCTGAAGAGTGAACTTACGACTGAGTGTTGCAATACATCCCAACCTCCATGTAGTTCTTTGTGTATGTGTATGTAATGATACCCTAGGTTTCCCTTGTGCAAACTGTAGTATGATAGTGGGCTGGATCTAGATTGCTCCAAGTATGAAATATGTGTGTGATGTAATAAAATGAACTTCCCATCTTATGATATGTATGCAGATCAATGCAGCCCTTGTCCCTTGTATAGATGTGCTAGATGTATGCCTTGTAATGCTCTTGTGCCTTTTGTAAAATCTTAGGTGATGATAAATAATGCTTATAGTGTTTGGCCCTTGATTTAGAATAAGTAACTAAGTATATATATGATTCGCTTGTTTGAATTTTGTAACTGATAATTGAAAGGCCAACCCAAAGTATTAAAAGGTGACTAAGAAATAAAAGAGACCCAAAAGAGTAAGAAGAATAAATAGAGGGTCAGGAGCACTTAGGAGGGACAGGAGCGCTTGGGAGCTTCTATTCTAATTGGGAACTAGTGTTCGAGGCCAAAAAATATAAATCTGTCAAATTCCAGAAAATTTGTAAGATGTTTAAGGTTAATAATAATGCAAGAGATAAAGCAAAAGGCCAAAAGGAGTTGTCAACCACTAGTTTTCTTGCTTAGGAATCATGTATACATTAGTATGTTTTAGGGCCTAAAAATGTACCCAAGTGCATAGATTTTGTGTTTACAATTGTATTATCATTACCTTCTTACTTATTTGGTTTGGCTAACACCCTTTTTATATGGTATTGCAATTAATAATTCTAACATTCTTTTCCATTAGCTTTGATCTTGAGTTTAACTCTAACCCCTTGGCTATATGAAAATTTGGGTTATGTCTTGCTTGTTATTCCCAATTGAGGATTTGTGACACCTAATCATGGATTAGGTGAGCCCAACTACCTTTCCTAAATGCCATCTTTTCCTCAAACTCGGATTTGGGAAAAAGGTGACATTTAGGAGGTGTATAAGGAAAGTTATGGACTAAATTTTCCTTGGAAAGAGCCCCTATGTCCTATACCTAGGGGTTGGTAGGATCCTTCCAAGGAAAATTTAGTCCATTTGGCCATTTCCCCCCTTTTCTCCCTCATATTTTATGAAATTTTCTTGAGTATGTGAATGGTGTTGGGATGTGGCGATCCTCCATGATTGCTTGGATATTTTATTTTTTATAATTTAATTTGGATTTTTGGGGTGCGAATTTTAGAGATTTTGGATTGTTTAAAGCATAGGTGGAGGGTGACACTTATCACCCTTGACGAGTGTCGTTAATGTTCATACTTTAATTAAGTTATTCTATCAATCTAGGGTGGTTTCCATGGCTGTTTGCAACAAAGGGAACAATAGGAACGTAGTATCAACACAGGTTTTAATAATAAAAACTATAAACTAACAAAATGATCGTGATTACAAAATGAAATGCTTAAAATGAAATACAGGAATTGAAATCTTGACTAGGAAATTCACTAAAGCATTAATAATCGAAACTAAATTTCATTCAAAAACGTAGTAAGTTGTGAAATTGCAACTAATAAAGAACATAGAAAGGAAATAATTGTCAATCCCCTTCTCGTTGGGTAGGAGTGGCCCTTGCTCCTGCCCTTCGATCAAGATTTGAATTGAAACTCACACAATTGAACTTCCTCCTGAATCTACTATATTTATTGAATTGGAAATATGCTTGTACAATAAAAAGATTGAACCTCTAAGTCTAATCACATCATCTCTTTTATACCAAAGAATTCCTAGTCTCTCTAGGAGATCTAGTTATTCTAGTGACTACGTCTAACCTTAACTGACTATTTAACTAAACAATTCTATCTATTTTTGGCAATAAATTAATGGCGGGAGCAGTTCATAAAGTGTTTGAACTTGAAATATTCTCAACAACTAAAGAGAGAATTCATGATTGAATCCTTGGTAGGAGTCAACCACCTATTGTTCTATCAATCTAGGGCGGTGTCCATGGTTGTTTACAACAAAGGGAATAGTAGGAACACAGGCTCAACACAGGTTTCACTAATGAAAACTATAAACTAATGAACTGATCATGATTACAAAATGAAATGATTGAAATGAAATACTAGAATTGAAAGCTTGACTAGGAAATTCACTAAAGAATTAATAATGGAAACTAGATTTCATTCAAGAACATAATAAAATATGAAACTAAAACTCATAAAGAACACATAAAGGAAATAATTGTGAATCTCCTTCTTGTTGGGTAGGAGTGGCCCTTACTCCTACCCTTCGATCAGGATTGGAACTGAATCTCACACAGCTGAACTTCCTCCTAAATCAATTATCTTTATTTAATTGAAAATATGCTTGTACTATGAGAATCTCAGCAAAGACTTTGCTAGCGCATGGAAAGTGACCAAAAAATGTGTTGTTGTTGAGATGAAGGGGATTAGTCTGGAGATCACTGTGGATTCGGTGGCTAAAGTTATGGGCATTCCAGTGGTGGGGAGGGAGGTCTACAAACCGAAGAAGGAAGCCTCTGAAGAACTGAATCTGTTTCTTAAAGGTAATGAGAATATCACCTCCCATTTTGCTGGCTACCTTAGAATGTCTTTACCTAATCCATATGACGAGGTGGATCTCACCTTAATTCAATCCTTAACCCTGGAAGGCTATCACAAATGTATTTACGTTTACCACCTCCCAATGCTAAACCATTTTAGATGGGGGCAGGCTTTTAGTTTTCCCTATTTCTTGTATCGTTCTTTGCATGCCTCTGTTTCACAGTTTAAAATGCATAGGATCTTTGTCCCTCTCCACCAGGGATTTATCCTCACCCTTGTCAAAAGGGCGGCCCTAGACATTGACAAAACTGGTGCCCTTAAACTGGATTTGGAAGCTTATGTGGACAGTTCGGGGTCTAAATCGAAGGAGGAGGATTTGAGTGATGATGAAGATTATCTATATGGTGACACGAAAGAGGATGAGGTGGAGGTGGTCGCAGCCCAAAACCTAAAGGATCTTAAATCTAAGTAGATCCTGAGCACTGAGCCAAACACTAAGGGTGATTCTAGCAAATAGGGTGTCCCGACTCCTATAAATGCTCAATTTGAACAACACTATGAGGCTATGGGTCATGTCGGCCTGATCAAAAGTGACAATCACTTGGCCAGGATGGTGGCTAATATCGATGAGCTAAAGGGGGACATGTGGCTCACTAAGAGCCCGGTCTAGTTTATTTTTAATGATTGGCAAAAGATGAAGGAGCAGGTGTAGGAAGCAGTTAGCAATGGGCAGGGTGGTGAGATTGAGATCCTAAAGGCCAAATTTGAGGCCATAACCAAGGAAATGGATTAGGTAAAAGCTATCCTCCATAGCTATATGGAATGGAGCATTGTGAATGTTAAGTTGGCCCTGCAACAACTTAAAACTCTTATTGTGTTGTGGATAGTCAAGGAAGGAAATGGAAAGTGACCCTGGATGGTTTAGACCTAGGCTTTTTGGATGTTAATATTGATGCTCTTGAAAAAGAATGGGCTAAGGTGCTGGAGGTGCTTGAAAAAGCCTACAAATGATTTTGGTGCAAGGTGATCTATTTTTTCACTATCTCTGTCTATGGCTATTAGTTCATTCGATGTTGTTAGTTTCTCTATGATTTTTTGTTGATGTTAGTATCACTATATGGGCTCTTAAGTGCTCTTTTACTATGAAATTTTATACTATGGTTTTTTGATGTTATTATAATTGGCTTTATATGCTCTCATGGAGCTTTCTTGATGTACAAGGTAGGGTCCCCTTAACCCTCTTTTTACCACTAATAAAAAAACATGCTTGTAAAATAAAAATATTGAACCTCTAAGTCTAATTACATCATCTCTTTTATACTAGAGAAGTCCTAGTATCTCTAGGAAATCTAGTTATTCCAATGACTACGTCTAACCTTAATTGACTGTTTAACTAAACAATGCTCTCTATTTTTGGCAATACATTAATGGTAGGAGTAGTTCATAAAGTGTTTGAACTTGAAATATTCTCGACAACTGAAGAGATAATTCGTGATTGACTCCTTGGAAGGAATTAATCACCTCTAGAAGATTATTCAAATCATTAGCTAATTGAAGAGAACTGAACTGAAGATGAGTCTTCAATTGTTGGTCATATTTCATCTTCTCATGGCTTGAATGTCTTTTGAATTAATGAAGATGTTTTCTTTTCAGAATGTAGTGTTGCTAACTGTGATATTTAGATATTCGAGCTATCTGCATGTGCACGTGAGTTCCCCCAAGTTTCGAAGAATTTGGACTGGTGACTTGGATGATTTGGATGCGCTGCTTTGAGACCCCTAGTAAGCGGATGAGAGTCCTATGCTAACACATCAAATAAAGTCCTGCATCAGTGCATGAATTAAGTCATGCGCTCTCAGTGACAACTCAACATATACTTCTTTCGAAAAATGAAGTTAATGTTCATAAAAAATCTTATTCAAGCCTTTTATGTAAAAGAATCAACAAGATAAAAACATCACAAGTATACGCAATAATTTCTTCATAATCATAGTAAAGTATTAAATATAAAGAGTAATCATTGTTCATCGTGTATCATGATATCAAAATGGTATGAGTTTAAACAGGGCTTAAACATAACAAAATGGGGTTCATCACTCCCCTAGACTAAGGATTTAGCATGTCCTCCTGCTACCTAGCATTAAGTTGTTCAACAATCCTAGAACAATTATACTCATTGGAAAAGGTTTGCCAAGTTTCATCAAGAGATACATCAGAAAACCCAAAATGATCAACAACATTCTTCCTCTAAGTCCTATAACTATCCTCTGATTGGTCATTTGTTGAATTCCACCATGGCACTTGTGCAAGAATCAGAGGGGGCTTTTATCTCATTCCAATCCATTGTTCTTTGAGGCCCAAAATGATTTTGCAGATATCTTTTACTCGTTTCAAGGACCACCAGAGGTTCGTTGGTGAAATGACCTCTTTCCTTTTGTATGGATCTACAAGCAACTGATATCATACCTGGGAGGCAAGAAAAGTAACATTGAATGTGGGGAGCACCATGTTCTCTGAAATTATTGACAAAATTCTGAAGAATATCTATGTACCTGTCTACCGGACGTAGACAATACACTTGTGAACGTAATCTATTGAAAAAAAAGGGGAGCTGGTAAATCATGCCTCATTAAGAGGCCAATGTTAGACTCTGCTTGCACAAAGATTGCTCTCTGATCCCGCCACTCTCCATGATGTCTGAGCGTTGAAATAAATGCTCTCAGCTGAACTTCCCCATATACAAATTGATTGGAATTTCAATCTACTCTGAATTAGAAACTTATGAACATAGAATTCACATAGAAAAGTTTGTTCAATATCATTGACGATAGTATACGCCCCTACAAACTGACTGTCATCTTCAAATTCTATATCCAACATTGCCTGGCTCTAGTTATTTTCCATCTGAAAAATTGTTCCTTTAAAAACAGGGCATAAAAGTTAGGGGTTTTGCAAGAGAGTACCTGATCATAGAGCCTACTGACTGTGACCACATTTTGTTTCAAAAATTTATTCTCTTCCTTCATATTTTTATTCTCTTCCTCCACTGCTCTGAGCCTATAACATTCCTCCATCCATTTAGCCATACCTTTCAACACAATGATCTGGGGAAAAACAAAACTGGTTTGCACAGCCTAATCTTTCTTGGCCACTGGTTCTTGCCCTCCTTTGTTTTCATGCAACAGTGTAATAGATGTGTTCAACTCCAAATTTGTAGCCTCTAGGAATTTTATCTGCTGCTCTTTTTCTTCTAAGGATCTGTTGTATCTGGAGAGTGGCTTCCTCATGGTGGACTATCATTTCTTGCAAGGCTTTTGAATTTCTTGGTCCTTGGAAGATAGTTGTTGGGAGAAACTAGTATCCTTAGCTTCCAAAAGTGACTGTAGTTGGCCAATTCTCTCCTGAGCTATCTGTAACTCGAACTGTACTTTAGATAAGGAGAGGACTTGGGGTAAAATAGTATCAGGGTCTGGTGGAGAACTAGGTCCTCCTTCTTCCAATTGTGCCTTACCCTTATCTTTAGTTAATGACTCTTCAGGAATAGATGGAGAGATTGGCTTATGTGGAGACTCGGGTGGAGTTTGAACCAGTGTTTGCATAATTTTAGTTGCCTCTTGTTCTTCTTGTGACAGTGGCTTATCAACTAGGGTTTCATGAATAACAGGGGTAGACCGGGAAGTATGGAGGCATTTCTTGGGTCTACCAGAGGTGGATGGAGTGTGTTCCACAATAGTCTCAAGCTTCAAGGAGTATGATTTTTGGAATTTAAGCCACTTCTTTGTCCCATGCCTCTTTTTCACAAATTTGTGTTTACAAATTAAGTGAATTAAACCCTGAAATTTGAGATATGAAGCCCCATAGTGAAAATTTTCCATGGCAACACAAATGGACTCATAAAGGAATTGGGGCAAATTGACTTTATATTGGGGCTTGGCTTTGCCATGTCATAAATGAATGAGCATTCTTAAAACTGGACCTAGTATAATTTCATATTGGCCTTCACATGTGAAATACCTAATTAACCACTTGGCCACTTCGGCCCAAGGTTCTGGTATGCTCAATCTCTTAACCCCTTTTGACTTTCCCTTATTGTCAATTACCAACTGTAATTTCTCTTTCTTCCCTACTACAAATCTCTTGATTATCTCATGATACATTGTCCTATCACTAATAGCTAACCCATCATTAGGTATACCAGAAAACTGAATGATTATAGTGGGAGAGAAAGGAATTTCCTTACCATTTATAGTGGCGTACCCATCTTCCATATTCCTTACAAATTCTTCAGTCATTGGGATACTAAACTCTTCGTATGCCAACAAAAAATCTAACCATCCCGCCTTCTCAAATATCTCCACTGACTTTGTGTCTACCAAGAGATCGACATAACTGGTGGGTTCATGTCACAGTCTGGGCCCCATGCTAAATTTGAGAAAGTTAATAAAAGATAGAAAGGCACATAACTGATAGTGCAGAAGTCTCAGGGTGATAGTGCAAGAAAGTGATGGTGCAGGATTGAAAGTGACTAAGTTGGAAAGCATATTTGAACAAACTTAACATGCAGGGTATATAACCAAATTTGGAAAGTGGTGCTAAAATCCTCAGGTGATGAGGGGAGTAATGGGACACATGTGAGCATGATGGTAATTAATGGGTTGTGGATTTGATGTGGATTTTGGGAGTGTGCAAAGTGACTTGGGAAAGGAGGGGCAATCAATAAACACGATGGCAACAATTAAAACTTTAAATTTAAATCTTTCCTACTTTAGAAGTAATCAATTACGCATACCTTGATATCTATACTTGTCAAATCTCCACCGTTATTCCCATGTTGATGTCATGCTCCATGCATACATGGTATTCCCTTTTTATTTTGTTGATCAGATTCAGGAGAGAAGACTGCCATTGCTGGTTTTCAATCCTCTGCAATACTATTATTATTATTTTATGAATGCCATTTCTGTTTTTCAACCAATTCATGATTGCCATTTCAGTTTTCCCCATCCCTCTTATTTTTAGCAAGTGGATGCTCATGTCTGGATTGTGATAGGAAAAGAGACTTTTCCTACACAATTAAGATCTGAATCTTCTTGAATTGCTCTTTGAAAATCTTCTCGAGATGTTGGTTTATGGTACAGCCTCAGTCTGTGCCCATTAACCAACATTACCTTCCTTTCACCATCTATTGGAACCAATTGCACTGTCCCATTGTCAAATACCTCTGCAATTTGATATGGGCCCATCCACCTCATATGTAGTTTTCCTTTGAAGTATTTATACTTTGAATCAAACAGTAATGCCTAGTCTCCTTTCTGAAATTTTCTTGGCTTTATTTGTTTTTCATGCCAAAGTTTGCCTTTGTTGTTGGATGATCTCAGTATGGTGTAGTGCTTGAAGCCTGATCTCATCTAGTTCATTTAATTGAACAATTCTTTCCTGTTGTGCTTCTGTCAATTCAATGCCCACCTCAGATGTTGTCTTTAATGTTTGGATCTCAAACTCTATGGGAAATATTGGTTTCTTACCATAGACTAGTTCATATGGTGTAAACCTTGTTGTTTTCCATGTGGTGTTGTAAGCCCACACTGCTTCTAGTAGTTTCTGGCCCAATTATTTCTTGAGATGTCTATAGTCTTTGTGAGTATGTTCTCCAATTCTCTTTTGGTCACTTCTACTTGTCCATTTGATTGTGGGTGATAGGGGGATGACTTCTTGTGCCTCAACTGATATATCTCCATGAAAGAGTTGATTACTCCTGACATGAAATGTGGCCCTTGGTATGACACAATTGATCTTGGTGCTCCAAACCTTTGAAAGATACACTCATAGAGAAATTTTGCAACCTTCTCATCTCTTGCATGTGGTAGTTCCTGCACTTCATCCCATTTAGTAACATATTCAGTACAAACCAAGATGTATTCCTTACCTTGGGAGGTTGGGTCAAATGGCCCAATGAAATCTAGTCCCCATTTCTCAAATGGTTCTAGGACAATTTTTGGTTGGAGGGGAATTTCTGATGTAAATGCTGGTTTCCCCATTCTCTGGCATTGATCACACCTCTATACATACTTCTTGACATCCCTAAACAAGGAAGGACAATAGTAACCAACTCCAAGAATTTTGTGGATGGTTCTTTGCACTGAATAGTGTCCTCTCGATGGTTCATCATGGCATGCTCTAAGTATGTCAAACACTTCATTTTCAGCTACACACTTGTGTAAGACATGATCAAGCCCACATTTAAAAAGGATTCCATTCAACCAAGTATACATTACACTCTGTTTAATTAATTGCTTCCTTTGCTTTGGTGTGAAAAAGTTTGGAAACTTCCTTGTGGCTAAGTAATTAGCCATGTCTGCATACCAAGGAGAGGTAGTGGAAAGTGCAAACAAATTATCATCTAGAAAGTCATCATTGACTTGTTCATCTTCCTCTGAAGTGGTAAGTTAGGAAAGAAATTCAGCTACAATGTTGGACTTCCCTGTTTTGTCAATGATTTTTAGATTGAACTCCTGTAGTAACAACAACCACCTAACAATCCTTCCATGAACTAAAGGTTTATTCATTAGATATTTAATGGTTGAATGGTCAGTATGAAAAATCACCTCATAACCTGTAATATAATGTCTAAACTTATTGATTGCATATACTACTGCCAGAAATTCTTTCTCAGTTGTTGTGTAATTCCTCTCAGTAGGGGAAAGATTTTTACTGATATAGTAAATTGCATGCATGGGTTTTCCCTCCTCTTACTGTCCCAAGACAACACCTACTGCTTCATTTGAGGCATTTGTTTGGATATGGAAGGGAAACTTCCAATTAGGACCTCTCAACACCAGTGTACTTATCAGCGTCTCCTTAATTGCATCAAAATCTTGTTGGCATGCTTCTATCCATTCAAACTCAGAATCCTTAGTTAGAAGAGAAAATAATGGAGAAGAAATTTTACTAAAATTTGATATGAACCTACGGTAGTAACCAGCATGACCGAGAAAACTTCTTACCTCAGTTTGATTGGTGGGTGATGGACAATTTTACAATGATGCTCACCTTGTTTGGGTCAACCTTAATTCCCTCAATTGAAACATGATGGCCTAAAACTATACCTTGTTCCATCATGAATAAATATTTCTCATGATTCGGGGATAGCTGGTGTTTTTCACAGTGAGTAAGAACTTTATCCAGATTATTGACTTCCTCTTGAAATGTTTCCCCATAGACCGTAAAATCATCCATGTAGATTTCTACACAATCATGGGTGAGATCAGAAAAGATTACCAACATGGCTCTTTGGAAAGTGGCAGGGGCATTACATAACCCAAAAGGTAGCACTCTGTAAGAAAATGTCCCCTAAGGACAAGTGAACGTTGTTTTATCTTGGTCTTCAAGAAACCCTGTTATCTGATTGTATCCACTAAATCCATCAAGAAATGAGAAGTATCTTTTTTTGGACAAATTATCTAAGACCTGATCAATAAAAGGTAATGGAAAGTAATCCCTATGAGTGGCTTTGTTCAATTCTCTATAGTCCATGCAAACTCTCCATTTTCCATTATTTTTGGGCACTATGACCAAAGGGGAAACCCACTGACTGTCTGAGATTGGGTAAATAAATCCTACATTCAAAAGCTTTTCAATCTCAGTTTTCACAATGTCTCTCAGAGTTGGGTTTATCCTTCTTTGAGGTTTCCTAACTGGTCTGGCCTCCGTGGTGTAGATGTGATGTGTACATATGCTAGGATGTATACCTTTCATATCACTATACTCCCAAGAAAAGGCTTGGGGGTGAGAACAGAGAAGTTTGAACAATGTATTTTCCTCTTGATCAGTCAGCCAATTGTTTATTGTCAATGTATTTCCCAGGAGAATAGGAAATTGTTTTGTATCTAGATGAATTGAATTTACCATGGGGTAATTTCTTAAAGTGAATTTAATGGACACCTATGTGGTAGAAATTTGTGCACAGAGGTTATGTTTTGGAAGATGCACGGAGTCATATCTATGTTCTTCGTGAAAGGAAAAATAATGGGCATGTTATCTTCATCCATGAAATCATTCCTTATTTCAGTAAGTCACAAATGACTATAACAAGACTCAGTGCATGAGTTAAGCGCAAGACTTGAACTGAGCCTAGTGCAAGACTCGGGTGCAGGAATTAGGCTATGTACAACACCAGTGTCATGGTAGTCACATTGAATCTGATCTGAGTGTTCTTGAATTACTACCATGGCAAGAGAGGAGATGATATCTTCAGAATCATCAGAGTCATCCTTGGACCACTATTTGTTGTCTATAGCAAATGGTTTGGTTGTAGGGTATAATGACAATTCCTTTGAATCTTGACCATTGGTGATGACCATGTTTCATATCTGCAGTCAATAAGGGCAACAAATTGTAGCTAACCAAGGGTGTCCCAGGATTATGGGGTAACCAATTTTTCTATTCTTTGTTTTTATTATCATGAAGTCTACCACATAGTCCCAGGATTCGATTATAATGGTAACATCCTCTATTATTCCCTTAGGTTTATTCACTGACTGGTCTGCCATTTGCAGGACTATATGTGTGGATTGTGGTTCAGGGAGTTCCAATGTGGAAAGAGTGTTTGTAGTCATGATGTTTATGGTAGCTCCTAAATAAATAAGAATGTTAGGAATCTGAAAATTTCCTATGTAGACTGTTACAATGGGACTTCCAGGATCTCCATACTTAGGAGGAGGATTATTTCCTTCTAAAATGCTAGCAAGTTTCCCATCAACATGAATGGTCTTGGGTTGACTCTTCCTTCTCCATGGAGTCTTGAAATAGAGCTCTTTAATTGTTTTATTTAGTTCAGGGATATCTTTAAGAGCTTGCAACAGGGGAATGCCAATACTTAGCTTCCTCAATCCTTGGATTAATTCTGACTCTGGATTTTTAGGAACTATGGCATTTTGTTTCTCAGAGAGCCTAGATGGGAAGGGAATGTCAATGTCTAGTTGATGAGTTTCTTCAACAGTACTAGGTTGCATTTTCTCTGGTTCTTCATTTTCTTCAGGAATCTCCTCAATAACAGGAGAGGAAGGTTTTGATGTAACCTTTCCTGAACACAACAATATGTTCTTGCAATCCAGCGAATTCACTGTGGGGTTCTTCTCTGTTTCTATCGTATATGTTGGATTGCCCTGCCTTACATTCTTAGGATTGGCCATAGTTTGTGCAGGGATCTGTGGTTGGGCAGGTTGATCAAATTGAGCAACATTGGTGGGACCAGTCAGTAGGTTTTTCTGGTTTTGAGGTCTTCTTTGATTAAATTACTGCTGCCCAGATCCTTGAGGTGCATTCCACTATTGTTGGTATTGTTGTTGATATGGTGGAATTTTTGGAGGTGGAGCCCAAGGTTGTTGATAATAAGTTGGTGGGGCATACTGTGGGCTCCATTATTATGGGGCTTGTTGAACCCAAGGTGGTGGGTATGGCCATGGTGCATTCCATTGATTTGGATTCCATTGTGATCTTGGGATGTAGGGATGATTTTGGTTGGCTTGAAATTGTCCTCCTTGCCTCTGAGCCATATAGTTCAGCTCAGATTCCTCTTGGTTGCTTTGTTTTAAGTGATTATTAGCAAGGGAAGCAATTCCACATTGATCTATGGCATGCTTAAGTTCACAGAGAAGACAGATCTCTGTCTTATCCAAAGGACAATCCTTAAGTCCATGTTTAGCTCTACATCATGGGAAGTAAATGAAAAAAGGCTCTATGTTCCTAGCCTTCTCTCTATCCATAGTTGTATTGAGTTGAATTAGGAGGTTTGTTTTCAAATTCACAATTTCTTCCCTTAACTTGGATAGGTCCCCATTAGCCATTTTGCCTTTTTGCTTCCTCAATTTGGGGCGAGTTCTTGAGTAATTTTGACAAAGGTCGATTATGTCTGTGAACTCTAACTTGTTCATATCTCCCTTTCCCATTAAGTTGAATGCCTCTTGTGTGTCTTCATCCAACCCTTTCAGAAATAAAGTTTTGAGTAGGTTAATATCTAGGTCAGTTCCACATCTTCTGTGAAGGAAGAGGAACCGATCCAAATAATTCTCTACACTTTCATCTTTCTTCTGTTGAATCCTAAAAAGCTCTTCTTTTCTATCTCTACCCCTGCAGTAATCCTGATATTTTTCCAGGAAGGCCTGTTCCATCTCCTCCCAGTTATGAATGGAATTTGGGCCCAAACCCATAAACCATCTCATAGCTACCTCTTGCAGAGTGGAGGGAAATAAATTAAGTTTTTGGTTATTAGAAGTGTAGTCATATGTTTGGCATAAAAATTTAAACTCAAAAAGGAACTGGTTAGGGTCTTCTAAAACTAATCCCCTGAAAGTTGGAAGAATTGATGGGGATATATTTTTCATAGGAGAATCCTCATTAGGATCCAATTCAATAGGGTAGGTAAATGTTCTTTCAATTGGAGGATTCCATTATTTGCACCATTGTTTTCACCATTGGAGTTATGTACTTCATCATCCATTCTTCATTGGTCATCAAATTGTTCCACATGCTAGTTTTAAGGTGGGTTTTGAGGATTTAGTCTAATGAATCTACCTCTATGGTCTCTAGGTCTAAACATACAATCCTATCATACTGAAAATGGTTCCCTAACTATTAGTACTGAACTTAATTGTGTGTGTTCCACATACTCCAACTCAGAGGATTCTTGCTGTCACTACAAGGTCTTTTGATCTTTATGTAAAAGAAAGAGTTATGGAAATGAGATTTCTGAATGGAAACTTACCAGACAAACAAGCAAGTACCTCTAGCTAGCACCTTAACATTTGATAACACCTTGAATTCCCGGAAACGATGCCAAAAAGTGACGAGTGTCATTGATACTCGTACTTTAATCAAGTTATTTTTTCAATCCAGGGTGGTGTCCATGACTATTTGCAACAAAGGGAACAGTAGGAACGCATTTTGTAGCAACATATTTTAATAATAAAAACTATAAACTAATGAACTGATCGTGATTACAAAATGAAATTATTGAAATGAAACAATGGAATTGAAAGCTTGACTAGGAAATTCACTAAAACATTAATAATGGAAACTGAATTTCATTCAAAAATGTAATAAACTGTGAAACTGCAACTCATAAAGAACACAAAGGAAATAATTGTGAATCCCCTTCTTTTTGGGTAGGAGTGGCCCTTGCTCTTACCCTTCAATTAGGATTTGAACTGAAACTTACACAACTGAACTTCCTCTTGAATCTGCTATCTTTATTGAATTGGAAATATTTTTGTACAATAAAAAGATTGAACCTCTAAGTCTAATTTCATCATCTCTTTTATACCAGAGAAGTCCTAGTTTCTCTAGAAGATCTAGTTATTCCAATGACTATGTGTAACCTTAACTGACTATTTAACTAAACAATGCTATCTATTTTTGGCAATAAATTAATGGCGGGGGAAGTTCATAAAGTGTTTGAATGAAATATTCTTGACAATTGAAGAGAGAATTCATGATTGACTCCTTGGAAGGAGTCAATCACCTCTAGAAGATTTTTCAAATAATTAACTGATTGAAGAGATTTGAAATGAAGACGAGTCTTCAATTGTTGGTCATATTTCATCTTCTTGTGGCTTGAATGTCTGTTGAATTAATTGCAATGATTTTTGTTCAGAATGTAGTGTTTCCAATTGTGATTTTCAGATATCCAAGTTATCTACATGTGCAAGTGAGTTCCCCCAAGTTTTGAAGAATATGGACTAGTGACTTGGATGATTTGGATGCACTGCTTTAAGACCCCTGCTAAGCGAATGAGAGTCTTGTGCTAACACATCAAATAGAGTCCCGTGCCAGTGTGTGAATTAAGTCATGTACTCTCTGTGACAACTCAACATATACTTCTTTTGAAAAATGAATTGAATGTTCATAAACGATCTTATTCAAGACTTTTATGAAAAAGAATCAACAAGATAAAAACATCACAAGTATACACAATAATTTCTTCATAATCATAGTAAAGTATTAAATATAAAGAGTAATCATTGTTCATCATGTATCATGATATCAAAATGGTATGAGTTTAAATAGGGCTTAACCATTAAAAAAAATGGGGTTCATCAACCCTCCCATTTGGTCCTTTGTTTTTCTATTTTTCTATATCATCCCCTCTTGTGGAAAGGATTGGGGTTGCTTCATTTTTCTTTCTTTAGGTTTATTTTTTGGAGCTTGCAAGGAGAAGGAAGAGGATTATGGAAGCTTGGATTGGAACACTTGCTTAATATTGAGGTAAGATCTTACCTCAAATTTGTTACTTATTTAAAATGGTTAAAATTGTATTGTGTGGATTGAAAATGGTTGTTCAAATTGCTTTTCTTTTCTTTTCCCATCCAACCTTACATAGAATGGATTTTGGGAATGTGTGGGAAGAGGGAAGAATCCCCTTTTTACTCACCCTCATGCCATGCTTGAGGGACAAGCTTAAGGGAACTTTGGTTTACCCCTTCATTTGGTTTGAAGGGCATAAAGGGATAAGGGGAGAATTTATGAAGAGATAAGGAGAGGATCTTGATATCTCATGGAGAATAAGGAGATGGTGGCTTACTATGTTTAAGTTGGTTATAAAATTTGAAATTCATGGAATATCTTATCCCCTCTTCCCTCATTGAGAAGTTCAGTGCGTCTCAATTTTTTGATTGGTTATGTTGTATTGTCTTTGGGGTGTAATTCGTAAGTGTTGTATCCTTGGGTATGTTTTTTTGACCATTTTCTACTGCTAGTTTGAGGCATGCCTCTCCCTCTTTACCATGGAATTGGAGGGAGGCTACCATGTCTTTTTGGTCCACCTTAAGTCGTGTAATGATGCCTATAGGTTGTGAGGTAAACAAGATGGTTTCTCGTGGGTTTTAGAGCTACTTTTGGATGTCATGGAGCTTGAAGAAGGGTATTTAAAAGTTGTAAAAGTTACAGATTTCTATTTTGTGCATGGAGTTACATTTCATTAGAAATTTGGGCATGTTGTCTCCTCTTGCGAGGAGGGATTGTAATTCTTGCATTTTAAAGTTATTCTTTTCATTTTGTAAAGAACAATATAATCGGTTATAACTGTTATGACCTGTATTTTGAATAGTTAAAACCATGGGTGGAAATGTTATTTCAAAATGTACAAGATTACTTAAAATTGTTGGTTAAAAATATCTCTTTTATTATCCTTCTTTAGAAAGGGGTAATTCAACTTAGGAAATAAAATATTTTTGAATATTATGAAATGAAATTTATCCTCCTCTCTCTTGGTTGAAATCTGAAAAATGTGCACCTTATTTTACCCATAATGGGATTCCAAGTTAATGGGTTTGTTGGGTTTAGGAACTCCATATTTACATGTGTTTACCTTGTGTAAATGGAAAGAAAATGATAACAATTCCAGTTGTGTTGTTTGTTGTTTGTTTGAAGGGAAGGGGTTCTTGTTTAAATATAAAAGTTATAGTAGTTCCATCCTTACAATTCAATGGTATAATTTAGTTATGTATGGCATTACTTTCTGGGTTAAAAATATGAACTTTCTATTGTATCTATGATAAAAAAAACCAAGAAGTTATTTTCTCTTGTATCGATGAAATAAAGCATCATTTGTTTAAATACAACTTTTGTTTGATGTGTGTGTGTGTGTGTGTGTGTGTGTGTGTGTGTGTGTGTGTGTGTGTGTGTGTGTGTGTGTGTGTGTGTGTGTGTAATGCCTGCATAAGATCAAAATATGAATTCTTCCATGTAGGAATAAAAGTTCTAAGTTTTAAACAATGTTTAACCACAAACACACACACACACATACACATGTATATCATTATATAAAAATAAAATTTAAGTGTATTAAAAATCCAAGGGAAGAAAAATCCCTTTAAATTTTTTGAATGAATCTTCATGGAGAAACTCCCTTTGAGGAGTGTTTGAACGTTTTTATACATAAAAAACATATATATGGTGGGGGATGGTGGGAAAAATGTCCCACCTATCCCCCACACTAACCTATGCCACATTGGCCACGACCCAGCCATGGATAGCCCTCCCTCTAACCCTTGGCCACGCCATGGCCGCCCCAACCCTCACCGCCATCAAAAATGACCAAACGGTCGATTTTGTTGCCCTATTGCCACCCCTTTGGGGCCAAACCATATGTGGCTTTCCTTGTTTATAAATGAATATAAATGTATACACACACACACACATACTATTTAATATTAAACCTGCAAGTAAATTTGTATTTTAGGATGAAAATATGAGCATTTGTAAAACTCAAAATAAAAATAAATATTTATAAAAATGGCCAAGGAAGACCATATATCCATTGGATCAACTGGGAGAGATAGAAACTCTAAAATGAAACCCTTGTGGAAAAACTTTAATCTGTGTGCACCCAAAAAATAATTAAATCTACAAACAATTGATAGATGTGTAGGAACCCTCCTTCATTCTTGCCTTGGCTTCTCCATTGCCTCCTTTTTGCATGTAAATAAAAAATGGAGCAAACACCTGAATGAATGAGAAGGATAAAAATGAAATAATAGATTTAGGTTTTAAAACATTATCCACACATTTGTTTTGGGGTTAACATATCTACACTAGAGATTAGATCAAATATAGGGCCCTAATTTAATTATATTTTTACTTAGGTGAATAAGGTTGCTTTTTAAAATAATTGTATTACTGTGTGTTTTAATGTGAAAATGACTTAAACCCTATAATTGATCTTTATTAGGGAACTTCAAATTAAAATGAATATTCGGGGAAGGGACTTAGGTTATGTAATGGTAATTTATAAATTAAAATGAGGGAAGGGACTTAGGTTGTGTAATGGTAATTTATTAATTAACCCTCCTCCTTGAGAACTATGATCGGGATTTTATCCGTAGACTTTAGAAAACGTCCTTATTTAATCTACTTTGGAATAAATTTTAAAACGGGTCGAAATTACATTAATTAGCAAAAATTCAAATAAATCTTATCATTTTATCCCAAGCGTGATCGTGAATCGCTAATGGGTTTTTCAACACTTATCACCGTCACGATATAACTATTGTCGATGTTATTATTAGGATTCATCTTAAAACTATACCCAACCATAAAAGTGGCATTACGCCGACTCTTCAGCCATAGCCATGTTTGCAATGCAGTCACCACGACGTGATAAATTTTATTCCAACATGACTATTCGCGAATGTGATTTGGTGCCGCTTCATTGTCATAGCGACCTTGTATTCCTAAACCTCCATTAAGATTATTACACTCACTTTTAATAACAACAAAAAAATTAAATTTATACCATAATTATTTCCCTTTATCGAATGGAATTTGGTTTCCTAGTAATATTTTTACCAATTTTGGAACTCATACTGAGTGTGGCGTGACACATTCGATGTGGTCAACTTATTCTCCCCTGTCTCTTAAATTCTATACATGTAATTACTTTGGCACATAATACATGTTCGATTTCTGCAACTCTAGAGATCTACCTTTTGAGCTCTAAAAATCTTGTTCTCGACCTTTGTAACTCACATGTGGAGATTCCTTTCCTCGTCTATGTTTCTATAAATTGTTTAGATTTGATATTAGTGCAAGTATGGATTCATTCCTATGACTACTCTATGTTTTATGTGAACATCTTTTTCCTCTTACACATCTTCATTATTTTATAGTTATTCTCTTTCAAATTTTTGTGACTCTTTTAAATCTTCACTTGTGTGTTTACACATGTGTCTTTTAGAGAAATAACCGTTCCATTTTCCAATTTGGTGCATCACCCGTCCTTTTATTTTTAGTTCCCTCTCTCTCTCACACACCATGTCTCCTTGGATTCGTAGTTTAGGAATTAGATAGTGTTAGAGTAGAAATTGGTTAGTGTAGTTGCAGTGAACTAGAGTGAGAGGACCCAATCCTTTCATCTGAGGCTTGATCTTGATTTCCCCCACACTTTCAAGATCATTCATGTTTTCACTAGAATGTTGAATACCTGATTCAACAAGGGTGTGAATTTCAGTGACAATAGTCTCACAAAGTAACTCTTATTTTTCAAAAATACAAATATGCTAAAAAAAACAAAACATTCAAATAATCTAATAAACAAAAAAATCAAATATTATCAAAATACAAAATCAAGACATGATATGACTTAATTTTCTAGTTCTTTACTTTAAATATGTTGTTTTGCACATAGTTTGATAGATACCATATTTTATATACTCTTTACACATGTGTTTCATGAGGCATTTAAACATGATGAAGGACTCTATAATACTTAAATGTTGGATCTCTCCTCTTACCTAGTGGTATGTCAACATTTGGGGATATATCTTACACTATTAGGTGTTATTCTTTCATTACATAATGATAATTCACATTCTCAGTATGCTCATTTTCTATATTATGTTATATGTTATTTATTTGTACTAATACAACAAACACATGTTCCTTATATAGAACTAATATCTCTTAATCTACGTGCCTCCGAGCTATTGTTTACTATTTTATTCACTTGCTTGTTTGTATTCTTGTTTTTATGTATGTGTCTTATGACATCTCCTATGCATGTGTGTAAAACTTTTTTGTGTCCATTGTTTGTGGCCTATATTAACTTTTCTTATACTTGTTTGTGTGTGTGAAACTCTTGTGTCTCTTATTTGTGGATTTTTTCCTTTTCCATGACTCATATGTGTTGTACTTGTATGATTTTATACTTATATGCTCATCTATTTCTATGCTTTCTTATGGTTAAGATTTTTTCCATCTCTTCATGTCATGGTTTCTACCATGCACTCTCTTGCAAGAATATGTTCTCTAGGGTAAAAACCTAAAAACAACTTTAAATGTGATCTAATGTTGACTATATGCTACATCTGAGATGGATACACATCATTTATTTTGAGATGAGCAATCTATAACACATCTCACTCACTTCAAAAGAGGGGGAATTCAGTGTGGTTATCACATGGATATCTATGCAAATTAGACACAAAAAATAAAAAAATAAAAAAGTAAAATGGAATAGAATACTGATACACAAGAACAAGGAAATATATAGATTAAGATCAAAATTAACATGGGAAAAAACCATCCAATAGGGGATGGAATCACTAGATGTTACTATCTAAGATTGATGGTTTCAACCTAGGAAATGTTTTAAAAGATAATTCAGAATTTTCTAGAACATTCAAATTTTTATAGGTTTATGATACATATTCAAGGATAGTTGGCTTAGTTAAGAGAAAAGTTTACTAAATTTTAGTACATAATGTGGGGGTCATAAGTACTTCATTTCCTTTCAAATTTTCACTTTACACTACATGGTATGGTGAACATGGGCCATCTCATTCCTTTATATTCAAAATTATATACTTGATACACTGGGACATCACATGGTGGGGAAATGAGTATACTTTATTCCCTTTAAACTTTGTGCTAATTTTCGCATTTGGGACTAGATCCATCTACAACGATGTGCTCTATGGGTGGAATATTTTTGAGGTGACTAGAAACCCTGATGAAATTCTTCTTCTCACTCTTTTAGGGAGGTTTTGGGGGATATATGGACATCTTGTGACACCCTTCCTTGTTTTAGAGGGTTATTTTGGGCGAATAGAAAACCTTGCATCACCCTTCTTTAGTTTGAGGTCAAATGACACTCACTTCCCTCTTATCTCTAGATTTTTCAACAAATTAGGTATTGATCACCCCCAATCCTCTAACATCTTAGTTCTAATCCATCTCTCCAATAACTTCATCAAGTAGATTCTCCTTTGGAAATACATACTAATGTACAACTTCCTTGCTTTGTTTGATTTTCAAATTTACAAGTTTCAATTTCAAATTTTAAGTTTCAAATATGAGTTAAAGTTAAATTATTTTTATGGACATTGAATACAACCTATGTTGCATATTTTAGTTTTGAGATTGTGTTAACACACAAGCAAATCAAGAGCCCCAAGAAAAGACAAAGTGTGTCTACACACTCAAGAATCTTATTTTAAGCCAGAAAATTTCATTTTTTAGTTTAAAACGAGGTAACGTAGACACCTAATTTTGGTAATTTTTTTAACTTGATAATGTTAATATCAACTTAACCTGTGAATAATGACTTGTACACACATTTTGAGTTCAATTACATATCTTTAGCCCTATTGCATGACTTGGTATCCTTATTTTCACTTCTTGTTGACTCACAAAATTTTTAGCATTATTCCAAAATAGTCTTTCAATTCCAAATGTTGTGCCAGAAATTTCTAGCAACTCAATTCTTGCTTGTATAGTATCATCAAACAATGACTGAATTGTCCAATGGTTTGGTCCAAAACTGGTGGTTTCATCCCAAGCCACCTAACGGTCAGTCTCTCAATTTTATATATTTCTATGGGTTGGTAATTTCCTCATGAGTAATCCTTAATGTGAAATTATACCTATGAACCCCTTTATAAGCAAGTAAAATGCACTCATTTACTCATTTGGAACTTTCAAGAGCACTACTTGCAACTATCATTCCAAAAGTAATTAAATATCCCCTAAATTTTCCAAAAGAAGAAGATCACATTAAGAGAACCCCCCACATAGGTATGAGGCACTCCCAACTAGGTTAAAGAGACTAACTTCCCAAGTTAAAAACTTACAAAGCCAAGTCAAGAACAAGCACACTAAGCCACTACTAAGAATTATCAAGTGTACATTGTTAAAGGTAATTCCATCTATATGGATATCACATTTATAAGTGGGGAACTACATACAGTTTGAGGCCTCTTAGAAGCAATACCAACATAAAAAATGTATGGATTTCTCTTCCACCCAACCGCTAACTCTTTTGTAGGGTCTCCTTCGCGTGGTTAGGTTTTGAAGTTATTTCAGGTCATACATATGATTTAACATATTTGTGAGACATACGATTTCACAACAAATCACATTATAGTCAATCACACAGGAACAAGAAGTTACAATGCTTCAACACCTCACCTTATGAAACTTCCAAATGGTGACGATTTATTTCTCTTCTTGCACTACTAGAAAAAAAATGAAGCATCTTTAGAGAATTTCTAGTCTTTTCACTCTTATATCACTACTAGAACTCTTACATTGCTAGTAGATAAAAATCCATAGCAACAAAATAGTTACATACACCTCTCTTCTTGTTCTTCATCACATTTAACACTTTTTTTAGTCAATCTATCCTGCATATTGATAATATAGGTATATTCTGACCAACACATTGATATTTAATTAATTAATTTGAATATATCTCATGTTCATAACCCTAATCCAAATATAAATAAGAATCACACTCTTGTTTATTTTGGGTTAAATCAACCAATGATATTTTTCCCCATGTAACATCAATAAGCTACTCCAAAATGCATTAAAAGGGTTGGCAATTATGGAGAATCCCAACTCCTCTCCCAACTCATGTACTAATGTTACATGATGAGAGATTTTATCATCTTGTTTATGGAAATTATTACTACCGAGTGTGAGGGAACCTCAAACTCAAAATTTATGTAAATGAGGACATGATGATATTTTTTTGGTTATATTACCTAGGGAAAGGGTCCTAACCCGCAAAAATTACAATAAATATGCTAGAGATATTGTAGCTCATCTTAGTGGCCAATGATATTACATATTAACATACAAAGGTGGAAAATTATGGCAATGAGAATTTTCCCTTTTAGCCAACCTATTCCTACAAAAAAACATCCAAGATGTATATAATTTAATAAATACATATAATATATATATATATATATATATATATATATATATATATATATATATATATATATATAAAACTAAATACATTTATATAATTATGAAAGGTTTCCATCCCCATAGCCTAGTCATAATCACTGGAAGAGTATGTACAGGGGAAATTGGCGTTGGCTTCAGGGGAAGCTCAAAACCAAAATGATCTGTAATTTCTTTCTACCCGGACGCCAGTGCTTGCATGGATTTGAGGATTGCATGTAAGTGGAATGTAGCTTTTGCGCCCCTCTTATCTCCAGCCTGTTCCAACTCCTCATAGTCTATTTATAGAAGGAATTGCCCTACAGAATTCGATATAATATTGACACCATTGATGTCTTGGGTCACACCAAAGATATTGCATCATCCCAAGGATTGTTGAGGGTCAAGCATGATGCCATGCAAATGAGTATGAATTTCCTCCTATTTGATCCCGTCTAATTATTTGGAAACCGACCATGCTCTGGACAACTAATGCTACATAACATGGTTGTGAATCCTACCTTCCATCCATCCTTCGAAAGAAGCTTCTGCCAAATCCCCTCGAAATGGTGGCTTTAGACAGCTCGACGATACCTGCAACTAGCTTGAGAAGGCCTGAAAGAGAGCCTCCCCTAGTAATTTTTTTTGTCCATAGGATTAATAAAAAACCAACACATAAGCTCTAATTATGCCATTAAATTGAGATGTCAAATGTCGAAAGAACCCAAGTACATATAGGGGGAATGGAGTGATTTCCATCCGAACCAAGAAAAAATCATAATTTCTTCCCCCCTTCAACATCTAATCTGCACATGTGAGGGACAATAGCCTGAGAGGGGAGCTCTAAGGATAATCAGAGTGTGCATTAATGATTTAAGTCATTAATCAAGGATCTTTGGAGAGACATTGAGAATTTATCCTACCATGCCTTTAAATGAGACCCTTCCTTTTCAATCTTTCCAACCCCATAATTAGCTAGAAGATCAATGGGAATATTCCCAGCTCATAGAATATAAGAGAAGAAAATTTCATCATATTCATTGAACCAAAATAAGGATTCATGAATAATCTGATTCAACTTTCAGGCCCTAGCTGAGAAGGATTTGAGAGCCTCAATGATCACTTGATAATCACCTTCTATCCAAATTTTTCTCTAGCACAGCACAATAATTTCTCTAATCCCGAAGAGTAGGACGAAGCATATAGTGACATTTTTGGATTCCCAACCACAATCCAAGGCCATCATGAACACTACTTGACCGTGTGGGTCTCGAACTAAACATCCACTCCCAACAGAGTCATGATTACTTTTTGAGGCCCCATCAAAATTCAATTTTACCCATCTTCATTTGGTGGTAGCCATTTCACAAAATATTTTAATCCATCTAGGGCCTCATTAATAGGGAGTGAGGACATGATGATATTAATGGATGTTCATGGAAAATAATTATTTTAATATGTTTTATTTGAATCGGGATATATTTTTTGTTTTAGTTTTTATTATTGTCTATTATTTTCAATTTATTTATAGTTCATTTATAGAGATTTCAATATTTTTTTCATTTAAGGGATTTTAAGGAAACAATTGTTAAATGAACCCAAAAATTGTTATGTCATGTTGTCATCTAGGATGGTTGTAAATTCCATTTGAGAAATGAAGGAAGATGGTCGAAATAATTTAGGGCAACTTAGGAATGTTGAACACTGGTCATTGGTGTTGTCATTGATGCCAAGTGGCATTGATGGCAAGGGAGTGAGTGGTGAAGTGGATCTGTAAGGGACACGAAGGTTGATTGGTAGTGCCTTCTAATGATGGTTGAAGCTCACATAGAGAGTTCAAGATGGTTTCAATGTTCTGCAAGCTTGGTCAGTGAGGTAGGAGTCCACTAGAGGTATGGACATGGCTTGTAAACTTGTCATGGGTATTCTAAAGGTCATACATGATTATTCTAATCATGATAAAGACCTTTTTTAGAATGAGAAACAGGTCAAATGTTAGGAGTCACAGTTGTAACTAGTCAATTTAAGCCTAGTTCTAGAGCCTAATGAGGTGTGTGAGCTTAATACAAGGAATGGAAAGAATAAGTAAGCATGCAAGTAGCCTAATAACATTTCATAGGGCATGTATGAGTACCCAAAAGGTTTATTTTAGCTCCTAGAGGAAAAATTCAAAAGTTCACCAAAATTTGACCTTGAGGATAGATAGTGTATGCTTGGTTAAATAAGATACATCTGAGTTGTAAATGAAAATTCATGAAAAAAAAAACCTATGGAGTGTGTATATGGGTGTCTTATAGTGCTCCATGTCAAGTTTCATTAAATTCTAAGGAGTTTTTTGAAAGTTATGCAAATTCTTCTATAACTCACGTCTTAAGCAATGTAAATTAAGAACCAAAAAGAATTTTGAGCCTTCTTAAGATAAATCATAGAAGGAATTTTTGAAGAGCACTCAAATCCTAAAAATTATGCAAATTTTTAAGGGAAATAGGTTGAGAAACAAAGAAGTTATGAGAATTTTTTAGACAAGGTTTTTCTCTTTCCATACCTCTTTCTTGAAGTGGTAGGCACAAAATGAACTTTTTTGACTCCAAATGATTTGTGCAAGTTGGAAAAATCGTAAGAAGTATAAAAGGATCTATATAAGAAATTTTTATGATGGTTTTGATACTCAAGTGTAAAGGAGTTATATGGATTGTACCTTGTTTTATAATTTTTGTACATACACAGTCCTATTGTGAAGATATTCAAGGTTTGAAAGGTGTTCATGTGAATTTGGACTATAAAATGTATATAAATATTTTGTATAGTTCAAAATTATTCTATTGGAGCTTCTTTTATGATTTGATGATGATTTTTTTAAATGTATCCCTCATAGTGTCATTGTCATATTGTAAGAAGTCTTGTTAAGGAGACTATGGACTGAGTTGTGCTTGCAATAATCTTCTTACTAGTTATGTATTCAAGTTTTTGAAAGTGCTACATAACCCCTAAAATTTAAGTAATCAGACTAAAAATGGTCAATACTATCTTGTAGAAGGTTACACAGTTTGAGAAATGTATGTTTCTTCTTGGCCTCATTCATTGAATTTATGTGGACACTTGATGTAGAATATTATCAAATGTTTGTAGATAATTAAGAGGTTCCCTGAATACCAATGAAATTTTCTCTCATATGAAATGTGGAACATATAATGATGACTGAGTTGATAATATGTGACATTCATGGAGTTGAGACTATATCATCATTTCTTGATCATAATCCTCTTGTTTCATGGATTTAGGTGTTTGAAACCAGATGTGAAATCCTCCAATTAAGTTTTCTTATGATATGAAAGTGATACATCTAATGAGTTAAGAATTTAAGTAACATTTTAGGTTTTGTGTATTAAAACCCCAACTATGTGAAAACCATGTGAGATTGATCTACATTCTTTTGTGACATTCAGGCTCTTTAGTCAAATTCTTTTGAAGCTCTCTTTCCCCTGATAAATAAGGCTATGCAGGGTTCTAGAAGATTTTAAAAATGAAGGGATTCCTAAATAAATTATAGTATGAGAAATGAGGTTAGTTAAGTGAAACACTAAAATCACATCATTTTCATGTGAAAACATGTATGTAACATGTTTCAATGCATTAGTGAAAGGATATTTGAAATGTTATAATTTTTGACATTGGAAAATGATCTAAAAAGAACTCAAAACTTTCATCCAAGATATATAATTTGTTGAACATAATTCTCTATGCTAAGTGACAAGGTCAACTAATACAGTATTCTGAGCCTACTAATAAATGCATGGTGAAAGTGAATGGCAAAGCCCAAGGTTTGAGATCAAAGTTTACAAAGGTTTCTAAGGGGTTGTAATGTATCAACCTATTTTTAACTCTCACTGGAGAACCTGAAAAATTATATATGACATATTTACCCATTGTGGAACATGAAAAACTAGATAATAATTACATATGTGATGTAAAAAAGTTAGTCTAAGCCTTCTTGTCAGTTTAATAAGATGTCAAGTAGGGAGAATATATGGATGGTTTACTGTAATCATACCAAGAGCCAAAAAATTCTGATTTTGAAGAGTTAAATATATTTATGTCAAGAAAAAGACAAGAGATATCAATCAAAATCTTATTGCACGTGAGACCTAGAAATGTAATATGAAGAACCATTTCTTTGGAAGTTAAAATTTAAACCTTCTTGCACAAATAAAAGGAGGTAAAATTGAAGGTTTTTTTTTAGGTGAGGATGTGTGTTGAATATTGATGTTTAGATTATGCTCTATGTGTGAAAGTGTAGGATAGATATGTTGTGTAGGTATGAGGTGAGTTAAGTGAAACACTGAAATCACATCATTTTCATGTGCAAACATGTATGTAACATGTTTCAATGCATGAGTGAAAGGATATTTGAAATGTTATAATTTTTGACATTGGAAAATGATCTAAAAAGAACTCAAAACTTTCATCCAAGATATATAATTTGTTGAACATATTCTCTATGCTAAGTGACAAGGTCAACTAATATAGTATTTTGAGCCTACTAATAAATGCATGGTGAAAGTGAATGGCAAAGCCCAAGGTTTGAGATCAAAGTTTACAAAGGTTTCTAAGGGGTTGTAATGTATCAACCTATTTTTAACTCTCACTTGAGAACCTGAAAAATTATATATGACATATTTACCCATTGTGGAACATGAAAAATTAGATAATAATTACATTGTGATGTAAAAATTTCAGTCTAAGCCTTCTTGTCAGTTTAATAAGATGTCAAGTAGGGAGAATATATGGATGGTTTACTGTAATCATACCAAGAGCCAAAAAATTCTGATTTTGAAGAGTTAAATATATTTATGTCAAGAAAAAGACAAGAGATATCAATCAAAATCTTATTGCACGTGAGACCTAGAAATGTAATATGAAGAACCATTTCTTTGGAAGTTAAAATTTAAACCTTCTTGCACAAATAAAAGGAGGTAAAATTGAAGTTTTTTTTTAGGTGAGGATGTGTGTTGAATATTGATGTTTAGATTATGCTCTATGTGTGAAAGTGTAGGATAGATATGTTGTGTAGGTTGGTGTATACATGCAGCATACAAGAAATATGAAACTAATGTAAAAGTATGATCCTGGGAAGTGGTTGATAACTAATGGATAGTTTGAATGAATAGGATGATGATTGATGAGAACCTATATAGATGAAGTGGTGTGAAAATAATATATTGAAAATAGTTATGTTTTTGCAAATGAATGAATACTTGACAAACAAAGAAATTTTAATATGAAGATCTCCATAACCAGTACTGCAGTAGCATGTGCATTCAAAAGTGTGAATCTTGAAAGTGAGGGAGTACATTGAAGGAAAAGGTGATCTGAGAATGAAGATTTTGTTATAAAAACAATATAGGAAGCCATAAAATTTTGAATTTATGAAGGTGTATACATGATTAGATCATTCTTGAAGTCCCATGATAAATAATGTTAGTTTAAGTACAAACAAGAGTTTGAAGATATAGTTGATAGGCCTTGACTAAAAGAAATTTTGAGTTGATAAATTATTGAAAATATAGAAGAATCAGATGATATAGAGAAATAGAAGTGAGATAATTTAGAGGTCATTGTCAATTGTGTGAGACAAAAAACTAAGTGTGACCAAAAATTTAAAAAAGTCTAAATTGCAGCTTAGCAGGTGGGTAGTTTTTTATTCCATGTAAATTGAAGCTTAATAAAGATCCGTTGTTCTTGGACCAAATTTGGGAATTGAAGCTTCTAGAAAAGTCGCATATTGTCAAAGACTGAGTGGTTTCTTGGTCTAATTATGGAGTTGCAGTTCCAGGTTATGTTGAAGCTCAACCATGAAATAATGTAACATTTAAAGGACATTTTTGTCCTAAGCCTTAGTTCATGGTTTCAGTGGGTTTTTTTCCCAGTTTGGGTTTCCCACATTAATTTTTGTCTTTGTGTTCTCTCATGTTATTTGCTTGTGTTTTGTTTCATGTGTTCATCATAGCATGTTTAAGAAACTAAAAATTTCTGTAAAAGTTTGATTAGAAACTGATTCACCCCCCTCTCAGTGTCCTAGTTTCCAACAGGGAAGACCAACTAAAAGAATAGTTTAATATATAAATATTTTGCAAAAGGGTTTACAAGAATAATGAGGCATATGAGGGTGCTTATGTTGTATAAATATAACTTTTAAAGAAATTTTAATAGTTTTTAATAGTTTTCATATTTACAATTGATAGCCTCAGTACCAAGGAAACACATATGCAGAACAAAGAGAGCATCAACCTCCGAAAATAGAAGGATATGTTTTAAATGGTTTGTGCGAAATTGGCCAGTAATTAACACTTATAAGATTATAGGTTTATTAACAAAATTAATGATATGTAAAAAATAATCATTTTTATTAATTAAATATTTTAACAATATTGTGAATAACGCAAGTAATAAAAGTAACTCACTAAAGGTTATGAAGAAATAGTGAAAATATGGTTATTGATGACTCATCCTATGGGCCAACAAAAATTAGAAGAGATTGCTTACAAATTTGTAAGTTATCTATAAGTTATAAATAAGATTATATATATATTTTTCATAATTATTAATATATCCAATCTTAACATATAACTATTTTCGTAGGGAGTGCACTACAACAATCACACAACAAAGAATATGTGTGTGTGTGACACAAGTGTCTTCAATGAGTGGGCCCATGATAATCACTTTGTGTTGGTAAGATGTGTGGTGTTTAATTAGTTATGAATTATATAAATTAGGAATTTAAATTAAACTCTTTAAAAATTATCATTATGCATTTAAAGGTAAAAAGAAAATGGGAGGATAAGGAGAGAATATATGATTAGGAGGAAAACAACGATTAGGGGGATAATGAAGATGAAATTGAGGAGGATTATGATCAAGAGGAGGAGGAGGAGAAAGAGGAGGATGATTATGATAGTCACTACAACATTTAGGGTTTACCTCTATATGTACTTGGTTTCTAATTTGGAAAGAACCTTTTAGTACTCCCTCATAATTGTAGTGTTATAGATTATTGTATAACAACAATTAGAGTTGAATTAGTATTTTTTATCATCTATAACATTTAGATATTTTAAATTTTTCCTTCTACACAAATATTATTATATTTCTATATATTACATAAAAAATATTTGATATTTAATCGAATAAAATATAATTTAAATCTTAATATCTAATGTCTAATATGTATTAACAATTTTAAAAAATTATAATTACAAAATGTGTGTATCTTCACTTGTGTGTGTGTGTGTATGAGTGTATGTACATGTGTGGGTGTGGGTGTGGGTGTGAGTGTCTGCATGTGCGTGCGTGTGCGTGTGTGTGCGTGTGTGTGTGCGTGTGTGTGTGTGTGTGGGTGTAGTGCACACATTTGTGTGTCTGTGTGTGTGCGCGCAAGTGCATGTGAACATGTGCATGCGTGTGTGCACGCATGTGTGTGTGTGTGTGGGGTATGGGGGGTAGGTTTAGCCTTGATTATGGGTGGTATAAATTAGGTGAAAATGTAGCTTAGTTACTTTATTTTTACATCAATTTTGTGCCACTTAAAATGATGCAAAATCCTCAAGGAAATGTAGCAAAAAACACTAAAAAACATCAATTTTTGATGTCATTTTGACTCTGAAATTGACATCATTTGCACTTTATGAATTAGTGGAAGAATTCCCCTACTAAAAGGGTAGAATAAGTTATATATGTCGTCTAAAGGATATGAAAATGATTATGATAGAATCCTGGGAAGTTCATGATTGGTGGGAAGATTTTGTTAATGAGATGTTTGAAAAAATAAATGAAGTATTGGTTTTATGGTAAGAGAATAGACCATTGGCTGTATTTATAAGAAGCGTACTTATTTGTCTAAGGACAAAGAATATATTAAATATGGGGAAATGTTGACTTGGAAAATTTTCAGTTGAGGTTAAGCACCCAAGCTACGGGAATGAGACATGCATAACCACATGAAGCTGGCAAGATATGAATATGACCATGTAGGAATATTAAAAAAAAAACTTTGCTCATGGAAGGAAAGAGCTATGCATGAGATAATACATAGTGAATAAAGGGAAGGTTCTAGAAAGTAAAAGGTGTGTGTTAACTAAGAAATAACAAGAAACCTTTATGAATATAGGAGAGAACCTAAGAATATTTGCATGACAATTAAATAAGCCAGGTTATTACGTGAATTCTATAAAGGCCCATTTAATTTTAACTTGTGATAGTAAGCGGGGTAGAGAAAGTGTCTTTTATAACTTTTCACGTGTAACAAGATTTCAAGGATTGAGATACCTATCTAAGAGGGTTTGAAGGAATAATTCTAATAATTACTAGGGTTTCATGGAGGTTTGTATGTAGATAATGTATGTATAATGCTTAATTGATGTATTACTATGTAATGTTTGAATTTGTGGAGTAATGCACACGTTATGATGTATTTTACGATATCATTTGTTATGACTAATGGAAGATGTATGCTTTACGTAGATAAAAAAGAACTTTGCTTGAATTAAGCATATATTGTATTATACTTTATGGTTATGATGATGTTTGAGTGTACATTGTGTGTAGTTGATGAGTTAAGGTTTGATATGATATTATCATGTAATTTTCCTTACATTTTTTGGTCTTCATGTCACTCTAAATTATAACAAGAATCCCATATTGTTTTATTACACTTTGAATGAGACATTCATGCACAAACATGATTGAAATTTTGGTGTAAATAAAGTTTTTTGTTATGTATTATGTTAGAGAAAGAGTCTTTTATAAATTTTAACATGTAACAAAATTTCAAGAATTGAGTTACCTATTTGAGAGGGATTGAAGCAATAATTCTGAGATTTATTAGGGTTTCATGGAGGTTTATATCTATATCATGTGTGTATAATGCATAATTGTTGTATTGCTATGTAATTTTTGAATTTATGGTACAAGGCACACATTATGTTGTATTTTATGACATCCTTTGCTATGACTAATGGAAGATATATGTTTTACCTATGCCAAAAACAACTTTGACTGAATTAAACATATATTGTATTATTCTTTATGGTTATGATGATGTTTGTGTGTACATTGTGTGTAGTTGATAAGTTAGGGTTTGATATGATATTATCATGTGTAATTGTCAATGCATTTGTTTCGTCTTTATATCACTCTCTTATAAGGAGAATCTTATACTATTTTACTACTCTTTTAATGAGACATTAATACACAATGTGATTGAAATTTTTGGTTTAGATAGAGTTTTTTGTTATATATTGTGTGTTAGGATTTGTTTCACTCAGTTTTTTGGAGGGCATGTAAAAGCTCGTAAAGGTTTCACTATACCTATCAATCTCATATAGCCCCATACATCATTTAAGATCATTATCATGGTTTTACCAACCTCAATACACCATCCATTAATTATAACGATCTCCTCCTTACACACCTTATTTTCAGTGCATTTTGGAATTGTTTGTACAACTGAAATTCTTATCCATTTAAATAATTAATACCACATTAGTTACTAAGTTTGGTTTGAGACAACAAATAAACTCAGTATACCTTTATCCTTATTCCAATGGGGGTGAAACCACAATGGAATTGGCCCTCCTACTAACATAATGGTTGTTTGGTTGTAGGAAAAATATGTTTTCTTTCTCGGTCATTCCCTCTCCTCCTCCGTAACTTCATAATCCTAAAAACACTCCTGTGACCCCAATTCAAATACAAACCTCAATGCATCTTCAAATTATTTCCACAAATATTAAAACTACATGGTAGTGAAGTAATTTCATTATATATATACTTGGTTACAGGTAAAAGTACAAACTTATGAACAACAACATAGATTCTTAGATATTTCTTGGATTATAATCCATATTCCTATATATTTTCAAAGCAAAAAGTTTCATAATAGGCTCATATCAATAAGTTATGGAGACCTAAATAATTTATTTGACAAAAATAAACTTAAAAAAAGACATTCAATAAAATTTTGGTCTTGTAAGGAAAATTTAATTTGTTCCTAGACCTTTAAATTACAATGGACTTTAATTAGATAGTGAAGGTAATTTATGTTGATTTTAGGTTTCAAATTAGATAAAGAAATAATGACACCCACTTCAACCACCTTTAAACCCATGTTTCATTCTCTTGGAGAATAAGCCACCTCGAATGGAGTACATAGGCCTAAAAAACCCCAAATGTTCTTGCGGGCGACATATCTTTATTGAAATGTGGTTCTAAAGTTTTCTTTTTATGAGATCACATTGCTTCTAAAATTCCATAGTCAGGTAAGCCTCTCCAAACCTTTTTTGATTTAAAAAATTGTATTTCGTCAGATGATTGAACATAATTTATAGATTTTTATGTGAAATGGATTCATTATCCATTATTAGAGATGAAGTGATAATATGGGAATTTTGATGTCATTGTAATTCATTATAGCACGCTTGGTATCTTAACAAAAAACCTATTAGAATTGTTTTTTAATGAAACAACTCCTATATTACCAATAATAAAATAGTTCAACTATTCAAAAAAAGGAAGGTGGTATGGAAACATGTCTCAATTCTAAATAAGCTTGAAAGCACGGGAAACAAAAAATCATGAGCCCACGAGCAGCAAACCAATTACATGAACACACTATAACACAAGAAGAAAAATAACAAGGATTCAACTACAAAGAGAGATGAAGGTGAAGGATATCTATTGTCGCGCTTGCCCCACCTACCATCTAAAAGTTCATTCCCATCGAGAATGGGCTCTCAGCCAGTGAAAATGGATTCAATTCCTTCCTTTTACACTTCAAATATATTTTCCTACACCTGGGGTGATAAAATGGCCAATGATAATTGAGGGAACTTCTTGGTTAATAGAGGCAGAAGGGAGCTATGATGGTAAGGAAATGGTGAGACCCACCCCCCACATTGAGGTTATGGAGAAGAGTGATGGGGAGGTGGCAAGCCCAATCTAGAATGACTATATGTTTAATGGCGAGAGTGACTATGCCAATGACCTCTACTCTTCTGAGAGGGATCCCCAATAACTTGCCCAAGTGATCCAACATGGTTTGTAGATGGGCCACTTCCAACACCACCTTCAATGATTGCACTTGAATTTGTAGAAAAAAATTAGAAACAATCACCACTTTGTTAAAGATGAAAGACTACAATCAATAGTAGAATGAGAAAAAAGAGAGGAATTTATCACTTTTCAAATTAATAAAAGGATTTACACTCTAAAAGAATGCAAATATTGGGTGAAATCCATGGGTAAACCTGGGAAATCCCCCTAACATAATATGTTTCCAAAGAAACGGTTCAATACAAAAAGACAAAGAATTTATGAATCCAAGCCCGTATGGGTTGAGCTTTCTGAAAAAACCAAAAAACATGCATAAGGGTTTCAATTCACCCACACAATAGGAAATGAGGATTTCGAACACCTAGTTGAATAAGTTGTGGCCAATGGCTAACCCCTGATAATGAATACACAAAAAAATGAGCATGTTTGGGCTCAAGATTGGCAGACCAAATAGAAGATAATATGTGTTGCCAACACAAAGCAGAAGAGGGTAACGACTGATGGGAGTTATTTTTTTTCCACCATGGGAAGATTAGGAGACAACAATTCATAACCTTTGTTGGGTGAGTAATTATGAAAAGGAATATCTGGAAACCATTTCTAGTCCTTCCACCATGGCCTAAACAATATAACCCCAATTTTGTGTGACATGTTATCTAGAATAGTTTTAAGAATGGATTGATAGGGTTCTCGGCCGCCATTAGTCCGCCATTGACTAATGACAATTTAACCTTATCTTATTTTTGTCCCAGATAACTCCCCTAGTTATTTAGACAACTTGTATTTTCATTCTAACTCTGATGTTTCACATTTCAGGTTGCACGCACTCAAGATTGTTCTTTTGGCACCTTGGCACAGTTGCAGTTCTTCCGCGTACCCCACGTGCCTTGATTCCTTCATCCCTTTACATCCTTGTTCCTTTGATTCCTCTCACACTTACTTTGCACACTTTCCCTTCCCTTTGCATTATGTTGTCTCCTTTCATTCTTTTGCGCCTTCCTTATGCACACCCGTTTTCATTCCTAGTCTTTCGCACACCCCTTGCATTCACCTTTCACTTACCTCCCAAATCAATTAATTCCCTCACATACCTTCGTGATTGTGCACCTTGT
Organism: Taxus chinensis; assembly: GCA_019776745.2. Classification (NCBI taxonomy): domain Eukaryota; kingdom Viridiplantae; phylum Streptophyta; class Pinopsida; order Cupressales; family Taxaceae; genus Taxus; species Taxus chinensis. The sequence goes on from CM034149.1 coordinate 163,384,086, forward strand.
ACTTCCTCTTTTCCTTACGTGCCCCTTTCCTTTCTACCATGCACCTCTCTCTGTTGACGCTCACGCCTGCTTGCATACTTATCTACTCCTACAGCTATGCACCTTGCTTTCACACGCACATTTTTGTACACCCTTCTTCTGCACCTTCGTGTGCCTACCTTTTGCAATCTTGTGCCTCTTTATTTCATGCCTTCTTCTGCACTAGTCATTGTGCCACGTCATTATGTTAGACTTGAGAGTGATGCACGCAACCTATCAAAGCGCTCCAACAGGGTGTCGAATCCTTTCAATGAACCAATATGTGACATGTGGCAGAAATGACAATTTAGATGAACAGTTGGCCAATTTTTTTATTCAATCAGTGCACACCACATGTCTTGCATGTTTAGATGGCTCTGCCATCTTCCAACAACTATATCTTTTGCTACAGATCTCTGACACATGTGCACCTAGGCTTGTTAGAAAGCTGCTAACACAAGCTACAGGTTGGACTTTTCAAATATGAATTTAGGTGGGATTTGGTAAGAGAAAAGCAGGGAAACATATCTCTGGTCATTAATGCATGCATCTAATCGCTCTAACCACCTATATTTCTTTAGATCTCACCTTCTTCTTTCTTCTACATGCCAAACAGACCTGGGAAGGCACATTTGACACCATTGTAGGCAGCTTGCAGGAATTTATCACTTGTTGTTAGTGGCTAAGGATTTGAATATGAGTTTCCCTCTCTTTCTCCTTATTCTTCTATAAATTGTAGATTTCTGCATTATAAACAAATCCCTCTCTGTTGTAACAACACCATGACAAAATGGTGGTTGATTGCCCATGAGTTTCAAACTATGACTTGGTATCTTCAATGTATTCTCACCTCCCACCATGAATATAAATGACTGTGTGTCCCTTGATCAATAAAATCATGTTTTGTGGAACTCTTGTCTTCCATTTCTTACTTTCATTACATCTCACCTCTCTATTTTCCTTTTCTAACATGGTGTGCATCTTCTTTTCTTGAAGGTCCAATGTTCATGTGTTACACATGCTAAAAGGCTGATCATGTGTGTTAATATGTGGCACGTTCCATCTACCCTCTTCTCTCATGCCCTCTCTATCTCCTGCACCCTCGTGGAGAGAGAATTACCCTTTCCTTGGTGCTATCGCCTTCCCTAGCTTAGGACTTTCCCCTTTTTACACATCCTTTTCTCCATGGTCTCTTGGCATGTTTAGTATAGGATTTTTTTTGCATTAGGAGTAGTAGTAGCATTAGAGATGGGTAGAGGATATCGGCCTTCTTTAGAGATCCATCTCAAGCATCGCAAGGGTCCCACAACTTGGAGAAGGTTCCATTGTTTTCTCAAACATGAATCAGTTCCTTCCAGATTTGAGACATGAGTACAAGTTTGAAATGACCAACAATTGTCTGGCACATGCCCCGTGGGACCAGTCTTAAAGAGATATAAATCTTCATATCGGCTAATTTCTAGTGTGTGGAATTATTGTTGATTTCCATCCTTTGGAGGCATCATTTCAACACATTTGGTGACGCCCAACATAATTCCAGACGTACCTATTATCTGCAATCTCATAGTGCTAGTCTTCCCTCATGAGAAGAGTACATTTCTCCTTTTCCATCTGTTCATAGTTCTCTTTCGAAGGATTATTTGAATCATGACTTCTTCCCCTTCCTAGAATTCCCATTTACAGTAGACAAAATAGATCTTCCCTCCATCACCACAGTTCCACATATCCATCCTTCAAATAAGCTCTGTGCACACTCCTATCATCAACCTTCATGCCATGAAATGACACATCAACCTACCTCCTCCATTGAGGAACCACATTGTTATTTTTCTAATCAGTAGAATGTTTATCTAGTTCTGGCCATGCAACATGATGTGCCAAATGGCATTCTCAAAAGTATTCCATATTTTACTAGTGAGAATCAGGTCACCACTCAGGAGCATATTGAATATATAGAAAATGTGTGTTCACTCTACCTGATCACACATGATGATGTAGAAGTTAGGGTGGTTGTAGCCTCTTTCAAAGGTAAAGTGCTTCACTGGTACCGAGGTTTGAAACTTGGACCTATTACCACTTGGGATGAGCTGAGAACAAATCTTTGTAATTACTTTGAAGACAAGTTAGATCACCTATATTTGGAGGAACAATTGAAAACAACAAGGGGGGCACCTAATGAGCAAATGAAATATTTCAATATTAGATTTTAGAAGACTGGGGACAAAATCCCTCTTGTGGTAAGACCTACAACTCAACATGCTTTCCTGTATTATCTGAAGGCACTTATATAGTTGACAATTTCTCAGTCAGGGAAACTACTTCAATCCATGGAGGTGCCTAGGGCTTTACTTGAGCTACCCTTATGCCTATTGGTTAGTATAGGGTAGAAAATAGGTTCTCATCTAGGTGGGAAATTTAGTGCTCCTAGACCACCTATGCCCTTATTCCCTTTAGAAAATGTCTCATTTTTACCCTTAACTTGTATATAATGATCCTATGTCATGTTCACGAGGAAAGTGCACAGCCTATTGCATACACGTTTCCTACTCTCTGTTGCACAACAGAAAGAGCCCCTTTTGATGCTTCTGAGATGAAAGCCCTAATTAGGAAATTGTCAAACAGAAGTCAGTATCTCTTGAGACAACAGCACGCACAAGGCTTTCAAAAATAATTCTAATCAGGCGTATAATCAGAACAAAATCAGCCCTGAGAGAAATCAATATACAAACCAGAGGTATGTGAAAAACCAACAGAATGACTCCATGACAGTGCTTCAAGTTGCACATCTGCCCTTACAATTAGTTCCTCCCACGGCCTTCTCTTCCAATGCCTAGTACAAGCTTCTAAGGTTACTGGTCTCTCTTCCAGTTTAGTAGGAAGATTTGGCCCGCGAAGAGTCCACCTGAATGGTGTCCTCACTTGCAACATGCCTCACAAATATCATTGTAGCACAACATGTATCCTCATTATGACTTTAAAATGTTTCACATTTCAATGTGACACGCACTCAAGAAAGTGCACCTGAAGCAGATAACCACAGAAATCCCAAAATCTTCCTCTACACTCAACGTATCTGATACTTCTTTGGTCCCTTTGCATCCTCATTCCTTGTGCTAATCAACTCAAGCTCTAGATGATGCACAGTAGCTTTCCATGGCCCAAGTCTGCAGACTATTATCACAAGATACAATAGGAAAATGCCTAGATTCTTATGCGCAGCCCGGTCACAATTCCTAGTAACTGTCAGGCCAACCCTTGCGGCGCAGCTTAAAGACTGTAGCCTCCCAAGGCATCTAATAGTAAAAATGCACAAGTGCCAGCATGCTTGCAGGTTCTGTGCAAATCCTCTTCTCCTTGAAGTAGCGTCACATGCCCCTTTCCTTTTGGTAGGTCAAGCACCTCTCTTTGTTGAGGCTCAAGTCCGCTTGCCTACTTGTCTAAACTTGAAAAAAATAAAAATGATGCTGCCATGACTCAAACACAAAATTTACAGTGCCCTTCTTCTACACCTTCACGTGCCTACATTGTGGAGTCTTGCACCTGAAAAGGACACGCCTTGCAAATGTCATCTATGTGCAAATCACTGTGACCATGTCATTATCTTAGAATGTAACTGTGTTGCATGCAAGCTCTGGCTCAAACTCCCGTGCACTGATCTAGGCCGTTCAGAAGCCTTTCGACGAACCATTTTTCAATATCTGCTAAGAAGAGGAGAAATTAGATGTATAGTTGACTGATTTTTTCAGTCAACTCAACATGCGGCCTTATATATGTCCTTGCATGTTCATACGGGAAAAAATATTTTCCAATAACTACATCAATTGAATATAGAGCTGCTAGTACATATGTGCACCTGGCCTATGAAGATTGATGATGTCTTAGGTCTACAGGTATATCCCCTTTGACAAATTTGAGTCCTGTAGGCTTGATGATTGGTATCTATCACTACCCTAGGGAATCATCTTTCTGGACCTTGCGTTAACCCTCCATGCATGTCCAATCACTTCACAATAACTCAAGATGTGTCTTTATATCATTGACCTACCTCCCTTGTTTTCCCTATGTCCAATAAAGGGACTTAGGACTGCTAAAGTCTGATAGCATTTACTTGTGGTTCTGATTGGACCCATATGCTACTCAAGACAAGTTTATGGTCCCTGAGGATTTCACCATACAAGCTAAGCTAATACTTTCCTATCATGTAGAGTCATATGTACCTTATCCCCTCTCCAATTGCTAACAGCTTAATCCATTGTAAAGTCAAATCCCTAAGTGTTATAAAGAACAGCATATAACGCCCACTTTTTTTACTCACACAAAAACAACAGTAAAAATACCAGGATAGTTTTTTTGTTTCTTTTTTTCTTTTTAAATTTCATTGCTCACTACACACAACACCACAAGGACTCCAGAGTAAATAATACTTAAAGACTTGCATACAACACTTACATAAGTCATCGAATCAAATAGACACATGAAAACAACATAGGCATGTCGATGCCACACTTTTCCCAATGAATGAAGGGTACTAGCAATGACCCAACCACAAGAAAAGGACTTCAAGGAAATGGAAAACCCACAAGACATCATTTCTTTAATTGTATTTTAGTTACGATCAACACTCCAAGAACATTATTGTGCAAGGATAAAATTTCTCCCTTTTTGTCCACCTACGTATTCTTAAGTTCATTCCGAGGATTAAATTACCGTTCGACCCTTTTAAGTTGGCTTTTTATTCTTTACAAAATTTTCCATAACTTGCATACTTATTTGGCATAATTCAAATGCATATAAAATAATTAATTATCTTGTTCTTATGTTAAAATATTCTTCTCGAACATATATTCAATGTCTACTTTTTACTCTTATAACTCAAGTGAATGTGACTTGGTGTCCATATAGCGATATTATGATTTAACAGATATATAAGATACAAGATAGCTTTTTTACCAAAACATTCCTTCGATCACGGTATAGTTATTTCCCTACAATAGTTATTCTAATTCAATGACTTGTGGAATTCCATTTTGATTTATATATGTATTTTTTTTTCTCGAAGGTTGATCACACCAAGGCAATTCATATTCTTTGAAACAAATGAATATATTTAATTGAGTTATAAGGTCTTCAAGAGTGGCATTATTCCTAACCTCAACTCTTGTTTTTACTCTTATATGCTTTATTTTCTATGTCACATTATGGTCTTATTATTAGCATTGTCTTGTAAAAAAGGAGTTACTAAAGTGTTTGTCTAACCTCTTAAAGACATATATGATTAGAAGACTTGAAACTACACATGAACCATAATTGAAGTTAACATCCCAACTTTTCTACACTGAGGTTTAGATTAATGTCATAAAACTTCACATGGTAAGGATCTACCCCTCACATCTATATACGAGTTTTAAGCGAGAGGACTTATAATTTATCCACATGTTAAACCACCTTCAAGAAAGGATCCCAAGGTGTTATGTTGAGAGAACTATATTGTCACAAGGTAACACATTTAGCTGTGAGGAGCTAAGGGGTTCACTAACAAGAGATTAAGACCTAGAATAACTAATTCACGACCTCCATCTATGTCATCTTGGATCCAATAGGGATTTCACTTCGATGAAGAAATTTAATTTTAAATCTATCTTCATAAGACAAGGTAGTCCACTAGGATACGAAGGAGGAGTTAGCTCTACATACTCCAAATAAAGGTTTGACTGTGTCACTCCTATCATACAGGTTTATGACAATGTCACTAAACATATTGACTAAGATGATAAACCCATTCTTGGTCTCTTGTTTACTCAAACTAGGAGGTTCCATCGAGTGCAGAGTTTAATTTCATTCTACGGTTTTCAATGTCTTCTACGGTAAGGAGTATCACACATGAAAACAAGTTGTGCTCCGATATTAAACAAGGGTAGAGTGTATTGATTAAATCTCTTTATTACATTTGCAAAGTATGAATGCACAAGATGACTCATTAATCATTTATTGAACACTAAGTATGCACTACAGGATATTACTTCAAATTGATTTACCTTATATAAATATCAAACCTTTTTACCATGTGTACTATGAATCAAATTGAACCTATGATTAAATGCACATTTCCTAGATGTCCTTAAAACTAGCATCTCATACATAACAAAAAATTATCAAATCTAACCTTTTGTAACATAAGACTACATTATACTTTTATTCATTTTAACAATGAACTATATAAATTACAATAATAATTAATGAATTACACATCACCTTTTTGTCATCATTCTTTCATCCTGCAAAAACCACGTGAGCATGAAATCAACGATAAATCGCTGGCATGGCATCCACCTTAATCTAACGTAATTATCATTTCTCAGTTTCCCAATTACATATAATAATAATTACAAATTGCAATTGAAAGAAGAAGGTTTAGAGGACATGTATTCATTACATTTCCATTTCACTTCATTTTGTAACCTAAGAGACGAAAAAGGACAAGGGAAGAGAGAGAAAACACCATTTTGTCAAAAGTTCTATTTCACACAACAAGTTACACTATAGTGTTTTTAAATAGCTATTAACATGTGTCAAAAGTTTCCATGGTGGTTTAGACAACCCAACGAGGGTCCCACAACTTTCTATTTTTACATTTTCTTACTAGCTACAAAACGTTCAAAATGGGCTCGGAGGCTAAGAAACCACTTCCAAAAGTTGTCTCCCGATGAGAACACACACCACAATTAAACTTATATGTGTTCACCTATATACTAGGAGCTCATAGCAACTGACAGAATTTGGAACTAACGAACGGTTAACGTTTGGTGGCTAGTTTTTCGGGGCCACTGATCGTAGTTGACCCAGTTGCAAATGAAGAAAAGTTAGCTCGAGGGATCAGAAACCCACGTCTAAAATTTACATTTGATGGATGAACGCACAACGAGAAACTTCCTACAAATTTCCATAGATACGGAGAATTCAATAGAGTCGACAGAATTCAGAACTAGAAAACAATCTTCAAATGGCAACAAGTTTTCTGAAGCCATTGGTCCTAATTGGTCTAGTTTGACCTTGTCAAACTGCGATCAGAGGCCTACAAAATTTCCTCGTCAAAATATCCAAAAAAGTGTTTTTCACCAAACTAAAGGTCCCATGCAATTGTCTAGTAAAAACAATAGAGGTCTGCGAAGACGGGAAATAATTTCTCTATCCGGGTTTCAAATGGCGGTTCAAAACGAAAGTCAACTTTCTAGATTTCACAACTTCCTACCACTACAAAACAATGTGACAAGGCTCCTATAAGAGCATCAAAAAAAAGATCACATATGTTCGTTCGGGGGTCAATCCATAGGTCAAGGTGACTCCTCACATAACAAGGTACGCGAATGAAGCTTAACATCTCATTTTCAGAGTTATAAAGGGTACTTAACAAGTCTTCGAAAAATGCAAAAATTAACTATTTAAATAGGGAGATGATCAACATATTATTGGGAAGTCAATTTCGTCTTGCCGATAAAACAATATTGAAGCGATCTAGTTGGGTAAGAAATTTTCTTAATCACCTCAAAATGAGGGTGGAAGTTCATGGTTTAATGCAAAAGAGTTATTTTGATTTCATGAGTTACGACATGAAATTTCATTGTTTTTACAACGAGTTGATATAAACATTTAACCGTATTAAAATCCTAATATTTTAAATTTCTATTAAGTTGCAAAAGAGAACTAAAGCACGAGAATTATGAGAGGTAAGGGGAGATGAACCATGCCTGGAAGGAACGGAGTCGGTCAAACCCACATGCTTCGGTTCAGCATCTTGCTTGGGCACATCGTCAACCAGATCATGAGCATCCACATCTCCACCATTTTACATACACGTCTATCATCAAATTTGTAACTACAGATTTGAAATTATTCTGCTACTCTTTATACTTTGAAGGATGTCCAAAATGTGTTCCACAACTACACCTCAAAATTATTCAATCCAATAGCAGCATGTCTTCCATCAAGTGCCCAACTAACACTCGTAATGGGACCAACATCATCATCAATAGTCTAGAGCCAAAGTTGTTGTCCTCCAATAAACATGTTACAAGCATCTAAAATGTCCTCTGTAGATTGGGGTATAGAAAGGTGTGATTTACTTGGAGTATCTCAAAATAGCTCCTGGAAAGAATATGCAGTAGAATGGGCTCTTTCCCTAAAGGTTACGATTCTGGATATGCTTTAATGGGTGTCCATACGCTGTCCCAGAGCTTGTATTTTGCACAGGTCAGGAGTGCGCTGGCAAATGTAAACTCATAAGGTTGGAGACCTGTTTGTTGCATGGGTGAAACAGTGTGACTGTCTCCTAAGGAAACCCCGCGTCTTCTGTACACTGCCATAAACATATTCCATGAGGAGCTGTCCCATTCTTTCATTTTGGTCAAACATGTCTTTTATGTGTTGTTAGATGTTCATGCAACCCTCCTTAAGATCTCTCATCTCTTCTCCTATGTGGTGAGTCGAACTCACATCATGTCAGTAACATGCACTTTGCATACCGTTGCACCATTCAACACCTACTGTCCCACCCGAGGCTCCACCAAAACTCTCCACGCAGCTAGATAATAAGGCAAGAGCAAGTTACAGTCGATGCCAAGGCATATGCACCCTCTACCACCATGAAATCCTTCGCATCGGGAGAGGGCATTTGTCAATGCTGCAACAATACATGCCCAAGGAGGAGAAAGAGAAAAACAAGGGAGCAATGACCAAGCAAGAGAAGGGAATAAGTAACAAATAAATGTCCAGCAGATGGCCAACACTAAGAGAACCATGAGCCAGGGAGGAAGAAGAAAACAACGACAAAAAAATAGTGCATTAGCAAGTGCGTTTCATACTGCACAAAATGAGGTGCCAAACCAAATGCGCACATCCCCCCAGAGAATTCCTTCACCCAAAGCACCACGCAACCAAGGAAAAGTGCGTATCCAACCACCAAAAGGAGATTTGTAGAGTAGAAAAATTTTCAGTCTCATTAATACATGCCTTGGGAAAAGGGAAAACAGTGGCTAGCTCCCCTACTAGCTAGAGTTCAACATGCAATGCCATGGAGGAGACATGATGGAATAGCAGGTGTTCCACCCTCCCAACGCATACAACCAAATACTAGGTCTTTTCAATAAAATAAAATAAAACAAGGGTATTACAGCCAACATGGGAAAGAAGAAGCGGTGGGGTGCGGTGGATACCTCCACAATTTAATAACTAAACATTTTATCAACAAAATTTGTATTTACAAGGCTTGCAATGACGCCTCAACGGCTAAAGAGGAACGTTAAACATTAACCCAAACACCACGCCCTAAACAACATCAAGACATCATTAAAACCACCTATAGAATTCGAGAACGATATTTTCCTTAACAAGGGATCGAAAAGGCACTGCAGAGGCCCTCCATTAGCAACATCAGCAAAGACAACAGACATGGGAAGGCCAGACAGGGAGGAAGGGCACTAATCATTCTCTGTGAATCAGTCGAGGTCGACTAACAATCAACAAACTCACACCCACCACCTACCCCTTCTTATCAACAGGGTTGTCAGAGAAAGGCTGGGGTAATGTCGAATAGGGCATTACAACACCATGCCAGAATGGTGGCTGATTGCTCATGAGTTTCAGATCTTAAGTTGGGTCTCTGCAATGTATCCTCACCTCCTATTATGAATGTATATGACTGTGTGTCCTTCAAGCAATAAAATCATGTTTTGTGGAACTCTTGTCTTCCCTTTCTCATTTTATTTACACCTAGCCTCTCTGTACGCATCTCTTAGCATGTTGTGTGTCTCTTTTTCTAGCAGACCTCGGGTTCATGTGTTGCGTGCACTAAAAGGATGAGCCTGCGTGTTGATCTGTGGCACACACCATCCACCCTTTTCTCCCACACCGCTTCTATTTCCTTCACCCTCGTGGAGAGTGATCGACCCTTTCCATGGTGCTATCGCTGCCCTTCTTAGCCTAGGATTTCCCCTTCTGCATATCCTTCTATCCCTGGTCTCTTGGCATCGCTTAGTCTAGGATTTGCTTTTAGCATTAGGAGTAGCAGTAGCATTAGGAGTAGCAGTAGTGTTAGAGATAGGTAGAGGAACTGAACTTCTCCAGAGGTCCGTCTCCATGCGTAGGGTCCCACAACCTAGAGACAGTCTCGTGTTACCCAGAAACACTACTTTCCTTGTCCACGTGCATTAGCAGATCAGAAGGTGTTGTTTTTGGATATAACACTTATATCTAGGTCAGATGTCATCTGAGTTATTAGATATAAATGTCTTACACTGTGTGAATCCATCATCTGAAATGTTTGAGGGTGTGAACTCACAAAACCTTTGTAAGAGGCACATTGTGGAAAGTAATGAACAATGGCCACAACACCGACTGAACCTTGATAAACAACTTAGTCCTGAATTCATCTTCGCTCTGTATTAGTTAGGTCTTGATTTTATCCAAAGCATTCAAAATACTTTTGATAACAATAGAGCCCACCATTTTCACTAAAGATTTAATAAAGAGTAAGTTTGAAAAAATTAAAACCTTCTAAGCCTTCTGGCCTTATGGGGAACCCTCTAAAATGCAGTTACACAAAATAATTTTCCATTTCTCCTTACCTTCAATGGAATGAAAAATCCATATGGCACTAAATCAATGTGCCTTACAACTAACATCTAACAATCCAAGACCCTCAGATTCCTTGGGCATGAAACAAAATTCCCAAGAAACTCAATGAAAACCCTTTCCGAGCTCTAAGATAGCCCATAAAAACTCTTTGAGTAATTTCTTGAGTTTTTTGTAAGAAGCTTGAGATGTGATCTAAGAGGAAGAATAAAACATATGTCTGGCCACAAGGAATTTGGATCAGATATGAAATTTACCTACTAAAAAGAGAGGCTTCATGATCCAATGTGACAAATTCTTCTCTACTCTATCCACCACATACTGCTAGAGCCAAGAGGGGTTGCTTGGAAGGTAAAAGGGATGCCCAAAAATTGAAAGATTTATCCATTTTGAATCCACTTCCATTGGAAGATAAATAACCATGGAGGTGAAATCAAAACGGACTGTTTGTAGCATTATGTCTTTTTCCAGTGAATGTTCCTGCCCAAGGAAAGGAAATAAACATAAAGGCAATGTGTGGCCTACTAAATATTATTATCATCTTTTATTAAAGTGAGAAAAGATTCATCTAGTTTTCATTGACTAGCTGACTAGGGGGAACCCTGACAACGAGATGCCTTTCACCAAGCCATGATGAGTGGAATTGGCAAGAAGATAAAAAAATCCTTCAACTACAAACACATACAGAATAGGAGCTATAGGGAAGCCTTAGAAAATAGAGAAAAAAAATCCCAAATGGTTCTCAATGAATGCCATTGTCTGAAAGATAAGAAGAGTCATCAACGAAAAACATGGACATGAAGATGATAAAGGTAGGTCCAAAGCTAAGTGCTTTGATCATGGCTAGAGTGAAGTTCCATTCAATCCTATCACACGCTTTCTCAAAATCAATTTTCACAAAAAAGTAATTTCATTTGAGACCAACGAGCTCATTTAGTACCTTCCCAAACTACAATAATATTTTTGTAAATGTATTTGTTTCGAATAAGCCTCATTTTCTATAGACTAATAGTTGCGAGTAACAAGTGGTGAATGTGCAATGCTAAGGCTTTGGCAATGATTTTGTAAGAGATGTTGAGCAAAGAAATCAACCACCAACTATAAATCATCTTCGGATCCACCATCTCGGGAAAATTTGATGTGGCCCTGGTTAATGAAATGGCCAAGTGAATTGGAATGAAAGAATTCAAAATACCCATGGAAGAGGTCATTACCAACCACATCCCAAAGGGTTTTATAGAATTCACATGGCAGCCCATCGTGCCTCAGGGCTTTATCATTAGTCATTTGAGACCTTCCTTCACAAAAATCAGTGGGAGACAACATTCTATCACAAGAAACCATTTGAGCTTGAGAAATATTGCAAGGGACTACAAAAGAGAATTTCTCACATTTTTCTCACTCATAAGAATAATATTTGGAAACCCGATCTCCCACCTTGAGCCAATGTAATCTAGCTTTGATATGAGCACCTCTAACATTGTAAGCATCAACAATTTAGATATGTTGTCTAAGATTTGCCACCTTTCTATGTAAAGGTTCATGAAAAGGAGTTTTTTCTAGAGCGGCTTATCTCATAGGTGGTGGCAAAGTATGTTTTGCACCTAATTTGGTCCAACTTTCCCCCTAAGATGTAGAAAACACACATCTTCCACTAGATGGCGTATTTCCACCATGCAATCCATCCTAGCATGCCACTCGATCATGTCACTAATCCCCAGACCCACCGAATGTGGTGAAGGGTGGGCCCATGATGCAAAAGGGCAGTATTGAGATAACATTGTGTGGTATGGAATATCAGTCGCTAGAAGACCTGTTCGATCCACAAACGGGTAGGTAAATTGTTGGAAAAGACCATATCCAACGTAAATTTCACCGACAAACTAAAAACCACTTGCAAACACAAAATGTTGCATTGAAAGCATAACATGATCAAGGCACTTGAAGTCTATGTTATATTCTTGGAAAAAATTAGACCAATTGTGTCAAACAATTGAGTCTGAATGATAGGAAACATTGAGGTCATAAAACCCAAATTTATTGTGCATGTACATCCAAGTTGCCATTTTTCCAACAATTCAATGCATGGGTAAATGGTCGATCTTATCAATTTCCATCTTAACCATATTAAAGTCACAAAATGATACCCAATGGGATTTGGGGAGCGAGCATCATTCATTCAACTACACCATTGGAAGCATAAACATTAATCAATTTTGAATAACACCACATGACATGATTTTTCAGGTCACACCCATGAATAACATAATGAAGTTTGCCTGTTTAGGGGCGATAAAAGTTGTAATTCCTCCATGGTCATGCTCATGAGTACTAGTCAAAGCTAAACCATCTAGGTAGATAAATTTAGTGATCGTTGATAGCAGAAAGTTTTCCATTAGAAGAAATTCATTGAGAGCTAGTATTAAAAGACATATCATTTGAATTAACCACTAGAATTATGAGATGATAACTTTTGTTGGTTACTACCTTCAGTAATATTCATCCATTATGGCGTCATAAAATGTTGGTTTGTTTGTTTAAAGTTAGGTTTTGTGTTTTCTTTTATTCAATAAGATGAATGATATCAAATGGGTTGAATGCAAAAATGCATATGATGATGTAAAAGATTTTTCGTATCCTTCTACTAAGGTTCAAATCTCCGAAGATATCAAGTAATGAAAACGGAGGCCCAAATTGTAGTCCCATTGAATGTAGTGGAATGGAAACACCTCAATCCTTTGCAACTAATCATAAGAATTCTATCCACTGGTCCTTGGTAGTTAATCCTAATAATTTTGTCCACCTAACATGTAAAATCTTTGAATTCAATCAGAAAAAATGTTTTCCAGGCCTATTTATTACCTTATTTCACACTCTATAGACTATTAAGCCCTAGTAAGTATCTAGAATTATCCAAAATGAGGCATTTTCATTTCTCAATGACCATTTCCAAACATTCGAAAGTATATCAATTCCTTCGGAGGTCAAAAATGAAAGATTGTGTAATAAGAATATTAAAGAAACTAAAAATATTGTGTTCATTTCACATTTTGGAGAGAATTATTTTTGCAATTAGATATTTCTATATTGTCTTTTCTCAAATGAAATCATTCAAATATATTTGCTATTGAATGGGTGGTTTTTGAGTATTGTATAGTAAAAATAGTCTTTGTTCATCTTCACTTCTAGTTTTGCAAAATATATTTTGAAACTATTTTTCGTCTTATTGAAACGTTTCTTGCCAATTCTTGGAAAGGAGTAACATGAATAATTAGTGTTGAAATTCAAATTTTATGATGGAAAACTTATTGTCATTGACAATGAGACCATTTATTAGTGTTCAGATTTGAAGAATAAAAAATTGAAATGATTTTACTCAAATATTGTTGTGATGTGATATGCGTTTCAAGTATATTAAGAGTGAATTACAACTAAAAATCAAATTTGTTACATGGAAAATTCCTCTTCAAGATTGGATTTATTTTCTAATTTTGATTTAATCTTTCCTAAGTAATAGTAAATCAGCAATATTTCCATCGGTTTCATGGTCAAGTTGATAAGGTTTTCTAAACACCTACTTTTGGTAGGAGAGTAAGTACTTGTTTATTGTTGATGTATTTATATGTTTATCAATTATTGGGCCAAGTTAATTGCTTTGATGATAATAATCATGTAAATATCGTAAAAGAAGAGGAATATATACTCAATTCGAAACTTATTTCAATATATTTAGAATAAGTATAGAGTTTTAACAAATTTACCATAACATTATTTTCAACAATGTTGTATTAAATACATTTGAATTACAATACATCACTCTACACTAATCTACATAAAATAAAATAAAAATAAACACCATACTTACAAAAAAGATACTTAAAAAAAATTACCATATCAAATAATCACTCCGAAAAAAAAAGTGAACACATCCCTCCCAACATACTTTGCAGCATAAGGAGCAATTGCTAATTTATTTCCAAAAGGCACAATTTCTTCATCTTAACACTTCTATGTCATGTTCTACAATTTCATTCTTTTATGTTCTTCAAATAATGTTTTTAGTAGTATCTCCTCATTTACCCATTTTTTATATTTTATTGAATGTAAAATAAAACTTTGAGCGAACTGTTAGGAACTATAAATAATTATAATAAATATATATACTATCTTTAAAGTTTCATTTCTCCTATGAAAAAATATAAATTGTTTCAAAGACAATATAACATTTCAAAAGACAACAAAAAACACCAAAAATAACACTCCCAACCTTTTCTGCTTCAATCACCGCATGAACTTGGTGTATGGTGCCCTTGTTATAAGTTCACATCATCAAACAAGTTATTATAGAACTCCATCAGGATTTTAGATAACACACTTTCAAGGCTTTTGTTGAGATTAGAGGAAGCAAGACATGTATATTTAGAAACATTATAGGCACATTATAATATCAACTCACTCACATACTTTTTTTTTTGCATGATGACCTTTTATTTTATAAAAAATGAGTTGATGGTGAGTTTTTAAATAGTTAGAAAGAGAAAAGGTCACTTGGAAAAGAAACAATCAAGAAGAGACAAGATATGTTATTATATCTTCCTTTAACTATAGTTATAAGTATTTTTGAAAGGTCAACAGAATGGTTAATCAATTTACACATGCATGGTGATTTTGCCAAATATTAACAATTGAAATTATGCTTAGAGTATAACATTTACAGGAAATTATAGAAAGTGTTAGGGTCCATTATTAAAATCATCCATGAACATGGCCTGTAATACTACAATAATAGCAGATCTCCTTATCAAAATTTGTTGTCCTTTTCCCTTTTATCTTCTCTTGTTGAGGAGGATTAAATTGAGTTGATTGATTTCCCTTATGATGGCACTTTTCTTTGCATTTCTTTTATTGGAGTGTTTTCCCTTCCAAAATTAGGTTGTGACCACATTATTGTCATCACAACTAATGCTTGCTACTTAGTTTCTTCAGGCCAGATGCAAAAAATAGTTTTCATTGATCTCTTTGAAGTTTCTCACAAAACCTCTCAAAGATTGGTGCCACATATGGTGTACCCAATAGAGGTTTGAGACAAAGGATAGATAGAGACAACCCAAATTTGAAAATATATTCATTGTGATTTGGTCATCAGTCTTGGTAACACATCTTAATGAGCAAAAGTATCAAGTGCTTGAATTGAGTGATCAAATCATCAATCTAAAGGTTTTTAGACTAAGAGCTATAAGCTTGTTTTCTAGATGGCATGCTCTCAACTTATTGTGCTTCCCAACAATATTCAACAAGATCTCTAAAACTTTCCAAGGATCCATGATACCTTGAAAGTGAAACTTCAATTCAAGAGATAATTATGATACCTCTAGTTTCTTCACAATGGTTTGTCTATTTGACTCATTTGATAAGGTCTAAAGGAGAATATTCTTCACCCATTATAATTCAATAAAGACATTTACTAAGAATCACATTTATAATATACCATTTCAAACTAAAGTAGTTGGAACTAGTGAGAGTAGGCCATTTCTAGTGCAGAAACAATGCAAGTAAAAAAATCATTTTTTAGCATTTAGTTATATGTCAAAACAATCAACTCGGCTAGAGGATTGCAACAACACTATTACTTGGTAGGAGGAATTATCATAGGAAAAAATTCAAATTATATCGGAAAAATGATCAACCCAATGAGTGAATTGTAATAAGACAATCACCTAGAGGTCAGAAAAAAGTTCCCATAATTATTTTCACTTTATTTTTAATTTAATATAGAAACATTTTTTTGCATCCCAATTTATTTAGAATGTTCTTGAGTTAGAAATGTCAAAATCCATGTGTGTGTGTGGGTAAGCGTTTTTTTATAGGGAGCCAACCCTTATACAAGCTTGGGTAGGGGATAAGACAATAAGCTCCAACAAATGAAACCACAAAAACAACAGGGTTATACCAACCTGAGACCAAGTTGCTAACGAAAAACAAAATTACAACCAAAGATCAACATAGAAGACAAGTCCTCAAAAAACCATAAAATGTTACAACCATATTACATCGGTCACCTGATCAATCTCTATTCAAGCTCTTTTATGGGATCAAAAGATTCATTTCTTAAGCCAGATAATTAAAATTGACATGTTCAATTCTTTCGGGGGATAGATTCATAAAAAATCTACTTATTCGAATAACAAAGAAACATGACTTGAAAGATCATGTATTAAAGGTAGGACGTTCTAAAGATGAAGAACCTTTTTTCCTCTTTTGTGCAACCGTCCAAGACCCATTCTCACACTTGTCGTGACCTAGAGCACCTAGAAATGAAACCTCAACCACCTTCACAACTTGAGATTGCTTTTGATTGGAAGAGAAACAAACATTTTGACCTGAAGAAGACACATGGCCTTCTTAGAGGAAATCTCCAGAGAACCCTCATCTGGAAACTCCTTCCAACATAGCAAGAGAATACCCTCTAAGGATGAAGCTTCCTGACCCTATTCCAGAGGGACAACCGGGGGTGGTTCCAAAGAATCACTTTGAGAAGACTCCGAGGAAGGTTGAAAAACTTTTTTAAGGGCCTTCCACAGTAAAATTATGGGGAAGAACGTCCTTCCACCAAGATGCCTCACCCTTAAACTTATGTTTTAGATTACACCAATTTGAAGCCATGTGATCCATTTCAAAGCATCTATGATATCAGAAAGGCAAACCCTCATAATCCAAACACTTAGACCAAGAATGATCCAAAACTTTGAAAACAATATCAACATGAAGATATTTCGATATGTCGATATCCACAATTATGAAGGAAACAGTTGTGCGAGTGAAAAACTTGGTACCAAAATAAGTCAATTGAAATCTACCCAAAGTATTGTCTATAGCCTCAAAGCGCGACTCTATCCAGAACTAAAGAAAGAAATTCAACAATCGAACCCAAACAGGTTTGACATTAAAAGATTTAGTTAGTGTATTGAAGGAAGGATACCGAGGTTAAATCGAAAGATAATGTTGGTCCCAAACCCAGAGCCAACTATAGAGAATTACATCCCTATACCAGGTAGAGGAAAAAGTTGTAATAAAAACCTCCTTAACACGAATAAATCTCCATATATATCCTTTGATAAGGGGTCACAATGAACCTAATAATCATAGTTACCAAATATAGTGGATTTAGGAAGAATTTCTGTTTTTTTTTGTTTTCCTCATCCACCGTAGCAAACACCAAAAATTTCGAGATTTAATAATTTAAAATATAGAAAAAAAAAACCAAAACCTGCGGTTAGAAACAACAAAAAGCTAAAACTTGTTGTTGAAAATAATAAAAAATACACCAAAACAAATTTAGAAATGATTATTATAATAATTGTTTAATATTAATTAAATCTAAAGGTATGCAGTTTATTATGTTAGAGACATAAAATATGTTATTTCCATCATTTTAGTTAATGTATACACATTTTAAGTTTAAGTCATAATTCCGTGTCACTTTGATAATTTTGAATCTGTTATATAATTATGTGTTTAATTATTAAAATTAGCATATTTTATATATATCAAATTTACCGTATTTTTTTTTCCCATATTTTGTATCCACCATTTAATACTCTCCCTACAAAAGTTGATACTTTGTGGAGGCTCAACCAAAACCTATTAAATTGGTAGATCACCCCCTCTTTCTGCAAAGTAAAATTTGTTTTTCAACCGCATCTACACCAAAAAACAAGTGGTAAAGGTCTTGGTGTAGGGTAGAGGTCGAACCTTTCCTGAGGGGAAGACAAGCGTTGTAACAATCACGTTCACAAAAGAACCAAAAACCATCGCATCGAGACCAGGTGACTATCGCACAAGTTTAGAACCTTGTGCGTGTAGGCCTGTCATATGTAACTGAAAACGAGTTTGGAATAATGTGATTGTGTTTGGATCTGTCAAATGTACCCAAAAAAATTTTGATGGTAAGCAATTAGGATAAGGGTTTCCAATCTGTAACTTTGTTGATATATAAATCTCTTTCAAGAATTATAAACATGACCCAAGGTTTCAAGGGATTGACAATGAAGGATTTTAGCATTCCTATGACCGTACTATCTCGTCTTTATGCTGTATACAGAATAAATTTCCGATGCGAAAAACATACTAATGCATTATAGTTTTAAACAGATGAATGGCTTCCTATGGAAAAAAAGCCTAGATGCTTTTGATTTACCAAATTTACATTGAAGCTAAGACTATAAACATTGTTGTTTGAGACGTGGGTATTGGTAGAACACGCTACTCTTCACACACTAACAATGTCTTGCTTAGCCAAAAATAATAGCTCCTTATAGTATTTCAAAATCTTGACACATGGTTTATAATCTATAGTTCTACAAAAAATGAGTTTCTAACCCTCATTACCCCACTACTTTCATCACTTTCTAATCACTGTGATATACTAAGGGCGAGGTGAGAGCATATGTTTGAGTAATTATAATAAGCCACTAAAAATGAGATTTGGAATTGAAAAAACTATGAAATTGAATATCATAACACTACTACATATAGTACAATAAATGTCACGATTTGTGTCGATCACCATTTTTTTCTTTTCAAAGCATATAAGTGTGTCCCAGTTAGTGGCAAAAAATATTTTAAAAACTGACTAATAAATAAATATTTTAAAATACTATAAACACTTCAAAAAATTAGGAAAGTTTTGGATGCCTTGCCCCAAGGTATTTATAGGCTCTTAAAAATACATGTTTGGTCTTTTTATATGTGTTTGGTTGTCAAACATATTTTGTTGAAGGTACAAAAACTACAAAAAAGTACGGGACAATTATTTGCTTCATTTGAAACGAATAACATCACTTTTATGTTTGTGTTTGGTTATATTTTATGTTGTGCTTATGGTGGCACAAAAATGAAGCGAATAGCATCACTTTTACGTCACATTTGTGCCACCATCGTGCCCAAATTTAAGAATAAAGGGGATGGGCCCATCTACATCCATTTTTTATTTTACCCTATTACATATTCATAAAAGATGGAAAAACAAGTGGATGGAAGGAGAGAGGGGGTGAGTGGAAAGAGAAGAATAGAGCAAGTGGCATGGAAGGGCATTTGGCCATGTACAAAATTATTGTTCGGTCATGGTGTAGCTATGAAAAATATGGAATGAATGTACCCTTTGTAGAAATTTGGGAAAACAATTGGAGGTGGTGAAAAACAAATTGATGAAAGAAATTCATCCGAGGTTTAACCAATTCAGTAAATTCTCTCACATTCATTTTTACTTCTATAACCGACAATTGTTTTTACATATTTAGATGGCATTCAGAATGATTAAAAATAATATTTTCATGTTTGGGGTTTGTAAAGAAATTAAGCTAAACGTAGAAAGAGATTTCCAAATTTAGAGTCATTCATTAATGGCAAACCACAAAACAAGTCTAAGATAGGGTTATGGGGTTTTAAAAAGAAATATTAGTGAAAAAATAGAGCTATTACATGTTCCATACAAATTTTCTTCATGTGGAAAATTTGGAAAAAAAATCTTCATAAAGTTTTATTAAATTTACTTTTTTGTGAAAAGTTTCTTTTTAAATGAATGTAATCTTTCTTAATTCATGTACATACCTAAAAAAATATTATATAATCATTTTCATGGAATCTCATTAATCAAGTTGTGGAAATAAGGATGTTTTCCAGGTGTTTGATGAAATGTACAGACACTAGGATCTCTTCAGGTATCCCTGGGATGATTTTTTGAATGTTTTACTATATTTTAGAAGCTTAAAAAGTGTTATTATGATTATTCAATTGATGAAAAATGAGAGAGTATGTTTTAGAACGCTTACAATATATAAATCTTCATTTTTAACCAATAAGCTTTTATCGTGGGAATCTATTCCCAAATAACATTCGACAACTTTGTCACACACCAGTTAACTGTTTATGCCTCAATGCAAATAATTTTTTATTTCCCCAAAAACATGTCTCAACTCACTTTTAAAGGGACTTTTACTTTTTTTAAATGTTTCACGCCTATGAGTGTCAATAATCAATGACCTAACACATCATGCATTTCACCCAATGTGTTATCCTACACAAAAATCATGAGAGAAACATAAGATTATATTACACAACCCACTACCGATAGAAGGGAGAACATTCAATGTGGAAGTTACAACCATAAAATATGTCATTAAGGCAGAATAATGCAAATCTCATAATTACTTTTGTTTCTGACTTGGAATTAAATTCACGGTAGTTGCAATTAACAATTGGCATTTGCATTTTGGAATGCAATACCTCTCAAATTGACATGTGAGACCTTATATAAATGATAGCATATGATAGAATGCATACACAGTTTAAACACTTTGAGTTTAGATACCACATATGTTTTAGCATATGAAGATAAATGTGTTGGTATCAAAAGTATCAATTTTTCCTTCATTGAGAAATAATAGGATATTGTTTAAATCTCAAGGAAAAACAAAATTGTATGGCTGTAATAATTGTTTAAAAAATACTAATGCTATATAGAGCTCCCATGTACATCTATATGTCTATATATCTACTTCTAAACAATTAATAGCAACATCAAATTTGACATCTATTTGACTAACAAATTGTCATTTCAATCTTAAATTTAATATTGCAGTGGCAGGATACTTTTCATTGCCCATCAAGGAACCTGTCACTTCCAACAAAAACTCCAAAATTGTCATCTAGCTCATTGAGCCAAGAGTCTAATTAGGCCATACACACCCAAATAGACTCTTGGATTAAGGTTTTTTTGGCGAATCTATAAATATATGTTTTGAAATCATGGCAATTAGGAAGGAAAGTTGTATATTTATGTAGGCAAATTTCAACTTTGTATCACAAAATGATGGGAAAATGTGGTAAATTTCATAGGTTAATCCAAAAAGTGAAATCGTGTATGTAACTAGTTGGTTGGGCAATAAAGTCAATTGTGTGCGCATATGCAATCGATGATGAGATGTTGAAAAAATATATCTTAAAATAAATATTAGAAATTAATGCAACCTGTTGATTTTTAACAAATATTTAAAAAGAATCAATTGAATTTAAGAAATAATAAAAAGAAAGGGAGTGGAGTTTTAATGTAATATAATTACCCCCCTCATATTTGTAAGAAAGTCACAATCAGGATCCAAAATATTATTGAAAAGGGCTAGTCATAGGTCGAATTTCATTTTTTTTCAAAAGTTTCACTTGGAATTGACAACCAATATAAATAACAAATCACCATAATCAACATGCATTATATTAATCAACATTGGCTACTAAAATCAACACTCATCGTAAGAAACACCTACTACCAAAATTGATATATGATACTAAAAAGTTGGGTTCCAAGAGGTGTTTATCAATCACTACCCATTAAGGTCACGAATAGTTACAATTTATAACACATTTAAATTCCAATGAAAGGTGTATGTATCTTTTTATAATTTGTCACACATACAAGGTTTGATCTTTTGAATTAATTATTTTTCTCCAATTAATTTGTTACATAGTTGTAATTTGAACTTGGTTATTTTGAATTTCAAAAGGTCTCACTTTAGGTTAGAAGAAGTTATAATGATGGGACGGTGCCCTAATTACAACTAAATAATTGAAATTTAATTTTAAATTAAACTTCTTGCCGTCCGCTTTCACCTTGATGGCTACTCTTCAACATCTAAATACATAAGAGAAATAGATATTTTTCTCTACTAAAAGTACCAAAGATAAATAATATTATAATTTATCTTTCTTAGTACTACTAATTTCTTTCCAAATTTTGGTAATCCTAAATCCATTTTTCGCACAACTAGAGTGGCATAAAAGCCTACCTAGGTTTCCTCAAATACTACTTTAGATTTCCTTCGAAAGTTGAGAAAAGGGGAATGTAAAGTGTAAGCAGTGTATTCATGAGTTGAGAACACACTAGAGATCATACAGAAGAGATCGTATGTATAATGGGCACGTGTTGCATAGTTATAAGTTTTGGACCATACCCATTCACTGAATTCCATTACTCAAAGAACGACATTTTATTCTCTTATTTCCTAATAATTTTCAAGACTTGAGACAATATATTTTAACCTAAACAATTTTATTTATTATTGAAATTTAGGAGTAATGTCCAGATCTTGCATAGCTATGTAATTCTTCCCCTTTATGGTCTTGTGACACAGGTATAGTTATCACCTTAACCCAAATTGAAATATAATTTTGTTTATGCTTTGTTTGTTACAATAATACATTTTGAGGAAAGGAAAATTTATAATGTGTTGTTTTTGCACTTGCAAATGGGCAAAAATATAAAGAAAAAAACATATTTGGCAAATGAGTGGATAAATATTTGAAGAGATGGCACCACGATGTAAAGAGGACCCTGATGCATACCAAGAGAAAATAAAAAATGGGAAACTATAATCTAACAAGCGCAAGTCGAAATACTACACTGAATGAGGATCTTCTCCCGTTCATCTACTCCAAAAATATAAAAGTGAAGGAGAGATGTAAATGTAATAGTGACGGTAGGCGAATGTGGTTTTAAGGCACCCAGGGATGTTTCTCAAAGCTACATAACAAATCACATACAAAATAGAGATTTAAATTTTAACTCAAGCCCTTACGACACATACAACGTTATCTCCCTCTACTAGGGTCGTTACAATTTGAAACTAACTATTCAAGATATTATAGGGGCAATAAGTGTAGACCTCTTTGATTTGCTTGTAGGATCTCCCTCGTATTTCTTCTTTTTCCAATAAAACCCCTCAAAACAATGCATTCATCCTAACTTTATACTGGTTGTTCCCGCTTTAATTCAATTTCAAATTGGTTCATTAAATGCATCAAACTATGAATCCTCTGAGACTTCATTGCTTGCATCATGTTCAACCCTGATAGTTAAGGGTAATATGTTCTTGAGACCTTGTTTGACTATTTGGTAGGTACTTCGATCTAGTGACTCATATGGACTCCGTGTGCTGACACGTGTCCTATATGGTTCATTGCTCTTGTCACTTTTGACACATCCATATCACCACTACTCACTCCTATGTCACTCAAACCTTACACATTATTTTGTGCTCTTCACTCTACAATTCTTAGTCAAAATCCTAAAATTTACGAAACTTGCATACATGTGATGCTCCTGCATCAATCGATCATAATATTAGGTTTTAAATATTGAAACAGAAATGGATATCCTTCGCCTTCACATCACACTAGAGGTGAACATTTAATCAATCCACATGCACAAAATGTTGAAGCAAATGGTTCAAAATTTAAAATTTTAGTAATCTTATGTTCATTTAGAAAATATGCAATTTTTCCAATGTTTAATATATTATTTTAGCATCTTAAATAAAAAATTAAAATAACTTGTTTTCATTTGAATTCTATTATTTTATATATTGTCCATTTAAATCTTATTAATTATTTTTTTATAATAATCATATTCAATATCGTTTCAATTTATGTATTTCTAATTTAAAAGATGTTAATTTTTTTACATTTAAAAACATATAGAAATATCATATTACATTTTTTATTAAATTTTTCGAATGAATTTTGCATCACATTTACGCCACTTGATAATAATTTATTGAATGAAATGAGTGACGCAAATGTGGTGCAACTAGTAACGGAAAAGTGATGCAATTAAAAATGCCTAGTCGTGTCAAGCTTGCACCACAATTTGTGTCACATTCACAATGCAAATTCCCAAAAAAATGTTTGCAAAACTCGCAAATATGAAAATTATCTGCACAAAATGTAGCTAGTGATTAATTGTGAGTTATTAAAACACAAAAAAAATCAAACTCCCTAGAAATGCAATACATGTCGGATATTAATGGATTGACACCATGTAAGATTCCTATACATGATCTGAGGTTAATGCAATATCTAAGACAATCACCCACATGCATTCATAATATAAATTAATGAAACCTTAACAAAAAACAATACACAATACTCTCATCCAAAAGTGTACCTTCACCATTAGATAGATAAGAGGAGTTTAGGGTTTTGGAGAGTGGTTACTTGTAGATCAATCTTCTCAAAGATACGACTTTCATAATATAAAACTTTCTTATTAATTGCAGAAGTTAATTTGTTACAATTGGATGTCTATTCAAACATTTTAATTATTACAACAAACTCTATCCATGAAGTGTACCTTCACCATTAGATAGATAAGAGGAGTTTAGGGTTTTGGAGAGTGGTTACTTGTAGAT
The DNA here is from genome assembly GCA_019776745.2 of Taxus chinensis. Taxonomy (NCBI): domain Eukaryota; kingdom Viridiplantae; phylum Streptophyta; class Pinopsida; order Cupressales; family Taxaceae; genus Taxus; species Taxus chinensis. The sequence continues at coordinate 163,408,970 of CM034149.1, forward strand.
CAAGTCTTCTCAAATAACAACTTTCTTTAAGATAAAAATTTCTTATTAATTGCAAAAGTTAATAAATATGCACAAATTTGTGTCTATCAATATTTACAATTCTTATTAGAAAGTGTATCTTAAAAATCATATAAAAGTGTATACGTTATTCAATAAACTAACAAATTAAGCCTCCAAAAACATCATGTAACGTCTACAACACTTGTACAATACTCTACAATCCTTTCTTGCTAAGATAAATTATTCAAATAACATGATTCACTACTTTACATAATATTTTATGTTTCCTACTACTCTAGGGGATCAATACATAACCCAAAGAGTATATTTATATAATCCATTATATAATCCAATAAGCAACTAAATCCACAAAAGCTCAAAAGGTCAATTCCCACAAAGAGATGGAAGAAAAAACATGTTTTTTCTTGACAAAAAACACATTTTTTCTTTGAGACGAAACTCATATTTTCTTGTTCTACTTGGTTAAAGTTGAAAGCTTGCACAAATCCAAATTTAGATTTTGACTAGTTTTTGGAAGATGGTATTCTCAATGTGTGTCACCTATAATTAGTTTTGTCTAATGTACATTAATTTCGAGTTTTTTCATTTTATACCTTAGATTTTCAAAAGAAAAATAAATGGGTAAGAACAACTTGCAATTTTCCACCATGAAAATCCATTTTGTCAAAAACTTATAGTTAAATTTTAAAGGGAAAAAACCATAAACATTTGGAAGGGCAATTTTGGTTAAAGTTTTTTTTAATTGTTTACACAATTTTAGATTTTTTTTTCGTATTTTATATTAAAAGTTAAATTTGAGATAATTCCACTTTAAAGATCTCGCTCATTTTACTCACTATGTAATATTGAATTTATGCTCAAATGTTTTTAATTTTATAGGAAACATTGACAATTTTTTTCATATAAATATGTTTTCAAAAAAAGGTTTACATAAGTCATTGAAGGGGTTGCGAGAAGGTTCTTGTTTTATCAAATTTTTACTATTTATTTAATAATATTTAATTTTCGTTTTCTTTATATAAATTCCATAAGTACCTATTAAACATCTGTTATAATTATGTCATATGACAGCTATATAAATGTTTAAGGGCCATTTTCCCATGTCTAGAATTCCCATTTAATTGTTGCAAGTTGAAAATTATTGAAGGCATTGATTGTGATTAAGGGGTTTATTTTAATTGTCGTTCTCTTAATTTGGATGAATTATAACATGGGTGTTACAGGTGCTTGGATTATTTATTGATTGCTAAATCTATAGATGTCAAAATACTATATAGTTAAATTCTTATATATTTATAGATAAATTGAATTCAATGTGTATGCCCTATTGGTGCCCAAAGTGACCTCCAAATGTCAAAAGATGAAAAACGCAGAAAAAGGAACAATGGCACTTAAGCCACAATGGACCACAAATATATTTGTAAGGAGCGTGTGGATGCTCTAGACATGCTCAATAAGTGTACATATGCTCTAGAAAATGCCCAATAACATATGGACACTCTAGACACGATGGGCAACAAACATAATAAAATCCTTAGGGAGAAGGAAAATAAGACTATGAAGGGGTTGCGAGAAGGGTCGTCGACCATCAAAAGTTGACAAATATGACAATAATACCTACCTATTTTGGACTAATAATCAATAAGTACTTAAACATGTGCATAATTATGTAATATGACAGCTAATAAATGTGCTAAGGGCCATTTTCCCATGTCTAGAAATCCAAAAAAAAATTCAACAGAATTATATATATCAATTTGAATTATTTTGACATAATATCTCAACTTAAAATCTTGTAATATATTTTGTTCTACAGTAATAGTCGAAGGGACTAGCGAATACAGCTAGTGACCTAGAGCTTCGAAGAGCGAAGCTCTATTACAAGGCGAGTGCCATCAATCAACCTCATTTAGAGAAACATACAACGAGCCATCGATACTTGTTGAGAGTAAACTGCAGAATTTGAATCCATGACCTTAACCACCTAAAAAAGTGGCCGAATTCTGTGGTGCCCACATTTTACACACTCAATTACAACAGTAAAATACCAAAATATATATTTTTTACTTACATTGCTCATTAAAAGATGCCACAAGGACTCCAAGAAAGGAAAACTCAACAACATATATGACACTTACATAAGTCATCAAATCACATAGACACATGACAACACCATATACATGTTGATGCCACACTTTTCCCAATGGAAGAGTTACTAGCAAAGACCCAACCACAAGAAATGACTTCAAGGAATGGCGAACCCACAACACATCATTTCTTTAATTGCATTTTAGTTACAATTAACATTCCAAGAGACATTATTGTGCAAGGATAATTTTCTCCTTTTTCCATCTACAAAATCTTAAGTTCATTCACATTTAATTTATAGTTCGACCATTTTGGTTGGCTTCCTTTACGCTTATCACGGAAATTTCCATAACTTACATTGCTTATTTGGCACAATTTCAAATGCACATATACAGTACTTAATTATCTTCTTCTTATGTTAAGAATATGCTTCTCAAACATTTATTTAATGTTTAAAATTTTACCCTTGCTACACAAGTGATTCTAACGTGATGTCAAGATGAAATCTTGGGATTAAGGAAGACATAGATTCGAGATAGCTTTTTCCCCAAGAACATCCTTCGATTACGGAATAGATTATTTCCTACCATTAGTTATTATATTTCAATAACTTATTGAATTCCAAATTTATTTATTATATATACATCTTTTGTTTTCTCGAAGTTTGGTCACACCCTTTGACAACTCATATTCTTTGACAACGCATGAAAAAGTTTAATTAAGTTATAAGGACTCCAAGAGTGACCTTATTCCCAATCTCCAATCTTCGTGTGCAACTTTCTTATATAATATGCTCTTACATCGCATCTAAGATCTCATTCTTAGCATCGTTTTAAACAAAAGAGATACGAAAGCACTTGTCTGACATCTTAAAGAAGTACATGGTTAAACAGTAATAAACTACACAGTTGAACCACAAGCTTCAATCTCTATTATAGGTGTGATTAAGATTAAAATGTATTTACCCTATCACGATTCGTGAAAGATCAAGGAATATTCTTTATTCACTTAATGCCAAGACAATGACATTTATCTACAAGGGATTAAGGGACAAGATTTCAATTTCTAAGGAATCAAGACATAGAACATCTATATCAACTCAATTTCATTGCAAGGTCGTTTGGATCCAACAATAGATTCTATTTACCCACAAGTTAATTTCTAAAATCTAATTAGTGTTGTAAGGTTTAATTCTAATAGGATACAAGGGAGTAATATCTAAACTACCTACTCCATAGATAGAAACCAAGGTTACACCGCTTAGTCATTCCTTCTAACAAGGACTCATAAGGTGACTTCCAAGGCGGTCTTCACCACTCAGCCTGGTAATCGGACCTGAAGAGAGTACATTCTTCTCGCGATTACCAAAACTAGAAGGATAGAACCGCATACTCTGGATAGGTTGGACCATGACATTCCTACAAATATGGGTTCACAGACAATGTCGCTAGACATAAAGACTATGATGGTAAACTCCAACTAGGGGTTTTATTTACCTAACTTAGGAGGTCTCATCGAGTGCAAGTTTAAGTTTCGTTCTACGGTCTTAAATTTCTTATATGGTAAAAAGGGATCACACATGCAGGCAAGTTAAGCACGAATATTTTATTAAGGTTGAGTGTTCCCATTAAACTCTTTATTATGTTTACAAGGTAAGAAGGTAACCCAGTAATTAATTTAATCGTTTATTGAATACTGAGAAGAGTACTACAATATATTAACTTCAATTTCAATTTACTGTATATAAATCAAACCCTTTTTTTTTTGCCATACACAACTAAGAAATCAAATTGAACCGATGATTAGAAGCACATTTCCTAAGTTATCCCTAAAACTAGCATATCATACATATTAACAAATCTCAATTTATAACTTTTTCGGTAACAAGAGACTACATTAGGCAGTTATTCATTTTACAATGACCTATAATAAATTACAAAAATAATAATTAAATTACTCACATCGCCTTTTCGTCGTCATTCTTCCATCCTGCAAAACCCACGTGAGCAAGATATCAACGATAAATCGCTGGCATGGCATCCACCCTAATCAATCATAATTATCATTTTTCAGTTTCCCATTTACATCTGACAATAATTACAATTTGCAAATCGAAATAAAAAGTCTAGAAACATGTATTCATTGCATTTCATTTTTTTCTTCATTTTGTAAACCTAGGAGAGAGAAAGAGAAGGGAAGAGAGAGAAAACATCATTTTGTCAAAAGTTCTAACACACAACAAGTTTCATTATAGTGTTTTAAACAGTTATTTACATGTGTTAAAAGTTTCCAGGGTGATTTGGCAACCCTACGAGGGTCCGCAGCTTTCTACTTTTACATTTTCTCACTAGCTACAAAACGTACAAAACGGGCTCGGAGGCTAAGAAACTGCTTCCAAAGGTTATCTTCCGATGAACAGGGACACCACGATTAACTTTCTACGTGTCCCCAGATATACCAGGAGTTCATAGCAACTGACGGAATTGAAAAAGAGCGAACGGTTTGCGTTTGGCGGCTAGTTTTCCGAGGCCACTGGTCGTAGTTCACCCAGTTGTAAAAAGACAAAAGTTAGCTCAAGTGGCCTAGAAAACTGTGTCCAAAACGACGTTCGATGGATGTGCACGCAACGAGAATCTTCCTACTAGTTCCCCTATATAAGGAGAATTCATCAGAGTCGACGGGACTGAGAACTAGAAAACCATGTTCAAATGGCAACTAGTTTTCTGGAGCGACAAGAAGAAATTGGTCCAGTTTGACCTCGTCAAACTGCGACTGGAGGCCTACAAAACGGCTTCGCCAAACTATCCCAAAAGGTGCTCTTTCCTATGATGAAAGTTCCATGCATTTGTCTAGTATAAACGCTAGAGGTTTGCGAAGACGGAACAGTGATTTTCTCTTTCCGGGTTTCAAATGGTGGTCCAAAACGAAAGCCAACTTTCTAGTTTTAACAACTCTCTACTGTTGTAAACCGGTGTAACTGGACTCTTATAAGAGCGTCAAAAGGATGTCAAATGATCTTTTCGGGTCAAACCAAAAATCAAGGCGACTCCTCGTATACCAAGGTACACGAATGGAACTTCACATCTCGTTTCTAGAGTTGCGAAGGGTACTTGGTGAGTCTTCGAAAATTGCAAAATTTAACTATTTAAAACAAGGAGAAGGTCAACTTTATCAATGGGGATTCAAGATTTGTCTGGTCAATAAAACGATATTGGAGCGATCAAGAAGGGTAAGAGTTTTCTAAATCATCTCGAAGCGAGGGTGATATTTCATGGTTTAAAGTAGACGAGTTATAATGGCTTCGAGAGTTGCGACACGACACTTTATTGTTTTGCAATGAGTTGAAGAGACATTTAACTGTATTTAAAAATCCTAATAATTTAAAATTCTATTTAGTTGCAAAAGAGAACTAAAACACGAGAATTATGAGAGGTAAGGGAAGAAGAACCATGCCTGGGAATGAACTGGCGAGTGTTTACAACAGGGTTGGCGATACGTGGACGAGTTCCAAATACCGACGGTTTCTAAGGCCTTTTCAGAATCCAATTTGAGCATGATTTGTAACCAATTTACGAGCTCGCTGTAGCCCCATGATTATGTAACCAGAGCATAAATACACTAACAGTTGAATCTCTTAAAATTTGTTGCCCATTATGCTTCTATTGTTTCCAAAGTTTATCATCAAATCCATTTTGTGCATATCATGAGATCGTGGCACTCCATGAGACCGCATTTCTTTGAGGCATTCTAACAACAGTTCATGTTCCTTTTCCAACAAATTCATTTCTACATATCCTACAGTCATTGCAGTCTAGGGGAACACATTTCTTTAAGGTATTCCGTCAAACACTTCACGTGCGTTGTCCATGCTACCACATTTTGCATACATTACCAAGGCAGTTCCAACTACAGCATCTGACATGATTTTTCTAACCTTTTATGCTTCGATGGATGTGCATACCCTGTTTCAATGCTTCCATTTGGCATAGGATGGAAATGCACTGGGAAAATGTAAACTCAACAGGTTGGAGACCTGTTTGTTGTATGGTGAAACAATGTGCCTGCCTTATGAGGAAATCTGTGTCTTCTGTACGCTACAAGTAATATTCCATGAGAGTTGTCTCGTTCTTTCATTTGGTCAATCATGAAACCGTGCCCCCCAAGTATTTGCGCCTACAACATTTGACATAAATCCTCTAACTTCTATGCTTGAGCTGTCCACGCAGGTTATGGGGTGGGTTCGTTTTTTTTACACACGCAGGGAGAGTACTGGCACCGACCACGACAAGGCATTCTATGAGATGTCATCTGGTGAGGCATTCCCTGGAGTAGTAAAAAAGGATCCCTTACACACATTGGATCTATGTAAATACAGTGACCATAGAAATATGTGAAACCATGTTTCTTCAAGCATTTTTTTCTGGACATGCGCATTTTCCAAGTGCCACAATGGACAAACCCCCTCCTCCACGCCTTCTTCAACCTCTGTGGGGTGCGTAGAATATGGTCAGAGCTCCCCCCCTCCCTCCATGGTGGCGGCTGCCCTCCTTCTCTCCATTCCACAAAACCAAAGGCAGAAAAAAATAAAAATAAAATGAGCCCGAGCCCCCATGCCCTAACTCGCCCAAAGTAATCACGGGCTTTAGAATTTTGAAAACTTTTATTTTATTTATTATTTATTTTATCAAATGAAAAAAAAAAAAAAAAAACGGAGGCATTACAAAAAGTAGGAGTCCAACATAATATAAAATAAAAATAAAACATTGTGGTGTGATGAAAGTTGTAACACTATACAAATTCAAGGTGGTGAAAAAGTGTGTGATTGGTGTGAGTCTATGCAATTCAATGAGCTTGCGATGTCTCATGGGTCCACCATAAATGTTTAGAAAATGGTCACAAGGTCTCCTTACTAATGATGTGAGACTATTGAAGGTAAGATGTAATTAACATAGGGCAAGCCCCCTATATATTTGGTCAACTAAATTATAAACTTATATCCTATGTATTTCCCTCAAGCTTTTCCATAAACACTTGTATAAGATAAATTCAATTTAATTTATACATGATTGAGACTCTTTATACAATTTTATCTCACAACGACTAAAATTGGAATGCCCTAATTATAGGTATAATTATAAAGAATAGTCATTCCAATGTAGAAACTATTGATATATATATATATATATCAATAACATTGACTTCCTTAATCTAGTTAAACATTATCTAATAGACCATAAAAAAATGAAAATGTTACAAAGGTACTTTAAATGAATATAATAGAAATGGACCAGCTACAATTTATCTAATTGAACAAGAAGCTAGGAGAGCTTCATTTTTAGTTTGGACCTTTCATAAAGGGCTTTCAAGAATTGTTGAAGTACTTATAAAATATATTAGGTCTACATGTTACATGAGTGCCTAAGAGACTAATAGTGCACCCTTAAGTTTTTAGAAAAATAAATTATTTAAACAATAAATACTAACACACAAATAAAACCCTATAAAAACTAATAATCTAATCAAATACATAATAATATGGCACCTCCATAAAAGCAAAGTTATATGGGCATGTATGTCATACGTGTTAAAATGCCGAACACAAATAAAATCCTATAAAAATTAATAATCTAATCACATACATAATAATATGGCACCTCCATAAAAACAAAGTTAAATGACCATGTATGTCGTACATGTTAAAATGCCCCCTATCTAGCCATTTTATAGTTTAATGTATTTAAGTAAGGTTATTTTTAAATTATTCTTTTCATGATATGATCATAACTAGAGTTGATTTTTATGTTTTTCCACCTAACAAAGCCTCTATTCTATTGGCTAAATTTAATTGTTGAGTAGGTCGATAAAAATTGTCATGAATGGATTATAACAAGCTATATTTCTCCTACACAAATCTATATTTGAAATTACAATTTTTATTTAGAACATATAGTACATATAGAAAATAAAAAATGTCACACCATAACTTAGTATATCAACCCATGGGAGCCACAAGGTAAACTTGCCTAGTTCTTGAAGTGTGGGGTTGGAGAGACTCCAATTATTAGACCAACACTAGCATGTGGACAACTTGTTCAATATTTTCTTTCACATGTAGCGCAACGACCATTCACTAAAAGTTACTATCAAATTATTTTTAGATTGTATGGAAAACAATAGTGTGTTAGTCATACTCATTGAGATGACATTTTTGATTGATGCTTAAAATATGGTTATTATTTGTTTGTGGGCCCATTTCTCTAACATGCAACCTAATCTTAAGATGAAACATTAATGTACTTGTTTTGCTTGTTATGAGGGGCATAACTCTTACATGCCACCTAATCTTGAGAAGCAATTTTGTGTTAAGCTGATAGTTTAATAGCTTGCAATAAGAATATGTTAGTCAGCCCAATTTAAAATGAGACTTTTGACACGTGTGAGTGATGTTCGACTACTACTAAGATGTCAACATAAAGATTAGTCTACTAGTTTTATGTGGCGAGCACTCTTAACAACATAATTGATCCATAAGCCAGGTGGATATTCCACACTAGGCTTCACCAACATGGATCTTGTGATTCCTAGCTTACAAAGAACTTGCAAAATAATTCATTTGCATATAAAACACAGTTTTGAGGAGCCGAAATTGAATGTGCAAAACATGAAACACACACATGAGAATTATCCAAAGTTGCAAAGACATGTGAACACAAGTCTTATCCTGGAGAAACCCAAAATGGGAGAAAACTCCATTGGGTGAAGCAATTGCACTCCCAATTCACTATGTAATTCATTCAAATGTACAAGTTACTACAATTAATGGCCTTAATGGAGATGAAATTTCACTCTCCAAATCTTACACAACAAAATGCATAATACCTCTCCAACACTTCTCTAACAACTCACAAGAACCAACCTCTCACTACTAGGAAATCGTTGGGTAACCATGGACATAGACTCCAACTTGTTTATAACAACAAAAGGAATCCAAATTCCCTAACTCCTCTTACATCTTTTCATGATAACTAACATCTAAATTATGTAAAGATGTCCCCACCATGAGAATCTTCCAAAAAAACCATTTTGGAAGATGAATCATTCTCATGCATTACATACTTGACTTTTACATTGTTGCGTAACATAAGCAACTCTTTACATAGTTCGACGGTTGCACATCCACCCTGACAAATGCACAATCGCCTTAACGGGTGCGGAATTGCCACTGACAATTGCACAATCGCCACTCTATCCTCAAGGGCGATTTTGTCACCAAAAATGTCCTTCATCTTCCCGGGTCCATAACCTTTGCATAACAACTCGAAATCGGGTGCCTTTTTATTGAAAGTGTGTATTTTTTAGAGAGAAATCCCAATATGTCATCAAAACATATAAGTTCTATTGTGATTTAATAAGAAATGTCTTTTTACAAGTGCTTACAATGTAAATTACATGAATTGAGCATGTCTCAGATCCAATCTTGGCTCATACCTCCCAAATTGGAGGCTTTTAAGTCCCTAAAAGCTTTAGAAACTGAATAAGTGAAGAAATATCCTCCCCGAATCTTTTCCCTCTCTTGGAGGTGCCATTTATGAACTCCAACATTCACCTTTTCATGAAGGTCTAGTAAACTCAACCATCCAGTTGTGTAGCCTTCCATTGGCGCTGCTTTGCAACCCCATCTCTTATCAAATGCCATTTGGATCTGCTTGGAAGTTTTATTTCAGTCCAACTCCCATATGCTTGCTCTCCTCTTCTTATCGCTCTTTCCTTCAACTGTCACATAACATCTCTATCCAACTCATTTTGGTCATTAGGAGAAAAAAATATTTTACTTCAATGTTGAGCATGGAAGGATCTAAAGAAACATAAGCTTACAATATTTAAAAACAAAATTCTATAAAGAGAAGCCATATCCAATTTAATAGTGTATCCTGAGAGGCTTACGCTCCTAGTTTTACCTTTGAGTCTTCCTTTTCTCAAGTGCAACCTTACCTTGCCCTTAACAAGGAAACTATGCTCAATCCATGTTGGCATGCCTTGCTCTACACTTTGCTAGAGACTCACTTAACCCCCCTTGCATGGAGGTACCAACTAAGACGAATGCTCAGCTTTGTGGATTGATGTCCTCCTTTTCCATGTTCCTAATGTGCTTTCCACATCCTTCAAAGACTGCTGGTCATGACTATCCATATCACAATACCCACAATAATTTACACATTTTTTGTTAAAAAAAGGAAGTAGCATTCAACTCACCTTCCTCATCATCATCTGAAGAGGAAAATGAACTCTTGTCCTCATCCATCTCAAGGTAATGAGCTTGAGAACAAAAATCATCAAGATCCTTGGGCTTAAGCTAGCAACAATGGCCTCCTCAAGTAACTATGCAATCCACCAACATACTTCATCAAGATGTCACGATCAAAGGTGTCTTGTCCCGTTTGCTTTGCCATCTTTCGAAACACACTAGTATAATCCTACACACTTTGTCCTTGTTCTTGACTAAGATATTGCCAAAAAAATAGATCTCTCCTCTTCATAGCAAATAGGATAGAATTGTTTCTAAATCAAAACTTCAAATTCCTCCCACTTACCAAGGGGTGGTAGCTTCTTCACAACCAAAGAACCTCTCTAACACTTCTCTAACAACTCACAAGAACCAACCTCTCACTGCTGGAAAATCACTGTGTAACCATGAACAAGGTCCAACTTGTTTATAACAATAATGGGAATCCAAATTCCATAACTCCTCTTAATATTTTCATGATAACAAATACCTAACAGCCCTATAAAGATGCCCCTGCCTCAAGAATCTGCCAAGAAACCGTTTTGGAAAACAAATCACTCTCATATGTTACTTGAGTTCTACGTTGTCACATGATAGAACCGTCGCTTTACGCAATCCAACAGTTGTGTAACCGCCATTGTCCTTCAAGGGTAGTTTTGTCACCAAAAATGTCCTCCATCTTCCTGGGTCCATAACTTTTGCATACGAGCTTGAAAACAAGCATTTTTTTTTGAAAGTGTGTATTTTTCAAAGAGGAATCCAAATATGTCACCAAAATATATAGGTTCTAATGTGATTTAACACATAGTTACTTGAGACGGGGGGATGGGGGGACGGCAGGGGGACGGCTAATTAAAAAATATTTAAATATTTAAAATATAAAGATATAGTGACTAAATTATATAAATAAGCTAAAATAAAACCATTTGAGATTTAAATAAGGTGAAACTTGAACTCATAAACATCAAATACATTCCTAGAACTGTTACAGATAGGATACTGTGATTTCAAAACACTCAACTTTTCCAAACATGTTATAAACTTCTATTATGTTCTCCTTCGATTCTCTGATAGCAATCTTCCCAAATGATGACCAAGTGTTATGGTTCACTGTTGACAGTTGTGATCTATTGACCCTCAATTGCTCTTGTCAACCTTCTATTGACAAAACGGAGAATGACAGAAAATAGGTTCTCATTCAGATTCTACAGTCAGACTAAGATTGTCAAACAATAATAGTAGGGTTTCAGGATATATTAGCTTGATCATTACTTGCACAGGCCCGTGACTTGCTTCTTCACAAGATCTTGAATCATAAGTGATTTACAATGAAAAAAAATAGTTTAGAGTGTTGTTTTTATGTTTTTTATTGAAAAATGTGGCAGACCACGTAGGGGACTTCAGGACGTCTCCCCCACGTTTCCCCGTCCCCAGGACGTTTCCCAGCCTCCTTAGACGTCCCCAGGACGTTTCCCATCATGCATGCACTATGGGAAACGTGGGGGAAATGTTTCCCCACGTCCCCACGTCCCAGACGTGTCAAAAATGGGGGGGGGGGGGGGGGGGGACGCGTCCCCGCGTAACTATGATTTAACAAGAAATGTCTTTTTACAAGTTCTTACAATGTAAATTACATTAGTTGGGCAGATCTCAGGTCCAATTTTGGACCAATAATCTCCAAATACAAGATTTTGCTTATTTAACTCGCACCTTAAGAATTTGAGACTATATATTAATAGAGCACCACTATGACACCTTGAGATGGGAGTGGTACATTTACTAGACACATGGAGTGGAAAATACATACCCATGCAACATATCTATAGATCCATTTTTTTGTTTTTCGAACTTATATTTTGAATCAATGGTGTATTCACAATGTAGTGCCCACATTTTACACACCCAAATACAACAGTAAAAACCAGAATAAATCTTTTTTTTTTTTACCTACAATGCACGCTACACACAACAAAGCAAGGGCTCCGAGTAGGAAACTCGACAATGTATACGACACTTACAAAAGTCATCAAATCACATATACACGTGATAACACCAAATACATGCTGACACTACACTTTTCCCAATGGAAGGTTGCTAGTAGAGACCCAACCACAAGAACCTGACTTTAGGAACGACGAACCCACGACATATCATTACTTTAAATGTATTGTAGTTACGATTAGCATCCCAAGAACATGGTTATGAAAGCATAATTTTCTCTCTTTTTCCATCTACAAAATCTTAAGTTCATTCCATTTAATTTGCTCTTTACCCTTGTGACAAATCTTTAAAACTTACATAAGTATTCTCCATATTATCATTTTTCAGTTCCCATTTACATCTGACAATAACTACAATATGCAATCGAAATAAAAAAAAATCTAGAAACATGTAATCAATGCATTTCGTTTTTCTTCATTTTATAAACTCATAAGAGAGAGAGAGAAAGGAAGAGAGAAAATATCATTTTGTCTAAAGTTCCAATACACACAAGTTTTATTCTAGTGTTTTAAATAGTTATTTACGTGTGTTGAAAGTTTCCAGGGTGATTTGGCAACCCTACGAGGGTCCTGTAGCTTTCTTTCTACATTTTCTCACTAGTTACAAAACGTTCAAAACGGGCTTGGAGGCTAAGAAACTACTTCCAAAAGTTTTGATCTAATGAGAATGCACACTACGATTAACTTTCCATGTGTCCCCAGATATACCAAGAATTCATAGCAGCTGACGGAATTGAAAAAGAGAGAATGGTTTACATTTGGCGGTTAGTTTTCCAGGGCCACTAGTCATAGTTCACCCAGTTGTAAAATGACAAAAGTTAGCTCGAGTGCCCAGAAAACTGCATCCATAACTGATGTTTGTTGGAGAAGCATGTAACAAGACATATCCTACTAGTTCCTCTATATGGGGAGGATTCATCAGAGTCGACGGGACTGAGAACTAGTAAACCATTTTGAAGTGGCGACAAGTTTTCTGGAGTGACAAGACGAAACTGGAGCCAAACACTTCACATGCCTTAAGCATGCCTCCACATTTTACACATTCTACACATTCTCATGTGCTCATCAAAACTAGAAACATAATGATTAATTTTCGGCATGATTCTACAAGAGGCACTCATGCCAACAAAGTATTTACAACCCTCATGCACTGAACATGCATGGTTGAAAGCCAATTAAACAAAAATGAAGCTTACATGGTCAGGGTATGTTCCATAAGACCACATCTCTTTGATGCATTATGTCAAATAGATCATAGGACATTTTACACATCCATCTTATGCATATGTTGCCATCATGGCATTCCATGAGACAACATTTCTTTGAGGCATTTTATCAAACAGTTCAATGCCTTCTTGACAGACCCATTTTTTGTTTATCCTGCTATCATTGTAGTCCGGGAGACCGCATATCTTTCAGGTATTTTGTCAAATAGAACGCATGCTCCCACATTTTTACATACACATCTACTAGGGCACACGTGACTGCAACATCTGGCAAAGTTCCTTTATTTTTTCTTTGTTTGTTGGGAGCCCACGCAGTTCTGGGCGCGACTGGGAGGATGCTAGCAAAGTGGCAGACCAAACACACAATAATACTCCTCCTTGTTGCTTGATTTTCCCACGCAGGTGTGGCACGGCCTGGGAGGATGCCAAATATAGTTGTGGAGTCCAGCTGTAGGTGCATTAAAATGCATTCCTTCCATGCATTTCGTCGAATGGCTCACGCACCCTATTTTGAAGATCCTATTTTTATACACAGGCTGGAGATTTGTTTGTTGCAAGGGAAAACAGTGTGACTGTTATGAGGAGACCACGCCTCCTAAAAACTATCGTCCCCCCAAGCCCATGAGGAGTTGGCTCATTTTATCCTTTGATTAAACAAAAAAAATGGCACCTGCAAAGAAACTTGCCACAACAACATATGACGAAATTTTCCTATCTCTCAAGCATTGAAACAAAAAAAAACCCCACGTTTGAACAGTCTGGTGTGGCTGGAAGGATGTTGAACCAGGTTAGAGTCTGTCATGCCACCACCCTCCCCAAACTCACCCCTTCCAAGAGCTAAAAGGATAAAACCCTAACGCCCCCATAATCATGAATATTTTAAATTTTAGTTCTTTTATTTTATTATTATTATTATTATTATTTTTTAAATTTTCCTTGTCTGGTGTGGCTGGAAGGATGTTGAACCAAATATAATTAATAATATTCCTTTATGTACAACAACCAACACAATGAGATGAATCAGATTCCCCTTCTATCCCAAAGGCGTTTGAAACTGAACACAAGACACGGACCGACCGCAGTGTCACAACAAGAGACTGTCTTCTTGCGTGAACAAGGTGACCAATCCACACGAATAAAATTGCTTATCGATAATCAACAATAAAATTGGTAACACATCGATGATCAACTGAAGGAGTTATCATCCATCGATAATTAAAATAATAATATTGTTATCATCATTATTATTATTATCACTTAAAATAATTATTAATCATACTACAAGACTGACATGCCCACTCGACAAAAAGGGTAAACAATAATACTATCAAATAGAGGCCCAATCATCAATTAAATTAAAATAAAATTATTATCATTATATATTATAAATATATAAATGTAATTACTATTCACATTGATAATGACTATCGGCCCAGCTTTACCAGGCGGAAACAAGGTCCTCCTTCAAATAGGTCAACGAACAGGACATTACACAATCCCCACACAAAGGTGTCGATAATGACTTGAGAGAGAAAGGAGAGGAAAGGTGCTAACACATCACTAAGACAAGGACAAGGTCAACAATGGTCAACGAGAGCCCATGCACACAAGTCTCCCAGGATTAGTAACAGGGTCGGTAGGTCAGGGACTAGGAAACATTGAATGGGGCATTACAAGGACCATCAAGTTTATCTAATCAATAATTCATTTATTCCCATGAGAATCATATGAAAAATAAGGTGTATGAGCTCCTAAATTTGATTCCATTTTAGGAGGATTTTTTAGCCAATAAGGGTAAATGGATGACTTCCTTGTGAAGTACTATGTTTGTAAGAATGTGAAATCATCTCAATTTCACTTGTTCCAATTCACTTATTAGTGTTCTTAAAAAATCATCGAACACATTATAGTGTGTTCAAATCAATCATCGAACCAAAGGAGGAAGCACATACAATCACCTCATTTCATTTTAATGAATGGCCATAGGTCAATAACTTCATTTAGGAAGTAATCCTTCTATCTGTGAAATGAATACATGTTTCAATGAGTAACAAACAAGCACAACAAGGTTTGAGCATCATGGATTTGATAATTAGTCATGAAGGTAAATTTTTAGGGCCTAGAGGAGTAAGGAGTTAATCCCCATACCCTAACTCTTACCTTATGATAAAAAAAGATCATCATGTTCCCATCACAATGAGGACTTCATATTAGTGTTTTTAAACACTTATTCAATGCCCTAGAATGTTTTCATATCTCAAAAAATAAGGAAATTATGATCACAATGCTTTAAGTTAGCAAGTTATTCATCAAGAGGAAATTTCCCATATCCATATTTCCATCTCTATCTCTCTTCTCCTCTCTCTCCTCCCTCACTCTCTCTCTTACATTTTATTCCTTCATTTAGAGTGTAATTTTTCACTCTTTCGCATCTTATTCACTTAAATGACTTAATGTTGCATTGCAAATGTCCCTTTTTAAAAATAAGAAAAGGACATAGTTTCATTTTTAGGGAATTTAAAAATTCACATGGTGGTGAGATGAAAATTCGTATGAGGGAAGAGGAAGAGACAACTTTTTATGCTATAAATTTGAATGACTTCTCCATTCCAAAGGGTTGATAATTGTTGATTGTTGTATTTTGTTGAGATTTGTATCACTACTACATAAACAAATAAAAGATACATTTCCTCTATGTCTTTATCTACATTCCTCTATCCTCTCTACTCTCCAAATTTTCAAGCATGGTGATCTTGTATAACTAAAAAGGAACTTTGAGTCTCTAGTTTGTTATTCTTATTGATTTATTTAATTTTTTGTGTTCTTATAATTGAATGTGGACCTACTCTAGTTAATTTTTGTGAGAATTTGATAGTTCTTACTCAAAAAATTAACAACTCTCTCATTATTTCCACTACTCCCTTTTACCTTCATTCACAGAAAATTTCCCCCTTGTACACTATACAAGAAAGGTTTAGTGGAGTATTCATATGTGATCCCTGACCTAATAGTCACCCCAAAATTTTAGGTAGTTTATATTTAATAATTAAATCTTCCCTATACCCAAGAAGTAGGGGCTTAACCCTGTAACCATTGGTGAAAACCAATAATCTACACTATAAAAAAATTATTTCACCATCCATTTTTGGTGACTTCATTGGGGAAGATCTTATCTTTTTGCACCTCTAAAATATCTCTGAAAATATAAAAAAAATCATATATTTGAAAATCCATAAAAAAAAATTAAAATACCAAAAATACTATCTGAATTTTCAAGAGCCTGGTTGTAATCCTACTGAGAAATTTACATTTTTATTGTCTCATTCCCATCTAATGCTCTAAACAAATCGGTGAAAATCAAACAGATATACACTCAAGCTAATTGTGTAAGTGGCATAATTTACCTGGCATTCAAACAGAAAACAAAAAGATTATTTTTGTCTTCCCATTGTTCAAATAACAAGATAAACCGATAAAGATTACTTTCTTAAATTTGATCCTAAATTACCTCTTGAAGATCACATTACAAAAGTAGTTGTAGAACCACTAGACCTCATTCCTCCAGAAGAAGAAAGAGAAGAAGAACCAGAGGAAGAAGAAGAATGAATGGCTACAACTGTGCCATAAGAATAAAATACTAGTCCATTGGCATTGGCTTTATAACTACATGATATTTAATGCCTCCAAAAGGATAATAATAAGAAAATAAAATTCCCAAATTATATGGACTAAAAATTGGAAAGCAACACCCTGATAATCATATTACAGTTTTATCACATCCTATGGCATTATTGGAGTGATACATGAATATTTTTTGATTCGATTATTCATAGATATTTAATGCCTCCATTTTTAAAAATAATAATAATAATAATAATAATAAAAATAAAATAAAAGAACTAAAAATTAAAAAAAAAAACCTGTGATTCTTGTGGGGGAGAATTAGGGCAGAAATGGGGTTTCCTTCCATCATTTGGCTATGTAGAGAGGGAGAGTGCATCTATCACCGCCATGGGGGGGGGGGGGGGGGAGAACTCCAATCTATTCTGCGCAAATGCCTGAAAGAAAGGTGGTTTGCAGTCCTTTTTACTCAAATCAATGCTCTTTGGGCATGTTCTTGTTTCCTTCAAGGAGATGCCCCACCAAATGTCACCCCACGGATTTGCCATGTTCTCATTTTGTGGCCTGTGCCAGTATCCTCTAAGTCTGCATTAAAAAAAAGAGCTCTGGGACCCGTGTGGACAACTACCAAGATCAGGAACTAGAGAGCATCCAGACAAAAAAATATTGGTGTCTACTTCTTTGGTCAGACTTTGTAGTTGCTACTGCCTTGGTAGATAGGTATGTGCATAACAAATGTGTAAAAGAGGCGTATGAATTGTTGATAGAATGCCTCAAATAGATGCAGCTCTTGGAATGCCATGAGGGCAGGATATGTACAAAGGTGTTTGTTGAAAGGCCCTTGAAACTTCCAAGAAAATGTTTTAGTCCCAGTTTGGCACGTAGGCAAAATGTGAAGGCATACACAACCCAGGTGAACTGTTTGACAAAATACCTTAAAGATATGTGGCCTCCTGGGCTACAATGATAGCAGGATAAACAAAAAAAATGGGTCTATTAAGAAGGCATTGAATTGTTTGATAAAATTCCTCAAAGAAATGTTGTCTCATGGAATGCCATGATGGCAACATATGCACAAGATGGATGTGTAAAATGGCCTGTGATCTGTTTGATAGAATTCCTCAAAGAGATGCGGTCTTATGGGACATACCCTGACCATGTAAGCTTCATTTTTGTTTAATTGGCTTTCAGCCATGCATGTTCAGTGCATGAGGGTTGTAAATACTTTGTTGGCATGAGTGGCTCTTGTAGAATCATGCCGAAAATTAATCATTATGTTGCTGGTTTTGATGAGCACATGAGAATGTGCAAAATGTGGAGGAATGCTTAAGGCATGTGAAGTTTTTGGCTAAACACGTTCAAAAATCTTGGTCTAATGGTTGCAATATTTGAGGCTACACACAAAAGGAGGAAGATCTCATCCTATCCAGACAAAAACAATCAGAAACCCTTTGATCATGCTCAACAAGTGGTGGGTCGAATCCAGAAGACATGTATGTTAAATGTTGGAGTTAGGCGATGCTCGTGGTCTAGTTGATGAAGTACCCAAGCAAGAGACTAAACCCAAGCCTGTAGCTTTGACCGAATTTGTTCTCCATGCATGGTCCTTCTTCCCTTACCTCTCATAACTCTCGTGTTTTAGTTCTCTTTTGCAAATAAATAGAATTTTAAAGTATTAGAAATTTTAATACAGTTATTTGTTCCTTCAACTCGTTGCAAAACAATAAATCGTCGTGTCGTAACTCACGACGTCATTTAACTCGCCTACTGTAAAACAAGAACTATCACCCTCGCTTCGAGATGACATAGAAAACTCTTACCCTTCTTGATCGCTTCAATATCGTTTTATCGACCAGACAAATTTGACTCTCCATTGATTAAGATGACCTTCTTCCTACTTAAAATAGTTAAATTTTGCTATTTTTAGAGACTCACTAAGTACCCTTCGCAACTCTGGAAACGAGATGTGAAGTTTCATTCGGGTACCTTGGTATACGAGGAGTCGCCTTGATTTTTGGTTTGACCCGAAACGATCATGTGACATCCTTTTGACGCCTTATAGGAGCCCTGTAACACTGGTTTACAACAGTAGAAAGTCGTTAAAATTAGAAAGTTGGCTTTCGTTTTGGATCGCCATTTGAAAACTGGAAAGAGAAATCACTTCCCGTCTTCACAAACCTCTAGCGATTATACTAGACAAATGCATGGGACATTCGGTATAGGAAAGAGAACTTTTCGGGATAGTTTGGCGAAGCCATTTTGTAGGCCTCCGGTCACAGTTTCGACGAGGTCAAACTGGTCCAGTTTTGTCTTGTCGCTCCAGAAAACTTGTCGCCATTTGAAAATGGTTTACCAGTTCTTAGCCCCGTCGACTCTGATGAACTCTCCTTACATAGGGGAAACTAGTAGGAAGAGTCTCGTTACGCGTGCATCTGTCGAATGTCGTCTTTGGACACGGGTTTCTGGGCCACTCGAGCTAACTTTTGTCTTTTTACAACTGGGTGAACTACGACCAGTGGCCCCGGAAAACTAACCGCCAAACGCAAACCGTTTGCTATTTTTCAATTCCGTCAACTGCTATGAATTCTGGGTATATCTGGGGACACGTAGAAAGTTAGTCATGAAGTGCGTGCTCATTGGAAGATAACCTTTGGATGCAGTTTCTTAGCCTCCGAGCCTGTTTTGTACGTTTTCCAGCTAGTGAGAAAATGTAAAAGTAGAAAGCTGCGGACCCTCGTAGGGTGGTCAAATCACCCTGAAAACTTTTTACTCACGTAAATAACTGTTTAAAACACTATAATGAAACTTGTTGTGTGTTTTGGAACCTTTGATAAAATGATATTTTCTCTCTCTTCCCTTCTCTTTCTCTCTCCCGGGTTTATAAAATGTAGAAAAATGAAATGCAATGAATACATGTTTCTAGACTTTTTATTTCGATTGGCAAATGGTAATTAATTTCTGATGTAAATGGGAAACTAAAAAAAAGACAATTATGATTGATTAGGGTGGATGCCATGCCAGCGAATTATCGCTGATATCATGCTCACGTGGGTTTTGCAGGATGGATGAATGACGACGAAGAAGGCGATGTGAAATTTAATTATTATTTTTGTAACTCTTATAGGTCATTGTAAAATGAATAACTGTGTAATTAGTCTCTTGTTACTGAAAAATTATAAATGAGATTTGCTAACATGCATGATATGCTAGTTTTTAAGGATACTTATGGAATGTACTTCTAATCACCAGCTCAATTTGATTTTTAGCTGTGTATGGCAAAAAGGCTGTTTGGTTTATACTTAGTAAATTGGAATCGAAGTTAATACACTGTAGTACCTTCTCAGTATTTAATAAATGATTAAATTAATATTATAGGGTTACCTTCTTACCTTGCAAACAAGTAATGAGTTTTAATGGGAACACTCAACCCTAATAAAATATTCGTGCATGACTTGCCTGTATGTGTGATCCTTTCCTACCATATAAGAAATTAAAACCGAAGAATGACCTTAAACTTGCACCTGATGAGACCTCATAGGTTAGGTAAATAAAACCCCTCGTTGGAGTTTACCGTCATAGTCTTTATGTCTAGCGACATTGTCGTGAACCCATATTTAGGAATGTCATGGTCCAACCTATCTGGAGTATGCGTTTTCCTTCTAGATTTGGCATTCGCGAGAAGAATGTCCTCTCTTTAGGTCTGACACCAGGATGAGTGGTGAAGATCATCTTGGAAGTCACCTTATGAGCCCTTGTTCGAAGGAACGACTAAGCAGTGCAACCCTGGATTCTATCAGAATAACACCTTGGTATGTCCTTGAATGTGGTTTAGTATAATTTTGTCCACCTGCCTTAAACTCTGATATAGTTGAGGCGTAGGTATTTGAGTGCATAATGGAATAAACCAAACCTCCGCTGATTAGGAGGTGTCTCTTGTGGTTCGTGTATGGTTATAATTCTTCCGACCTTATACCTTTTCTGATGGTAGTCAAATACTTTTGTAACTCCTGATTTCACAACAATCCTATGAACGAGACCTTAGTGCGATGTAAAGCATATCTTTTGAGATGAGAACGAGATTTGAGGTTAGGATAAGGTCACTCATAGAGTCCTTAAAACTTAATTAAACATCTTCATGTTTGCAAAGAATATAAGTTACCTTGGTGCGACCAAACTTTGAGAAAACAAAAGATATATATATAGTTATATATATAAATCTTATAGGAATTCAATAAGTTTTCAAATTATAATAACAATGGTAGAGAAATAACTATAGTGTGAATCGATGAAATATTTTGGGGAAAAGCTATCCTGTGTCTAAATCTCCGTCAAATCCTTAATTCGTTCTGGTCATCAAGTCACTTTCGCTTGAGTGTAAGGGTAAGATTGTAGCCATTAAATAAACGTTTGAGAAGCAAAATCTTAACATAAGAATGAGAGAATTAGAATCTTGTAGGCATTTTGGAAATATGGAAAAAAAAAAAAAAAAATACTTATGTAAGTTCTGAAGATTTGTCATAAGGGTAAAGAGCAAATTAAATGGTTGAACAATAAGTGAACTGTGAAACGAATTTTCAGGACATGTAGGTGGAAAAAGGGAGAAAATCATGCTTACCTAATAAGGATCTTGGGAAGTTAGCCGTAACTAAAATACATTTAAAGTAATGTTTTGTCGTGGGTTCGCCGTTCCTAAAGTCACGTTTCTTGTGGTTGGGTCTTTGCTAGTATTCGTTCGTTGGGAAGAGTGTGGTATCGACATGTCGATGTCGTCTGCATGTGTCTATGTGAGTCGATGACTTATGTGATTGTCGCATGTGTGTCGAGTTCTGTACTTGGAGCCCTTACTGTGTTGTGTGTCGTGATCAATGTAAGTAAATAAAAAAAAATTATCCTGGTATTTTACTGTTGTATTTGGGTGTGTAAAATGTGGGCACTACATATGGTATCAGAGCGGAGGTTCATGCTCTCGAACCTCTGGGATGGATTGGAGTTGTGATGATTTTTCATGATAGAGATGTTGTTACATGATGGGTTGCATGATGGTGATGGTGTTTCATGATGGTGATAAATATTGGAAGAGTAATGTGTTTTAAGAGTGATGTGATCTATGTCGTAATTGTGATAGTGTGAACGCACATGAGGTGTATGTCACTTAGTGCGCATTTTTGTTATCATGTTGATGTGCTGGGGATGGGAGTACTCTCTCTCCTTTGTGTGGATTCTATGAAGAGTTCACGTGTGAATTACTGCTTGAGAATGTGTGGATCCAAAAGAATTCTAATGTGGGATGACGCCATGTGTTGGAACAATGTGGCATATTGTGAATTATGTTGGGTGTGATGTGATATGTGATGTATTGACTGGATTGATGTAAAGTGAATTGAATTGTATCATGATGTTTTACCATGTTTTGAAGAAATGTGTGTATCACCTTGTATGTAGCAAATGAATGATTTGTTGTGATGTTACTATGTCCATTGTATGTATGATTTGTGTAATATGTAATGATTCATGTTGTGATATAGGGGCATACAGTGAGCCTATGAACCCTATTGTACAGTGATTGCACCTTGGGTGCAGGATGTGGTAATGTGATGTATCGTAACCCGTGAAAGTAGTGATTGTGTTATACCCTGTATATATAACCATGCATAATACATTATGGTTGTCATGTGTGATTTACCATTGTGTTAGTGATGTAGTTATGTGTGTGTTGTGAAACCTTACACTAGACGACCCTAAGGGGATAAACTGTCAAGAGTGTATATGTGGAGAGAGGAGGTGTGGACCAGGTTTTCATAATCTTGAGCTGAGTACAAGTGAGAAAGTGGAGTCTTATATAGACTGAAAACCCACTTTTATCTGTTTAGTATACTTCGAGCTTGCTCAGTATATTGTGGGTGTGCACCACCTTAGGCTCAATTTATGCAACCTTGTGTCCCCTGTTCTTTCCTATTGGATTGTTCGTTGAATAATCCTATGTGATTTTGACTATGTTGATCCTTGTGGGAGTTTGGAGTTATGAATCAGGCAGAGATGATGACAGATACATTATTTGATATACTCATTTCTGGTTACATGTATATTTTCACGAGCTGAGGCTCGATGTCCGAGTGCCAGCAACTCGATGAGTACCCCTTTGGTGGCGATATGAGGCCACATAGTGATTGTGATGTCCTATTTTCTCATTACGTATTTTATTCGTAAATTAATCTTTCTCTTTTCGCTAGAACCAGCCGATTTTCTTGATTGACATGTTCTTATATTTTGGGCATTTATTTGATTGTTTCACTAACAGTTGGATTTTACACTAACCATGGCTAATTAGCCACTTGTTTTTCTTGGTTTTAAAACTTTCCTTTCATATTTGAAACGATTGTAGCCTAGCCCAAGGCTTTTGATTTTGCCACTTGGCATTTGAATGGATTGTTATGCTGGTTCTAATGTCGTAATGTGTTGGAATAGGGTCATGGGATTCACCATGGAGTGGTTGAACCTATGGACCCGCTTCGTTGTATAGGGGTACGCCCCAAGGAGTTACAGATAACTAGCGGGTTGTTGAACCACGAGTTATTATGTCACTTGGGTTTGGGGGTGACGGGGCTCTATGTGTCCAGGGCAATAGGGTGACCCGGCCTCATTAAAAGGAGAAAGGAGATTGGCCTCTATGATTGAGAGACCCGATATTATTTCTTATGGCACTCTATGGTTGAGTGACCTGTTATTCTAGATGGGGCTCTATGGTTGAGTGACCCGACTTGGTTTTGACACTATGTTTCTTTCGCTTTGGGAGGTATATGGAGATCATGTGGTGAGTTTTCGAGGAATATATGGAGTTGCCTTATGATACTTTAGGAGATATATGGAGTTTTACCTGGTACTTTTGGAGATATTTGGGGTTTGTTTCGTGATGTCTTGTTATGTGTGGAGTTGGTATAGTGAGTTATGTGTCTTTTGTGAGTTCTGGTTAGACTTGTTATGAATTGGTGGCGTGACTCTTCCCTTGGTTGGTATGGACTATTGGATTTTGGATTGGAACTATGTTGTTATAGTCATGGATTTTGGGGGCTTGTGATACCCGTTGTATATGTATCAACGTGTTGGTTTTGTTTGTTAGTCATATGAATGTACTAGGTCTATGTCTAGGGCGTAATTGTTGGAAATTAATGGTTATGTGTTCTACTTGTTGTCATCCCATGGTTTGGTGGAACCCTTGTGATGTGGTACGGTCGTGAAAGTATGTAAAAGTATGCTTGTGAAATTTTAGTGTTGTGTATGACCCTGGTAGGGTGTTGTGACTGTAGTTCATGATGGGAACCCATAGGAATGTATAAACTAAAATTCTACAAAAATGAAATTTTAAAAGAACTTGAATTAAGAATAATGTTAATGGAAGAGATTAATGAAATAATGAATAAGAGAGAACTGCCAATCTTCACAGAACCTTGAAAGTTGAAATTTCTACCTAAATGTTCCTAGAGCCACCCTGTGACCATGCTTTGTGTCTGAAATCTTAACCTTAGCGTGTACCTTCTCCTTATTTGTTCCTTGTTGTTTACCATTTCTCCTTCTTCATTGTTATGTCGCATCGAGGACGATGCTTTCTTAAGGGGAGGAGAATGTAATGCCTCCTTTTTAAAAAAAAATAAATAAATAAAATATTAATAATAAATAGAAATAAAATTTAGAAAATCAAAATCCCGTAAATTTTGGTTGAGGGCGCGGTTTAGGGCAGGCTGGGGGTTTGACCATCGTGTTAGTTTGGTTGGAGAGGGAGAGGGTGCTGCCGCCATGGAGAGAAGGTGGGGCGGGAAAGCTCCAAACCCTGTTCTGGCGCATCCACCAGGCATGAGGGAGGCTATTCCTTCTTAAGGGGCGCGGGATCTGCGAGTTTCGGTGCAAACAAAGAAGCATGGAGGCCTGAGTGGTCGTTGCAGGTGCCAAATGCTTAGGGGACAGTGTATGGACGCGCTCGAGACAAAATGGTCCACATTTGGATCTGTGTAGTGCCACGCGCCAGCAACCTCTCAGGCCGTCAAAACTCGAGCTCCTTTCTTCCTGCGTGGACAGCTGTGTAAAAAAAACCTGCAAAGGCGTTTTTTATCAGATGTTGCTGCCCTTGCTATTGCCCTGGTAGACATGGTTGCGCCAATCGGCTTGTAGGAGATCTTCCAACCGCTGTCAGGTGGGAGCTTTAGAACAGCGACTTGAGCATCCAACAAAAAAATTGGAAATCAGCTTTTTCTTTGGTTGTATTTTGTTTTGTTCATGCCATCCTCCCAGCATGTGCCAAAATGAAAGATTTGGAACAGGCTATGGAGATCCATCAGAGAATCGTCAAAACCAGCATTTTTGCCAGCTGTTACAGTTGCGAACGCTCTGACAGAAATGTATTTTGTGGAAGCATAACAAGGCACATGAAGCTGTGACAAATGATAAACGAGATGCATTCTCGAAAAGGCCTTGGAATGACTTTCAAGGGAATGCAAAATGGTTGCCTGTGTAAGGGCTTCCACAACCTGTGAATGCCAGCGTCCTCGCATACCTGTGCCAAAATGGTAGCCTCCTGGGAACAGTGATAGTGGATCAACAAAAAGCAAATGTGGTCTGTTAAGAAGGCATTGAACTGTTTGATAAAATGCCTCCAATAAATGTTGTCTCATGGAATGCATGATGGCAGCATATGCACAAATGGATGTGTAGCAAAGGGAATGGGTGTTTGGCAAAATGCCTCAAAGGGATGTGGTCTTATGGAACATACCCTGACCATGTAAGCTTCATTTTTGTTTAACTGGCTTTCAGCCATGCATGTTCAGTGCATGAGGGTTATAAATACTTCGTTGGCATGAGTGCCTCTTGTAGAATCATGCCGAAAATTAATTGCTATGGTTCTGGTTTTGATGAGCACATGAGAATGTGCAAAATGTGGAGGCATGCTTAAGGCATGTGAAGTGTTTGATTAAACGCCTTCAAAGATCTTGGTCCAATGGTTGCAAGGTTTGAGGCTACGCACAAAAGGAGGAAGATCTCTTCCTATCCAAACAACAACAATAAGAAACCCTTTGATCACGCTCAGCAAGTGGTGGGTCGAATCCAGAAGACATGTATGTCAAACGGTGGAGCTGGCGATGCTCGTGATCTGGTTGACGAAGTACCCAAGCACGAGACTGAACCCAAGCCTGCGGCTTCGACCGACTTCGTTCTCCAGGCATGGTCCTTCTTCCCTTACCTCTCATAACTCTCGTGTTTTAGTTCTCTTTTGCAAATAAATAGAATTTTAAAGTATTAGAAATTTTAATACAGTTATTTGTTCCTTCAACTCGTTGCAAAACAATAAATCGTCGTGTCGTAACTCACGACGTCATTTAACTCGCCTACTGTAAAACAAGAACTATCACCCTCGCTTCGAGATGACATAGAAAACTCTTACCCTTCTTGATCGCTTCAATAACGTTTTATCGACCAGACAAATTTGACTCTCCATTGATTAAGATGACCTTCTTCCTACTTAAAATAGTTAAATTTTGCTATTTTCAGAGACTCGCTAAGCACCCTTCGCAACTCTGGAAACGAGATGTGAAGTTTCGTTCGGGTACCTTGGTATACGAGGAGTCGCCTTGATTTTTGGTTTGACCCGAAACGATCATGTGACATCCTTTTGACGCCCTTTTAGGAGCCCTGTAACACTGGTTTACAACAGTAGAAAGTCGTTAAAATTAGAAAGTTGGCTTTCGTTTTGGATCGCCATTTGAAAACTGGAAAGAGAAATCACTTCCCGTCTTCACAAACCTCTAGCGATTATACTAGACAAATGCATGGGACATTCGGTATAGGAAAGAGAACTTTTCGGGATAGTTTGGCGAAGCCATTTTGTAGGCCTCCGGTCACAGTTTCGACGAGGTCAAACTGGTCCAGTTTCGTCTCGACGCTCCAGAAAACTTGTCGCCATTTGAAAATGGTTTACCAGTTCTCAGCCCCGTCGACTCTGATGAACTCTCCTTACATAGGGGAAACTAGTAGGAAGAGTCTCGTTACGCGTGCATCCGTCGAATGTCGTTTTGGACACGGGTTTCTGGGCCACTCGAGCTAACTTTTGTCTTTTTACAACTAGGTGAACTATGACCAGTGGCCCCGGAAAACTAACCGCCAAACGCAAACCGTTTGCTATTTTTCAATTCCGTCAACTGCTATGAATTCTGGGTACATCTGGGGACACGTAGAAAGTTAGTCGTGAAGTGCGTGCTCATCGGAAGATAACCTTTGGAAGCAGTTTCTTAGCCTCCGAGCCTGTTTTGTACGTTTTGCAGCTAGTGAGAAAATGTAAAAGTAGAAAGCTGCGGACCCTCGTAGGGTTGTCAAATCACCCTGGAAACTTTTTACTCACGTAAATAACTGTTTAAAACACTATAATGAAACTTGTTGTGTGTTTTGGGACCTTTGATAAAATGATATTTTCTCTCTCTTCCCTTCTCTTTCTCTCTCCTGGGTTTATAAAATGTAGAAAAATGAAATGCAATGAATACATGTTTCTAGATTTTTTTATTTCGATTGGCAAATGGTAATTAATTTCTGATGTAAATGGGAAACTGAAAAATGACAATTATGATTGATTAGGGTGGATACCATGCCAGCGAATTATCGCTGATATCATGCTCACGTGGGTTTTGCAGGTGGATGAATGACGACGAAGAAGGCGATGTGAAATTTAATTATTATTTTTGTAACTCTTATAGGTCATTGTAAAATGAATAACTGTGTAATTTAGTCTCTTGTTACTGAAAAATTATAAATGAGATTTGCTAACATGCATGATATGCTAGTTTTTAAGGATACTTATGGAATGTACTTCTAATCACCAGCTCAATTTGATTTTTAGCTGTGTATGGCAAAAAGGCTGTTTGGTTTATACTTAGTAAATTGGAATCGAAGTTAATACACTGTAGTACCTTCTCAGTATTTAATAAATGATTAAATTAATATTATAGGGTTACCTTCTTACCTTGCAAACACAGTAATGAGTTTTAATGGGAACACTCAACCCTAATAAAATATTCGTGCATGACTTGCCTGTAGATGTGATCCTTTCCTACCATATAAGAAATTTAAAACCGAAGAACGACCTTAACCTTTGCACCTGATGAGACCTCATAGGTTAGGTAAATAAAACCCCTCGTTGGAGTTTACCGTCATAGCCTTTTGTCTAGCGACAGTGTCGCAAACCCATATTTAGGAAGGTCATGGTCCAACCTATCTGGAGTTTGCATTTTCCTTCTAGACTTGGCATTCGCGAGAAGAATGTCCTCTCTTCAGGTCTGACACCAGGTTGAGTGGTGAAGATCGCCTTAGAAGTCACCTTATGAGTCCTTGTTCGAAGGAACGACTAAGCAGTGCAACCCTGGATTCTATCAGAATAACACCTTGGTATGTCCTTGAATGTGGTTTAGTATAATTTTGTCCACCTGCCTTAAACTCGGATATAGTTGAGGCATAGGTATTTGAGTGCATAATGGAATAAACCAAACTTCCGCTGATTAGGAGGTGTCTCTTGTGGTTCGTGTATGGTTTATAATTCTTCCGACCATATACCCCTTTTTGATGGTAGTCAAATACTTACTGTAACTCCTGATTTCACAACAATCCTATGAGCGAGACCTTAGTGCGATATAAGAGCATATCTTTTGATGTTGCACACGAGATTTGAGGTTAGGATTAAGGTCAATCTTAGAGTCATTAAAACTTAATTAAACTTTTTCTTGTTGCAAAGAATATAAGTTACCTTGGTGCGACCAAACTTTGAGAAAACAAAAGATATGTATACCTAATATATATAAATCTTAGAGGAATTCCATAAGTTTTGAAATTATAATAACAATGGTAGAGAAATAACTATTGTGAATCGATGGAAATATTTTGGGAAAAGCTGCCCTGTGACTCTAAATCTCCGTCAAATCCCAATACCTCGTTCTGGACATCAAGTCACTTTCTCTTGAGTGTAAGGGTAAGATTTTAGCCATTAAATAAAAGTTTGAGAAGCAAAATCTTAACATAAGAATGAGAGAATTAGAATCTTGTAGGCATTTTGGAAATATGGAAAAATACTTATGTAAGTTCTGAAGATTTGTCATAAGGGTAAAGAGAAAAATTAAATGGTTGAACAATAAGTGAAATGTGAGACGAATTTTCAGGACATGTAGGTGGAAAAAGGGAGAAAATCATGCTTACCTAATAAGGATCTTGGGAAGTTAGCCGTAACTAAAATACATTTAAAGTAATGTTTTGTTGTGGGTTCGCCGTTACTAAAGTCACGTTTCTTGTGGTTGGGTCCTTGCTAGTATTCGTTCGTTGGGAAGAGTGTGGTATCGACATGTCGATGTCGTCTGCATGTGTCTTTGTGAGTCGGTGCCTTATGGGATTGTCGCGTGTGTGTCGAGTTCTGTACTTGGAGCCCTTACTGGGTTGTGTGTCGTGATCAATGTAAGACAAAAAAAAATTATTCTGGTATTTTACTGTTGTATTTGGGTGTGTAAAATGTGGGCACTACATATGGTATCAGAGCAGAGGTTCATGCTCTTGAACCTCTGGGATGGATTGGAGTTGTGATGATTTTTCATGATAGAGATGTTGTTACATGATGGGTTGCATGATGGTGATGGTGTTTCATGATGGTGATAAATATTGGAAGAGTAATGTGTTTTAAGAGTGATGTGATCTATGTCGTATTTGTGATAGTGTGAACGCACATGAGGTGTATGTCACTTAGTGCGCATTTTTGTTATCCTGTTGATGTGCTGTGGATGGGAGCTTTCTCTCTCCTTCGTGTGGATTCTATGAAGAGTTCATGTGTGGATTGCTACTTGGAATGTGTGAAAAGAATTATAATGTGGATGACGGGTGTTGGAACATTGTGGCATATTGTGTTATGTGGGTGTGTCGTTATGTTGTAGGACTGGATTGATGTAAAGTGAATTGAATTGTATCATGATGTTTTACTATGTTTTGAAGAAATGTGTGTATCACCTTGTATGTAGCAAATGAATGATATGTTGTGATGTTGCCATGTCCATTGTATGTATGATTTGTGTAATATGTAATGATTCATGTTGTGATATAGGGGCATACAGTGAGGCTATGGACCCTATTGTACAGTGATTGCACTTTGGGTGCAGGATGTGGTAATGTGATGTATCGTAACCCGTGAAAGTAGTGATTGTGTTATACCCTGTATATATAACCATGCGTAATACGTTATGGTTGACGTGTGTGAATTACCATTGTGTTAGTGATGTAGTTATGTGTGTGTTGTGAAACCTTACACTAGACGACCCTAAGGGGATAAACTGTCAAGAGTGTATGTGTGGAGAGAGGAGGCGTGGACCAGGTTTTCATAATCTTGAGCTGAGTACAAGTGAGAAAGTGGAGTCTTATACAGACTGAAAACCCACTTTTATCTGTTTAGTATACTTCGAGCTTGCTCAGAATATTGTGGGTGTGCACCACCTTAGACTCAACTTATGCAACCTTGTGTCCCCTGCTCTTTCCTATTGGATTGTTCATTGAATAATCCTATGTGATTTTGACCATGTTGATCCTTGTGGGAGTTTGGAGTTATGAATCAGGCAGAGATGGTGACAGATACATTATTTGATATACTCATTTCTGTTTATATGTATATTTTCACGAGCTGAGGCTCGATGTCCGAGTGCCAGCAACTCGATGAGTACCCCTTTGGTGGCGATATGAGGCCACATAGTGATTGTGATGTCCTATTTTCTCATTACGTATTTTATTCGTAAATTAATCTTTCTCTTTTCGCTAGAACCAGCGATTTTCTTATTGACATGTTCTTATATTTTGGGCATTTATTTGATTGTTTCATTAACATTTGGATTTTGCACTAACCATGGCTAATTAGCCACTTGTTTTTCTTGGTTTTAAAACTTTCTTTTCATATTTAAAAGATTTGTAGCCTAGCCCAAGGCTTTTGATTTTGCCACTTGGCGTTTGATTGGATTGTTATGCTGGTTCTAATGTCGTACTGTGTTGGAATAGGGTCATGGGATTCACCATGGAGTGGTTGAACCTATGGACCCGCTTCGTTGTATGGGGGTACGCCCCAAGGAGTTACAGATAACTAGCGGGTTGTTCAACCACGAGTTATTATATCACTTGGGTTGGGGGATGACGGGGCTCTATGTGTCCAGGGCAATAGGGTGACCCGACCTCATTAAAAGGAGAAAGGAGATTGGCCTCTATGATTGAGAGACCCGATATTATTTCTTATGGCAATCTATGGTTGAGTGACCTGTTATTCTAGATGGGGCTCTATGGTTGAGTGACCCGACTTGGTTTTGACACTATGTTTCTTTCGCTTTGGGAGGTATATGGAGATCATGTGGTGAGTTTTCGAGGAGTATATGGAGTTGATTTATGATACTTTAGGAGATATATGGAGTTTTACCTGGTACTTTTGGAGATATTTGGGGTTTGTTTCATGATGTCTTGTTATGTGGGGAGTTGGTATAGTGAGTTATGTCATACATGTGTGAGTCTTTTGACACCTTGTTATGTATGAGGCTTGACTCTTCCTCTTGGTCGGTATGGACTATTGGTTATTGTTTTGGCACTATGTTGTTATAGTCATGGAATTTTGGGGCTTGTGATACCCGTTGTATATGTATCAACGTGTTGATTCTGTTTGTTGGTCATGTGTGTGTACTGGATCTATGTCTAGGGCGTAATTGTTGGAAATCAATTATGATGTGGTCTACTCGTTGACATTTCATGGTTTGGTGAAACCCTTGTGAGGTGGTACGGTCGTGAAAGTATGTAAAAGTAGTCTTGTGAAATTTTAGTGTTGTGTATGACCTTGGTAGGGTGTTGTGACTGTAGTTCATGATGGGAACCCATAGGAATGAATAAACTAAAATTCGATAGGAATGAAATTTTAAAGGCCTTGAATTAAGAATAATGTTAATGGAAAGAGATTAATGAAATAACGAATAAGAGAGAACTGCCAATCTTCACAGAACCTTGAAAGTTAAAATTTCTACCAAATGTTCCTAGGGCCACCCCGTAACCATGATTTTGGATTTGAAATCTTAACCTTAGAGCGTACCTTCGCCACATTCGTCCCTTGTTGTTTACCATTTCTCCTTCTTCATTTTCTGTCGCATCGAGGATGATGCTTTCTCAAGGGGAGGAGAACGTAATGCCTCTTTTTAAATATAAAATAAAATAAAATAAATAATAAATAAAATAAAATTTTTAAAATTCAGAAGCCCGTGAACTCTTCGTTAGAGCGAATTTAGGGCTCGAGCTCCTTTAGGGGTCGTTTTTCATTCTTTTAGTTTTGTCGGAGAGGGAGAAGCTGCCGTCAGGGAGGGAGGAAGCTCCAAATCTGTTTGGCGCACCCACCAGGCATGAGGGAGGGCTGTGCGTTCTTGGAGACATGGATTTCTGTATTGCACAAACAACAAAATGGAGGGCATGGGCGAGTATGGCCATGTACAGAAGACATGGGTTTCCTCTGGAGATAGTCACACTGTTTCACACACGCACAAACTAACCTCCAACCTGTTGAGTTTGTTTTTTTTACCTGCATACGCCCAGCCTGTGTTAAAAAAAAAACGCGCGCCCAGATTTCAGCGCCTGGAAGTTCTTTTTTTTTGTCAGATGTGTTAGTTGCATGCGCCCTGGCAGATACATTGCCAAAATGTGGAAACATGTGAACTGTTTCAAAAAAAGGCAAAAAGAAGGCCTTGGAATGCGTTGCAGAAATGATACAATGAGATGTTTGCGTGGCCTGGAAACTTTCGTGATATGCAGAAATGTAGTTCCCCGGGGACTTCACAATGACAACGGGATATGCAAAAAACGGGTCTGTTACAGTGACACGTGGAAAAAAAAGATGTGGCTGACTGTCTTTTAGAATGCCTCAAAGAAATGTTATTTCATGGAATGCCATGATGGCAGTGATATGCACAAAAGGGATTTGTTTTAAAAGGTGGTTGGGTTGTTTGACAAAATGCCTCAAGGGACGTGGTCTTATGGAACATACCCTGACCATGTAAGCTTCATTTTTGTTTAACTGGCTTTCAGCCATGCATGTTCAGTGCATGAGGGTTGTAAATACTTCGTTGGCATGAGTGCCTCTTGTAGAATCATGCCGAAAATTAATCACTATGTTGCTGGTTTTGATGAGCACATGAGAATGTGCAAAATGTGGAGGCATGCTTAAGGCATGTGAAGTGTTTGATTAAACGCCTTCAAATATCTTGGTCTAACGGTTACAAGGTTTGAGGCTACGCACAAAAGGAGGAAGATCTCTTCCTATCCAAACAACAACAATAAGAAACCCTTTGATCACGCTCAGCAAGTGGTGGGTCGAATCCAGAAGACATGTATGTCAAACGGTGGAGCTGGCGATGCTCGTGATCTGGTTGACGAAGTACCCAAGCACGAGACTGAACCCAACCCTGTGGCTTCGACCGACTTCGTTCTCCAGGCATGCTCCTTCTTCCCTTACCTCTCATAACTCTCGTGTTTTAGTTCTCTTTTGCAAATAAATAGAATTTTAAAGTATTAGAAATTTTAATACAGTTATTTGTTCCTTCAACTTGTTGCAAAACAATAAATCGTCGTGTCGTAACTCACGACGTCATTTAACTCGCCTACTGTAAAACAAGAACTATCACCCTCGCTTCGAGATGACATAGAAAACTCTTATCCTTCTTGATCGCTTCAATAACGTTTTATTGACCAGAAAAATTTGACTCTCCATTGATTAAGATGACCTTCTTCCTACTTAAAATAGTTAAATTTTTCTATTTTCAGAGACTCGCTAAGCACCCTTCGCAACTCTGGAAACGAGATGTGAAGTTTCGTTCGGGTACCTTGGTATACGAGGAGTCGCCTTGATTTTTGGTTTGACCCGAAACGATCATGTGTCATCCTTTTGACGCCCTTATAGGAGCCCTGTAACACTGGTTTACAACAGTAGAAAGTCGTTAAAATTAGAAAGTTGGCTTTCGTTTTGGATCGCCATTTGAAAACTGGAAAGAGAAATCACTTCCCGTCTTCACAAACCTCTAGCGATTATACTAGACAAATGCATGGGACATTCGGTATAGGAAAGAGAACTTTTTGGGATAGTTTGGCGAAGCCATTTTGTAGGCCTCCGGTCACAGTTTCGACGAGGTCAAACTGGTCCAAGTTTCGTCTCGACGCTCCAGAAAACTTGTCGCCATTTGAAAATGGTTTACCAGTTCTCAGCCCCGTCGACTCTGATGAACTCTCCTTACATAGGGGAAACTAGTAGGAAGAGTCTCGTTACGCGTGCATCCGTCGAATGTCGTTTTTGACACGGGTTTCTGGGCCACTCGAGCTAACTTTTGTCTTTTTACAACTAGGTGAACTTTGACCAGTGGCCCCGGAAAACTAACCGCCAAACACAAACCGTTTGCTATTTTTCAATTCCGTCAACTGCTATGAATTCTGGGTACATCTGGGGACACATAGAAATTTATTCGTGAAGTGCGTGCTCATCGGAAGATAACCTTTGGAAGCAGTTTCTTAGCCTCCAAGCCTGTTTTGTACGTTTTGTAGCTAGTGAGAAAATGTAAAAGTAGAAAGCTGCGGACCCTCGTAGGGTTGTCAAATCACCCTGGAAACTTTTTACTCACGTAAATAACTGTTTAAAACACTATAATGAAACTTGTTGTGTGTTTTGGGACCTTTGATAAAATGATATTTTCTCTCTCTTCCCTTCTCTTTCTCTCTCCTGGGTTTATAAAATGTAGAAAAATGAAATGCAATGAATACATGTTTCTAGATTTTTTTATTTCGATTGGCAAATGGTAATTAATTTCTGATGTAAATGGGAAACTGAAAAATGACAATTATGATTGATCAGGGTGGATACCATGCCAGCGAATTATCGCTGATATCATGCTCACGTGGGTTTTGCAGGTGGATGAATGAATGACGACGAAGAAGGCGATGTGAAATTTAATTATTATTTTTGTAACTCTTATAGGTCATTGTAAAATGAATAACTGTGTAAATTAATCTCTTGTTACTGAAAAATTATAAATGAGATTTGCTAACATGCATGATATGCTAGTTTTTAAGGATACTTATGGAATGTACTTTTAATCACCAGCTCAATTTGATTTTTAGCTGTGTATGGCAAAAAAAGGCTGTTTGGTTTATACTTAGTAAATTAGAATTGAAGTTAATACACTGTAGTACCTTCTCAGTATTTAATAAATGATTAAATTAATATTATAGGGTTACCTTCTTACCTTGCAAAACACAGTAATGAGTTTTAATGGGAAACACTCAACCCTAATAAAATATTCGTGCATGACTTGCCTGTAGATGTGATCCTTTCCTACCATATAAGAAATTTAAAACCAAAGAACGACCTTAACCTTTGCACTTGATGAGACCTCATAGGTTAGGTAAATAAAACCCCTCGTTGGAGTTTTTACCGTCATAGCCTTTTGTCTAGCGACAGTGTCGCAAACCCATATTTAGGAAGGTCATGGTCTAACCTATATGGAGTTTGCATTTTCCTTCTAGACTTGGCATTCGCGAGAAGAATGTCCTCTCTTCAGGTCTGACACCAAGTTGAGTGGTGAAGATCGCCTTAGAAGTCACCTTATGAGTCCTTGTTCGAAGGAACGACTAAGCAGTGCAACCCTGGATTCTATCAGAATAACACCTTGGTATGTCCTTGAATGTGGTTTAGTATAATTTTGTCCACCTGCCTTAAACTCTGATATAGTTGAGGCGTAGGTATTGAGTGCATAATGGAATAAACCAAACCTCCGCTGATTAGGAGGTGTCTCTTGTGGCTCGTGTATGGTCTATAATTCTTCCGACCATATACCCCTTTTTTGATGGTAGTCAAATACTTATGTAACTCCTGATTTCACAGCAATGCTATGAACGAGACCATAGTGCGATGTATAAGCATATCCTAAGATGAGAACGAGATTTAAGATTAGGATGGAGGTCACTCATGAAGCCCTTAAAAACTTAATTAAACATAATCAAATGTTTCAAAGTATATGAGTCACCTTGGTGCTACCAAACTATGAGAAAACAAAAAAGGTATGTATATATAGAGATATATAAATCTTGTTGGAATTTAATAAGTTTTAAATTATAATAACAATGGTAGAGAAAAAAATTCAGTGTGAATCGAGAAATATTTGGTGAAAGCTGCCATGTGTCTAAATCTCCGTCAAATCCTTAATATCGTTCTGGACATGAAGTCACTTTCGCTTGAGTGTAAGGGTAAGATTGTAGCCTTTAAATAAACGTTTGAGAAGCAAAATCTTAACATAAGAATGAGAGAATTATAATCTTGTGGGCATTTCGAAATATGGAAAAATACTTATGTAAGTTCTGAAGATTGTTATAAGGGAAAAGAGCAAATTAAATGGTTGAACACAATAAGTGAACTGTGAAACGAATTTTCAGGTCATGTAAGTGGAAAAAAAAAAAAAAAAAAGAAAATCATGCTTACCTAATAAGGATCTTGGGAAGTTAGCCGTAACTAAAATACATTTAAAGTAATGATTTGTCGTGGGTTCGCCGTTCCTAAAGTCACGTTTCTTGTGGTTAGGTCTTTGCTAGTTTTCGTTCGTTCGTG
The DNA here is from genome assembly GCA_019776745.2 of Taxus chinensis. Lineage (NCBI taxonomy): Eukaryota > Viridiplantae > Streptophyta > Pinopsida > Cupressales > Taxaceae > Taxus > Taxus chinensis. The sequence continues at coordinate 163,445,870 of CM034149.1, forward strand.
GGAAAAGTGTGGTATCGACATGTTGATGTCGTCTGCATGTGTCTATGCGAGTCGATGACTTATGTGATTGTTGCATGTGTGTCGAGTTCTATACTTGGAGCCCTTACTGTGTTGTGTCATGAGCAATGTAAGTCAAAAAAAAAATTATCCTGGTATTTTACTGTTGTATTTGGGTGTGTAAAATGTGGGCACTACACTCATGGTATTGATGTTCCCACTGACTTTGATGAAACGTACGAACACTCATCGTCTTTCGTGCCAACACCCACAATTCAGGAACAAACGAAGAGGAAATCGAACAATTCTTGCTCAACCACGATAGTAACACCCCATTTACGATGCCATGGCCAGAGCTTGGGCTCTACCCTATAAATGAATACAATACAAAGGGTCTATTCTCAATGGCCTTCCCAACTTTTTTTCCGGCTAGAAAAGCAATGTGGCAAACAACCCCGCATAAAAGAAGTTCCAATACATGAATATGCTCTTCATTTGATAAGCTACCATGATGGTCGCTTCAGTTCACACCCAAGATTTCGCTACTTCCTTCTAAAATTCATAATGCGACACAGAACCCAGTCCACAGCTGCAGTTTTCATGAAACAAAACATCGAATCTGGAATCCCTACAACAATTGGAGATCTGCGAAGACAACTATTGGAATGCCCCAAAGATAACCTCCTAGACAGTTTAATGCGGTTTGGATCGAGCCTTCGAGGGACGCGTTCATACTGGGTAAAAAAGCAGAAGCGAGCTTTCAGATATGGGGGGAAAAATGGGGACACCAACCTTATTCTTCACTCTAAGTGTTACAGACACTAAATGCCCAGATCTCCACAATATTATACATGGTGAATGCCCTACTGATCCTCGAGCCGCACAACGTTGGAGAACACTTAACATTGTCTCTAACCCTCATTGAGTATCAGCATACCAACATCACAGATTCACAATATTTTGTGAAGAAATATTGCAGAAGGAACTTGGAGCAGTAGACTATTGGTACAGGTAATAAAATATACTATTTAATAAGTTTTTTCAAGACTAAATAGCTAATATTTATGCTCTCTCGTCTCACAGGTATGAATTGCAACATAGAGGCTATGCACACGTCCACGGTTTATTGTGGCTCGAGAAAGCACCTAAAGTTGACGCAATGGACTGGGAGGATACAACAGTTATTGAGGCAACAAAACAATACTTCGATAAGTTCGTGTCTACCTGGAGCCCCTGTCAGGCTTACAACCGCTTGGATTTTGTTTGTAGGTCAATCCTAGACGATCCTTGCTTGCTAGATACACCACAAATGCAAAACAAACTAATGCACAAGTTTCATTCCAGAATTTACTGCTCCACATGCGAGATTCAACCCCTCTAATTGAGGATTGGGAAGTTAAAGACGGTTTCACAGAAGGTGAGGATGGAGACAGAGCATCTACTGGTATTCCAAGTGAAGACCACAGTGGAATGGGTGAGGAAATTGAGAAAACATTAGAAACATCCAAGACAACTCTATCATCAACATCTTGTAAAGAGAGTAATCCAACAAAGGATCTGGTTGATGGAGAAATAGTTAAAATAGGTGAAAATTTTCAGACAACAAACAATCTCAGTGAAGAACCGTTCACACCTTTCTAAAGTAACTAGTATTGTCTACGATGACAGGGGCATGAAGTTATTGGCAAATGTGGTAGCTTATGAACCTTCAAATGACGAGCAAGTTTCCTTTGGCAATTCTGGAAGACGCCTTTTTGTGACAGCAGATGATAGTTTGGACAAGTCTGCGGTTAATACCTCCTCATGCGGCTCAAAAGCTAAACAAGCACAACACAAAACAGAACCTCATTGACCAAGAACCAAAGCTAGATACAACACAAATGCAAAACAACCAATGCACAAGTTTCATTCTGGAATTTACTGCTCCACATGCGAGATTCAACCCCTCTAATTGAGGATTGGGAAGTTAAAGATGGTCTCATAGAAGGTGAGGATGGACACAAATTATCTACTGGTATTCCAAGTGAAGACCGCAGTGGAATGGGTGAGGGAATTGAGAAAACATAATAAACATCCAAGACAACTCTATCATCAACATCATGTAAAAAGAGTAATCCAACAAAGGATCTGGTTGATGGAGAAATAGTTAAAATAGGTGAAAAATTTCAGACAACAACAGTCTCAGTGAAAAACCGTCCACACCTTCCTAAAGTAACTGGTATTGTCTACGATGATAGGGGCATGAAGCTGCTAACAAATGGGGTATGGTATGAAGCTGCTGGCAAAGGTGGCAGCCTATGAACCTTCAAATGATGAGCAAGTTTCCTTTGGCAATTTTGGAAGACGAGTTTTTGCGACAACAGATGATAGTTTGGACAAGTCTACGGTTAATACCTCCTCATGCGGCTCAAAAGCTAAACAGGCACAACACAAAACAGAACCTCATTGACCAAGAACCAAAGATAGATACAACACAAATGCAAAACAACAAATGTACAAATTTCATTTTGGAATTTTCTGCTCCACATGCGAGATTCAACACCACTAATTGAGGATTGGGAGTTAAAGATGGTCTCACAGACGGTGAGGATGGAGATAGATCATCAACTGGTATTCCAAGTGAAGACTGCAATGGAATGGGTGAGGAAATTGAGAAAACATTAGAAACATCCAAGACAACGCTATCATCAACATCATGCAAAGAGAGTAATCAAACAAAGGATCTCGTTGATGGAGAAATAGTTAAATAGGTGAAAAAGTTTAGACAACAACAGTCTCAGTGAAGAACCGTCCACACCTTCCTAAAGTAATTGGTATTGTCTACGATGACAGGGACATGAAGCTGTTGGCAAATTAGGCATGAAGCTGCTGGCAAATGTGGCAGCCTATGAACCTTCAAAGGATGAGCAAGTTTCCTTTGGCAATTCTGGAAGACGAGTTTTTGTGACAACAGATGATAGTTTGGACAAGTCTACGGTGAATACCTCCTCATGCGGCTCAAAAGCTAAACAAGCACAACACAAACAAAACCTCATTGACCAAGAACCAAAGCTGTAGAATTGGTCATAAGAGGAGGCTAAGAAATATAGTTCTACTGCTACATACAAGTATAAACAAAATTTAAATGCATACCTGCAGAATTCAATTTAACGCAGGGAATTGACTAGAACTTGAAGAGCCCGAAGAATGAAATTATAGTGTTACTGACCAATATTTAAAGGTTAATGCATGCAAAAGCTATAAAATAAAATTTAAAAATAGTAAAGCCAAAACAACATGCAAAATCAGAAAAACAAAATTGTTAAAAATAGCAAAAGCAAAATTGTTAAAAATAACAAAAACCGTCATTTAAGTCGTCAAATTTGACAGTCCCATGAATGTCTGCAAAGCCTTTTCCCAGAGGGGTAACGCCTTTAGCATAATTAAACTATATTAAATAAAAAAAGGAAAAAGTAGAAGACACGTAACCGCTCAAACTTGTTTAGCCCCCGCACGTGCGGTTCTTTCTTTTACCAGTTGGAGCAACTACCTCAAATTATAGTGTTACTGACCAATATTTAAAGGTTAATACATGCAAAAGCTATAAAATAAAATTTAAAAATAGTAAAGCCAAAGCAACATGCAAAATCAGAAAAACAAAAAATTGTTAAAAATAGCAAAAGTAAAATTGTTAAAAATAACAAAACTGTCATTTAAGCCGTCAAATTTGACACAGTTCCATGAATGTCCGCAAAGCCTTTTCCCATAGGGGGTCACGCCTTCGGCGTAATTAATAAATGCAGTATATATATATATCACCATGATCTGAAATTCTTGAATCAATGGAGGTTTGTGTAAAGTTTATGCCCAAAGCCAAAAGAAGATATACCGAGGTGTTATTTAACTGGCTTGCAAGGTTGTCAGAGTATAACAAATCCACCTCACTAACAAGTAGTATAAAACATAAAATAGAGCGCGCGTGAGTGCGCGTGCGCGCGCGCGCGTGTGTAACACCATGATCTGATATTCTTGAATCAATGAAGGTTTGTGTAAAGTTTATGCCCAAAGCCAAAAGAAGATATACCAAGGTGTTATTTAGTTGGCTTGCAAGGTTGCCAGAATATAACAAATCCACCTCACTAACAAGTAGTATAAAACATAAAATAGACCAGATATTTTAAACCTCCATTATTAGTTACTTTTGTTTATAAGAAGCAATGCTTCATGCATGTTTTTCTTTTGTCAAATGCTCCATGGTATCACCAATTTCAATTATGCCACAGGGGGGGAGTCGCCATGTTGGTTGTTAAATATGAAATAATTCATGAAAGGCCAGTTTTTATGATGACACCTTCCAATATTAGTCGGCCTAAGCTTACTAAATGTGGAAAAGAAGCTCCTCCATTTGATGAGACCTTACTTGCCAAGCTCGTTGGCACAGTTGAGGCCTTTAGGAGGGCCAGTTTGAAGTTGCTAATGGAATGTACCCAAGCCTTCTACTTTAGAAGAAACACCTCACCTAGCATCCATCCAATCCGCTCTTAATTTTGTGGGATATTTGGTGGTGAAGGGTAAATGATATCATTTTTATCATGCCATAAAACTGTGACCAACTTTTCAACCTATGAGAAAAAAAAGGTATTGTATATATAGATATATATAAATCTTGTTGGAATTTAATAAGTTTTAAATTATAATAACAATGGTAGAGAAATAAATTCAGTGTGAATCGAGAAATATTTTGGTGAAAAGCTGCCATGTGTCTAAATCTCCGTCAAATCCTTAATATCGTTCTGGACATGAAGTCACTTTCGCTTGAGTGTAAGGGTAAGATTGTAGCCTTTAAATAAACGTTTGAGAAGCAAAATCTTAACATAAGAATGAGAGAATTATAATCTTGTGGGCATTTCGAAATATGGAAAAATACTTATGTAAGTTCTGAAGATTGTTATAAGGGAAAAGAGCAAATTAAATGGTTGAACAATAAGTGAACTGTGAAACGAATTTTCAGGTCATGTAAGTGGAAAAAACAAAAAAAAGGAGAAAATCATGCTTACCTAATAAGGATCTTGGGAAGTTAGCCGTAACTAAAATACATTTAAAGTAATGATTTGTCGTGGGTTCGCCGTTCCTAAAGTCACGTTTCTTGTGGTTAGGTCTTTGCTAGTTTTCGTTCGTTGGGAAAAGTGTGGTATCGACATGTTGATGTCGTCTGCATGTGTCTATGCGAGTCGATGACTTATGTGATTGTTGCATGTGTGTCGAGTTCTATACTTGGAGCCCTTACTGTGTTGTGTCATGAGCAATGTAAGTCAAAAAAAAAATTATCCTGGTATTTTACTGTTGTATTTGGGTGTGTAAAATGTGGGCACTACACTCATGGTATTGATGTTCCCACTGACTTTGATGAAACGTACGAACACTCATCGTCTTTCGTGCCAACACCCACAATTCAGGAACAAACGAAGAGGAAATCGAACAATTCTTGCTCAACCACGATAGTAACACCCCATTTACGATGCCATGGCCAGAGCTTGGGCTCTACCCTATAAATGAATACAATACAAAGGGTCTATTCTCAATGGCCTTCCCAACTTTTTTTCCGGCTAGAAAAGCAATGTGGCAACAACCTCGCATAAAAGAAGTTCCAATACATGAATATGCTCTTCATTTGATAAGCTACCATGATGGTCGCTTCAGTTCACACCCAAGATTTCGCTACTTCCTTCTAAAATTCATAATGCGACACAGAACCCAGTCCACAGCTGCAGTTTTCATGAAACAAAACATCGAATCTGGAATCCCTACAACAATTGGAGATCTGCGAAGACAACTATTGGAATGCCCCAAAGATAACCTCCTAGACAGTTTAATGCGGTTTGGATCGAGCCTTCGAGGGACGCGTTCATACTGGGCAAAAAGCAGAAGCGAGCTTTCAGATATGGGGGAAAAAATGGGGACACCAACCTTATTCTTCACTCTAAGTGTTACAGACACTAAATGCCCAGATCTCCACAATATTATACATGGTGAATGCCCTACTGATCCTCGAGCCGCACAACGTTGGAGAACACTTAACATTGTCTCTAACCCTCATTGAGTATCAGCATACCAACATCACAGATTCACAATATTTTGTGAAGAAATATTGCAGAAGGAACTTGGAGCAGTAGACTATTGGTACAGGTAATAAAATATACTATTTAATAAGTTTTTTCAAGACTAAATAGCTAATATTTATGCTCTCTCGTCTCACAGGTATGAATTGCAACATAGAGGCTATGCACACGTCCACGGTTTATTGTGGCTCGAGAAAGCACCTAAAGTTGACGCAATGGACTGGGAGGATACAACAGTTATTGAGGCAACAAAACAATACTTCGATAAGTTCGTGTCTACCTGGAGCCCCTGTCAGGCTTACAACCGCTTGGATTTTGTTTGTAGGTCAATCCTAGACGATCCTTGCTTGCTAGATACACCACAAATGCAAAACAACTAATGCACAAGTTTCATTCCAGAATTTACTGCTCCACATGCGAGATTCAACCCCTCTAATTGAGGATTGGGAAGTTAAAGACGGTTTCACAGAAGGTGAGGATGGAGACAGAGCATCTACTGGTATTCCAAGTGAAGACCACAGTGGAATGGGTGAGGAAATTGAGAAAACATTAGAAACATCCAAGACAACTCTATCATCAACATCTTGTAAAGAGAGTAATCCAACAAAGGATCTGGTTGATGGAGAAATAGTTAAAATAGGTGAAAATTTTCAGACAACAACAATCTCAGTGAAGAACCGTTCACACCTTTCTAAAGTAACTAGTATTGTCTACGATGACAGGGGCATGAAGTTATTGGCAAATGTGGTAGCTTATGAACCTTCAAATGACGAGCAAGTTTCCTTTGGCAATTCTGGAAGACGCCTTTTTGTGACAGCAGATGATAGTTTGGACAAGTCTGCGGTTAATACCTCCTCATGCGGCTCAAAAGCTAAACAAGCACAACACAAAACAGAACCTCATTGACCAAGAACCAAAGCTAGATACAACACAAATGCAAAACAACCAATGCACAAGTTTCATTCTGGAATTTACTGCTCCACATGCGAGATTCAACCCCTCTAATTGAGGATTGGGAAGTTAAAGATGGTCTCATAGAAGGTGAGGATGGACACAAATTATCTACTGGTATTCCAAGTGAAGACCGCAGTGGAATGGGTGAGGGAATTGAGAAAACATAATAAACATCCAAGACAACTCTATCATCAACATCATGTAAAAAGAGTAATCCAACAAAGGATCTGGTTGATGGAGAAATAGTTAAAATAGGTGAAAAATTTCAGACAACAACAGTCTCAGTGAAAAACCGTCCACACCTTCCTAAAGTAACTGGTATTGTCTACGATGATAGGGGCATGAAGCTGCTAACAAATGGGGTATGAAGCTGTTGGCAAATGTGGCAGCATATGAACCTTCAAATGATGAGCAAGTTTCCTTTGGCAATTCTGGAAGACGAGTTTTTGCGACAACAGATAATAGTTTGGACAAGTCTACGGTTAATACCTCCTCATGCGGCTCAAAAGCTAAACAGGCACAACACAAAACAGAACCTCATTGACCAAGAACCAAAGATAGATACAACACAAATGCAAAACAACAAATGTACAAATTTCATTTTGGAATTTTCTGCTCCACATGCGAGATTCAACACCACTAATTGAGGATTGGGAAGTTAAAGATGGTCTCACAGACGGTGAGGATGGAGATAGATCATCAACTGGTATTCCAAGTGAAGACTGCAATGGAATGGGTGAGGAAATTGAGAAAACATTAGAAACATCCAAGACAACGCTATCATCAACATCATGCAAAGAGAGTAATCAAACAAAGGATCTCGTTGATGGAGAAATAGTTAAAATAGGTGAAAAAGTTTAGACAACAACAGTCTCAGTGAAGAACCGTCCACACCTTCCTAAAGTAATTGGTATTGTCTACGATGACAGGGACATGAAGCTGTTGGCAAATTAGGCATGAAGCTGCTGGCAAATGTGGCAGCCTATGAACCTTCAAAGGATGAGCAAGTTTCCTTTGGCAATTCTGGAAGACGAGTTTTTGTGACAACAGATGATAGTTTGGACAAGTCTACGGTGAATACCTCCTCATGCGGCTCAAAAGCTAAACAAGCACAACACAACAAAACCTCATTGACCAAGAACCAAAGCTGTAGAATTGGTCATAAGAGGAGGCTAAGAAATATAGTTCTACTGCTACATACAAGTATAAACAAAATTTAAATGCATACCTGCAGAATTCAATTTAACGCAGGGAATTGACTAGAACTTGAAGAGCCCGAAGAATGAAATTATAGTGTTACTGACCAATATTTAAAGGTTAATGCATGCAAAAGCTATAAAATAAAATTTAAAAATAGTAAAGCCAAAACAACATGCAAAATCAGAAAAACAAAATTGTTAAAAATTGCAAAAGTAAAATTGTTAAAAATAACAAAACCGTCATTTAAGTCGTCAAATTTGACAGTCCCATGAATGTCTGCAAAGCCTTTTCCCAGAGGGGTAACGCCTTTAGCATAATTAAACTATATTAAATAAAAAAAGGAAAAAGTAGAAGACACGTAACCGCTCAAACTTGTTTAGCCCCCGCACGTGCGGTTCTTTCTTTTACCAGTTGGAGCAACTACCTCAAATTATAGTGTTACTGACCAATATTTAAAGGTTAATACATGCAAAAGCTATAAAATAAAATTTAAAAATAGTAAAGCCAAAGCAACATGCAAAATCAGAAAAACAAAATTGTTAAAAATAGCAAAAGTAAAATTGTTAAAAATAACAAAACTGTCATTTAAGCCGTCAAATTTGACACAGTTCCATGAATGTCCGCAAAGCCTTTTCCCATAGGGGTCACGCCTTCGGCGTAATTAATAAATGCAGTATATATATATATCACCATGATCTGAAATTCTTGAATCAATGGAGGTTTGTGTAAAGTTTATGCCCAAAGCCAAAAGAAGATATACCGAGGTGTTATTTAACTGGCTTGCAAGGTTGTCAGAGTATAACAAATCCACCTCACTAACAAGTAGTATAAAACATAAAATAGAGTGCGCGTGAGCGCGCGTGTGTGTAACACCATGATCTGATATTCTTGAATCAATGAAGGTTTGTGTAAAGTTTATGCCCAAAGCCAAAAGAAGATATACCAAGGTGTTATTTAGTTGGCTTGCAAGGTTGCCAGAATATAACAAATCCACCTCACTAACAAGTAGTATAAAACATAAAATAGACCAGATATTTTAAACCTCCATTATTAGTTACTTTTGTTTATAAGAAGCAATGCTTCATGCATGTTTTTCTTTTGTCAAATGCTCCATGGTATCACCAATTTCAATTATGCCACAGGGGGGAGTCGCCATGTTGGTTGTTAAATATGAAATAATTCATGAAAGGCCAGTTTTTATGATGACACCTTCCAATATTAGTCGGCCTAAGCTTACTAAATGTGGAAAAGAAGCTCCTCCATTTGATGAGACCTTACTTGCCAAGTTCGTTGGCACAGTTGAGGCCTTTAGGAGGGCCAGTTTGAAGTTGCTAATGGAATGTACCCAAGCCTTCTACTTTAGAAGAAACACCTCACCTAGCATCCATCCAATCCGCTCTTAATTTTGTGGGATATTTGGTGGTGAAGGGTAAATGATATCATTTTTATCATGCCATAAAACTGTGACCAACTTTTCAACCTATTTAATTTTTTGATTTAAGGTTGGAAACAACCAGATCCTTTGGTAAAAATTTGCATCCATTGGTATCAGTGCATGAATAATCGACAACCTTTGTCTCAGTGCCAAGAATTAAGGGGTATCTATTCAGTCAAATTCACCTAGATCGCCATTCTAAGAAAATTAGTTTATTCGTTAGAAAAACATTAAGAAGAGACATGTTGGGTATGTTTATTTTTCTAAAACATTTCAATTTTGTTGAATATTGTTTGTATAAAACTCCTTTTGGCCCAGAAGTGCAACACACTATTAATGTAAAGGCAAAAAATAGGATGCTAATGCCCAGAATATGTTTGCTAAACAGGAGGTAAAATAGGAAGTGCTGTCCTCCGGGCATTCTTACGAGTGATACCTTGGGCATGCAGCATGTTAATAGAAGTGTATGCATTATAATAAGAGACGTTGTACTGGGTGTAAGAACTATTGGAAGACAATAATTGCCCAAAACCTGTGGTCTTATCCATCGAGCATCACAGCTTGATCATTGTTAAGTGCCTCATTCTAAAGTCTTTCAGCTTCTTGTACCACGATGGACTGTCTTGGCATTGACTATGGATTATCACAAGCATTGGGTGGTTGCAGTTATCATAGGTGGGCAGAGCCCAACATCTTTTATGATAATAACTAATCAGCATGCAATCTAGACACATTGTTGAAATAAAAAAGGTTGTGTGGGCATTTTGGTTGGCCTCATCAGATATTTATAGCACAGGATTTTTGGGTTTCCTTGTATTGTTTGGACATTTTATATGGCATGGATAAGATTATGAATATGGGGCGAAAAGCCGCCCACTAACTTACAACATTATATGGATATCTTGGTAAAACTGTGAAATAAAATGGAGTGGATGAGATGATAAAAGTTGGTTAGCACTTGGAGCTGCCGGGTGTGCTGAGGAGGAGTGATGTTTAATTTTCCTCTACAAAAAATACCTCCAAACCTCTTATCATCCTTCGTGAAATGTCTTAGAGGACTGTGGTGTATTTGTTAAATGAAAAAACAATTAAAAAGGCACCTCAACCAGAGGGGGGTATTGGTGTCATATTGTTCTTCACATTCAGTGCAATGTCAATTTCGAACAGTAAATGTCATTGATAATGTTCTTTACTTAAAATGCTCCATTCCTTCCATTATGCACTCTAATTGCTTGTTTGTAAGAATAATCTGTATTATGGTTCAAACAGATCTTAGGTCAGTTGTATCTCCTATGTTCTAGGTCAGATTAATAAAGAATGGTATAAGGCTATAGATAGGCTTAATTAATTTAGAGTGAATGGTTAAGACCTAGGTTGCCGGGAAATGGGTTTGGAACACAGAAACACCAATTTTCAAAAAAAACATAGGCACGAAACAACACAGAAACGCCCACAATATATATATATATATATATATATATATATATATATATATATATAATGCATAATACTCATTATTTGTCCATAAAAGATGAAACAATTAAAATACTTCGTATTCATGAAAGTTCAAAACATTCAACATACTTAAATTTTCATATGCACATGATTATAATCTAGATTCCAGAATATATTATCAAGATTTTCCTTTAGTACTGCTAAAACAAAAACATCAAATGTTTTTATTTTTATTTTTGGTGTTTAAAAAACAGCACTGCTGAAATGGTACAGAAACATGCCAGGTACTGCTCAAGCACTGCTGAAACAGTACATAAACATCCTGGGTATGTTAGAACCGTATAAGGGACTATTTTAGAGTTCAGAAATGTTTCAGGCAAGTACCAGTACCTGGTACATCAGTACACGGGTACACTGCCCTGGTTGGCATTTCCAGGTATCCAAGGTTAAAACCCATATTCAGGCCAAGTAATGTAAGCAGCAATTTGACAAATATCACCCACTTCACACATTGTATATTCCAATTTTGATTTTATTAAAACATGGCCTCCGAGCCATTTCTGTCCACACAATCTAAAACATTGTTGTGTAACACCAAAGGAAATGTTGGATGGCGTGAAGATTTATGCTTGGTGCTCAGTCTCATTTGGCTAGCCCTGTTATCGTATTTGGCTGATTGTATTGTAACTTTGTTTTGCATTGAAGTTCAACACGTTGTTCTCAATTATGGCTAGTATACTAAGAAAGAAAAATTAGGGGGCATCTGCAAAGAAAGAGTGTGATATTCTTCAACCCACAATAGGAAGCTAATCATGATGTTGTGCATTTGCAAAGGTGTGATATTCCTCAACCCATAATAGGGAGCTAATCACAATATGGTGCATTTGCAAAGAAAGAGAGTGATAATCCTCAACTCATAATAGGGAGCTAATCAATACTGTGGTGGATTTGCAAAGAAAGAGTGTGATATTCCTCGGACCATAATAGGGAGCTAATCACGTGGATAATCATTATGAAATTGCATGGTGATAGTTTTACCATGATAGAGAACCATAGTTAAATTAAAGACGATCACATTTAGTTCAATGGAAAAGTGTTGAAGCAATTGCTACATGGTACAGCTACCTTCATTGTTAAGAGAATCTACCATTTTATCTTTGGATGCCTTAAAACTCACCAACAGTTTGCAACAGAAACAAGATACTATATATCTTGTAAATAGGCCTATGATTGAGTGGTAAATATGGGGCAATTTCTGTGATTGAGACCCAAGTTATTATCTCGTGAACATGTTACCCACCAAAAAAATCTTTAAAATATAAAAAATCTCATACATAATATTTATTTAAAACCAACTCTGTAGTGTATTTCCAGTAACATCAAGGAGGCTTCTCATATCTTCTTAGAAAAACTAAAACCAGGAGGGTGGCTTTTAGTATGAAATTTATCATCACTAAATCTTAGTCAAATCCCGAACGATCAAAGGGGAGATGACAAATACTTAAATTCAAGTTTCTGATTTTGAAAGTTTGTGAAAATATGTACACTGATAAGCATGTTTTGGAAACTATACACGATTTTTGCCAAATGCTTTGAGGCTTTTCCAATTGAAAAACTCTGCAACTTTAAATTTCAGAGTTCAAACATCAGGCAATTGCATTCATGACCCATTTGGGAGCTTGTTGTAATGGTACATTATACTTGCCAAAATATCAATACGAATTATGAGAACAGAGTTATACATTAAAAAGGCCAATATTTCTATACGTTCCTTGTTAATTGTCAGTATGGGCTCTGAAAACCGGTTAGAAAACAGTTTGTATTTGAGAACAGGATGAATATGTGCAGCAAATTTACAGGTATAAACAGTTTAATAACCTTATAATACATCATGAAACAAGTATGTATTCAAGCATATTGATAAAATATGGACCCTCTGACAAAGAAACAAGTACCAAGTAGAGTTGAAATTGTTTTCCTTATTTGCAAAAAAAATAAATAGTACAACCGTTTTGACATGGAATTTGGCTATATATCCAATCATAAGCCCTCACTCGGCATTATCTTTCACAAAATTAGGTAAGGATTTTGTGGATATAAAATAATGCCAAGTAGATATAACCGACATGTGCATACTTTACCTTACTCTGGAAACAGAGAAAGCACAATTGTTTTACATGACTGAATAACCAGGTCCGCCACCTCCCTCCGGAACAGTCCATTCAATATTTTGTGTTGGGTCTTTTATATCACAAGCCTGCAAAGTTAAATAATGGTCAATGCTATTATTATTAGGCTTCTTGTGAAGATTATTGCAAATTTGTAGCAATTGGAAATCATTCTGCAGCCAAGCAAATGAATATGATGTTAGAGAGGCTGATTAAAGGCTAACAATGGTGTTGCTTCAAATTTCCTTGAACAAATCCTTTTTCTTTATAATAATTCCTAGCATTCTTTTGAGTCCATGTGTCTGACCATCATAAGTGTGTGTCGTTAGCTTGAGAACTGACACAATAAATGTTGAAGCTTGCAAATCAGGTAGGTTTCGCCAGTCTTTACCATATGATATTCATATGCAAAAATGTTATATGCCATTCGAATGAAAGATGAATGTTATCATTTCCATATCTCGATTGAGCTTCAAATTTTCTAAGAAACCAGATTAAAATCTGATTTTTATCTCATTTGATTATGTCAGTTTACTCAACTTTTCTAAGAAACCAGATTAAAATCTGATTTTTATGAATGAGCCTATGATGAAAAGCAATCTTTGTAAGATAGTTTGTGGCTTCACCACTTTCGCCATCTATTCGCCCATCAATTGGGGAAATAATAGAAAATAACAGATTCTATCATCCAATAAAATAAGCCTTCTTGAAACTTCCTCATAATCCCACAATAAAAACAGTAAATAAAATTCCCCAAAACTAAACGCTGGAAATGATCACATACCCTTGATGATTACCTTGATGTCATTTACTATTAACACTAATATTATAGAATTTATTACCAATTAACTACAATGCCACAACCTTATTGCTAAATTTCATTGAAGTACTTGTTATGGACAATGCCACAAGAAGCTACTTCTAAAGCTTGTATGGAGTACCTGACAATTAAATTGTGAACAGTAAACATAACATCTAAAACCTTTGCACGTACATGTCACACAAGTTAGTAACGTAAAACACAATTAGTGTGCCATGAATGGAGACTATCACAAAACCATGTCCTGCAGACTCGCATTCTTTGACTTTCAATAATTTCACCTCAAACATTCCAATTGACAATTCTCCAACAAAGATATAGAGCATTCAAATAAAATAGAAAATACAGAACTCAGAAAGACAAATCCACAAGACACCAAATTTACCCTAGAGAAAACCCTATTTGGAAAAACTCCATTAAAGGTTGCTTCTATCAATCAAATGGGAAACATGTGCTTTACAAAGGAAGAGTGCTCACTGTTTGAGCTCAAAACCTCCCTTCTCTTTCCCAACCCGCTTTCAAGAATATGAAACATGAAACCATGGAACATACGAATGGCTTCTCAATGCCCCTAAAAGCTGAACGGTCACCATTTGAAACATATCCATTTCAGATTACACCTCCCATTTTTGGGGGGCTTTGGTTGTAATGTCCCCTTTTTCAAATTGAGGCCTAAATATGGACTTCTTGCCATTCCCTTTTCATGGCAAAGAAGGATTATTGAACAAGGAAAGGAATTGCATTTAATTTCAGTTTTCTTTTATTAGATTTAATGTATTCTTTCAGTGTTTCCTTTATGAGGCAGGTTGTTTATGTTCGAAGAGTTGTATAAGGACAAAAAGAAGCCTAAAGAGGTTGGTCCACTTCTATTTGGCCTTTGGCGCCAAGCAAGAGCTATAAAGGGAGATGTGTGACTTCATTTGCATCCTATCTTTGGCGCATTTTATCTACACTAGGTTTTTTGGGCAAAGTGCTCATTAACTATCCACTTGAGGACGAAAACTCTCTTGTGTGGCATTCCAAGGAAGACGAAAACCTTCCTTGTGGCTTGGTGGAGTACAAAAAACCCTTCATTTTGCGGGATTTGCAGACATCTCTTGAAGACTACTTGCAAATTTGCAAATAGCACATCAAGGAGAATATCTACAACAGATTCGCATGCATTTAGAGCTCTCCCCAAAGGGAGCAACTAGGGTTTGGCGATAGTTGGGTACCTTCTAGGGCACATATTTCAGATTTTATTTGATATTCAAATTTGACATAATTTCTAAGGCCGGAATCTATCTTCTTTTGTGGTTATCGGCTATGTTGCCAAGATACAGACAAATCTAGAATATATCATCTAGTTTAGGGTTTAATATTTTATTCAATTAAATGTTAGGGTTCATTTTTTTGCATTGACTAAGTAAAAAAAAAATGGTTTAGTGCCTTAAAAGGCGTATTTAAGCTTGGGTTCGCCGCAAGCACGTCCGGGTTCTCCCCAAGTACGTCACGGGTACGTCTGGATGTACCCGGGAAGAACCCGGACGTACCCATCATGTATCCATACCCGTACCTTGACGTATCCATACCGTGTACATATCAGGCAGGGTACAGGGGGCTGAGGGACAGACCCTGGCAACATAGGTTATCGGGGTTTGGAAACCTCCCTTTTCATTATTTTTATGGGCTGTATTTCTGTTGTTCCTAATTAAATTTCCAGTTGAGTGTGTGATTATATTTAATGATGAAAAGTGTCTTACATTCTTCCTAAAATATTTATCTATATTGTGGTTGAGTTATTTGATGATATTCGAGTGATTTTCCTCTAATTCCAGACTGTTATAAAATCTGACTGCTGATTTCCAGCTGTTATAAATATCAGTTTGTTGATTTAAAAATCTGAATTTGATCTATTGGGGTTTGTGTGGTTTCCTTATTTTTTCAGTTTGTCTCAAAAGGGGGCATTACATAGTCCCACAAAAATTTTACATTCTAAGAAAAAGGCAGAACTTTTTCATCGTTTCTTTAATCTTGAAGCCAGTTGATGTTGACTTCCAACTATCATTTTCTTTAATCACATCTGAATCTCGGGGTTTATTTAACCTCCCTTGGTCAATTGATATTGGTTTGCTGTCCTCATGAAGCTGAAATCTCTCGTCCACATATAAAAACTTCCAAACATAACAGGTTACAGCACATGCATCCAATGGTGCAACATCAGATTCAGCCTCATCAATGTGCTTAGATGAAATAGCTATCTTAATTTTGCATTGCCTAATGACTCTCATATCTGCAACCTTATTCAACTGGCACAACGGACATGGGTGTTTACTTGTTGCCAATTCAAGCTTATGCACCAATTCTTCGATAACCCTATTGCTTGCATTTTACTTTCCAATTCTACATGTGTTATCCAGTACTAGTTTTTCCTTTAATAATGACCACACCACTGTGGTTTTGGATTTTCTCACCCTTCTATTGCATGTGCCACTTTAGCTGCAATTTCCAACACTTCTCATTTGAATGACCACTCACATCACAATGTGAACAAATGCTTCTTTACTTTAAGGCCAACAGTTGTAATTGTCTTGCATTATATTGAAGTAGATTCATCTTGATCCTTCTGGCTCTCTTGCTCTCTTTGTTGCTCCATTTTCTTTTCCTAATCAATGTATAGACATTTAATATGCTCGTTTATAATATTCTTAGCATGAAAGAGCTGCAATCTTCTTTAAATATTACTATGTAAGACACAAATATACTTAACTATCCAACGTTCATCAAGTGAAATGCCCAAAAATATGGCTTGCTTATGGAACTGGGACAGGTAGAACTCTTGAACAGTTTGTCCGATTTCTTGCCAGTGCTATGAGCTGTTCTTCCACATAGCAAATAGATTAGAATTATGACATGATCAAATCCTTGTCGAGGTCCTCAAGAGGAAGAAGAGGATGAAGCTCTCCCATTTTATTCCCATTGAATTCTTTTTAATCCTCAAGACACCCACCATACCAATGCATGACTGATCTTCAATCAAGCAAACAAGATCATTTCCTTCTCATTGACCTTGTGTAAACTAAAGTATACCTGTAGTTGCTTCAAGCAACCCAAATTTTCAGCATCACATTACCCTTGATAAGGTTGCATTCCAACATTTTTCTCCATCTTGACTAGCAGTTTTGATGATATCCCAATCAAACCCTCTTCTTCTTTAGAGCTTTTGTTGTCATCGTCTTGGTCATAAAAATTCACTTGGCCACTTTTGGTGAGGACATCACCATTTTATCTATGTATTCAGTGACTTCTGAAACATTTTTCTCCAATCTCACGAATCAGACTTCATTCAGATCCAATCTGAAATTTACCATGGCTGTAAGTGAAGCTCTAACTTGAAGTCTTGAGCCTTCTACTTACTATTTCCCACTATGCTCCCAAGGTAAAACATCACCACCATCTTGTTCTTTCTCCTTCCTAATAAGAATAAGAGTGTGAATACTAGTCACAAGCCAAATGAACAACTTGATTTGATACTAAAATGATTGGCAGTCTGCCTCCTTCCTATAGAATTGATTGCCAATGAAGCACAATAGCAGTTGTTCCCAAAGTTGTCAATTGTTTCAAAACTTTAGTATTTTGTTATTGGCATGTAGGACAGGTTCTTGATACATAAACTGCTATATCTAAATTTGATAGCAGACATAAGTTTGGTTAATTTGAATTAGGAAATGAATTGGTTCTTTTGTAGAAAATCCCTGTTCTGTAATAGTATTTTTTATTTTAGCTTAAAATGCCTGGAGGAAAGGAATCCGGTTCCACAAAAAAAGGTGAGTAAAACTACAAAGCTGCCCTATGCAGAAAAAAGAAAAATCCGAATTTCACAAGGTGCGAGACTCCAAAATTTCAAAATTAAAAACAGTCCATCAAATTGCTAGGCTTTTATAAATATTAAATAGTATCCTGAATGTGATCAAGTCATATCCTTAAAACTTCTCATATCTAGCTTCAATCTTGAAATTGAAGATGAGCATAACTGGAACAAAGCTCAACCATACTGAAAATACTCTCTTCAAATCCAGGAGCAAAAGCAGAAATTGACAGTTGAACAAGCTTTCATTTATTTATTCTCATACAGTCCGGGGAATTTTTTCACCAGTATGTGTTGAGGCGTAGAACTCCAATGAAAAAAACTACACAAATTTTTCCCCTTCTCTTAATCAAAGTGTACGTGTGGCTGGATTTAGTTGATACTCTTGCTGAAGTCAAAATCTCACAAACTTCAGCCAAAACCCAACCCCTTGAATGTAACTTTTAGTATCTTTCCAACGCACCACAGCTTAAGCATGATGGGCACAGTGGAAGTGAATCAATTACTGAACAGTGTTTCTTCACAAAGTGTTACACAAGGGCAATCTGTGTAATATGAAATACAGAGCCAGAATCTTTATATAACCTTAAAAATGGTTGACTGGAATGCAGGAACTGGTGCCATAACAGTAAGTGCATGCAAGATGGGGATTGTGCATAAAAAAACTTCATAGAAAGGAAAACGCATGCTTTGATACTATTCTATTACCCATCATCTTATATGGAAGTAAATCACCTATCTATTAATTTTCAACTTCCAAAGAATAGATTTCCTATGTGTAATGTCCCCAATGGGACTATTTTTGCCCCCAGTTGGATTTTAGGCAAACCCAAACCACTAAATGCAACTTGCAAACAAAATACCAATAAAGTATAATGCAGATCTGAATTAAACATGGAAAGTGTGACTAGGGTATGAAAGGAAACTCACAACAACCAACTCTAAACTTTGATATTTCTACTCCAATCTGATACTTCAATTTAATAAAGCCAAAATATGAAGAAAAATACAGATTTTGATGCACAAGAAGGCTGAAATTAATTTATTTTGAAACCCCAATCTGCAGAAAATTATGGCAACTTCAAAAATTCATAACTCCCTCAAAAAAGTTCTGATCCACACAAATAAACCATGCACGGATTCCGAAAATTAAGGAGAACGCAATGATATTACCCATTCATGCAAATGACCACCATAAGTGCCCTAAACAGACAAAACACCAACTCACCCCTAGGGTTTTGGGCTGGAAAATACTGAAAACTGGCTGCTTTAATTCATAAAAATCAGATTATGATATAGCAATAGAAATCTGGTCTGAAATACTTCAAAAACAATTCAGATTTATGCAATAGATAGGTCGCTTCAGGCTGAAATAATGCAGGAAACACAGCTGCACTCTCTTCCCTTCAACCCCTTGTACCAAATCTGCAAAATCTCCTTTATTCGCTGCCGAAGATAACTAAAAATCTTTGCAAGCACAATGGATAACCCTGGTCAGGAAATCGCCAAATGCTCTAAAAGGGTTTTTCTTCCTCCAGAGATAAATATACTAAGGGTTTTTGTCCTTGGAATATTTTTTGACAAAGCTCTAAGCTTCAAACACACTTCAGAAATTATAATATGATCATAGAATGCCCCTAAGCAAGTCGACTTCTCCTTATAAGGAGAGAAGAGACCCAAAACAACCTCCAAAAATATCCAATCAGCATACAATGATTTTTTCTATGCATTTTCCACCCTCCATCCTTTCTAGGCAAGGTCACATTTTCCTTGGGAGGATAACTTTTGACCCATGAACTTTTGCCTTTTTCTATTTTCTTTTGCCTTTTTAGTGCAAGTTGCACTTTTCTAGAAATAAACATTTTTAGCTAAGTGCTTTTATCATTTAGTTATTTTTCTATTTTATTAAATCCATTACTTTATTATAAGTGTTTTTATAATGTTATATTTAATTTTTGCACTTTATAATAAAATAATAAAACTTAAGTCACCCTTATATGCTTCTCTTAGCCGTCAGGTAGACAAAATAGGATAAGGGTCTTCAATTTGGAAGGGGATATTACACTATGGACCTTTACTTCAACAAAATGACAAAATATGTTGTTTATTATATTCATCCATCAATAAAAGAATTTGGTGTGCTGCTGCCGAATGGCTGAAACATCATATATGCATTGATAATGAGATTATCAGCCAAATAGGACCTGCTTGAGAAGCAAAGGGGAGAGAAGCCCTAGGGATTAAGGAGAATAATGAAAATCCAAATAGAGCCTAGAGATGATAGTTTGATTTTGAGTGAAGCTTGAAAGCATAGTCACCAAATCTGGTCAAATCTAAACAAAATCCGGCCCAATCCTGACTTTACCACCAACCCAGATAAGTTTGGTCGGGGTCAGGCCTGCTTTTTTACAAAACAAAATATTTTTTATTTGAATTTTTTGCAATAAGAGACACCAGGCAACCTTATATACTATTTAATGTTAAATATTTTAAACTTTTATGTTACTTTATTAATTTTTTTAGTTTTTTGTCAATTTTGCATAATTAATACATAATATGTATATATTTTGGACTAGATTTTTCTGAACTATTTCAAGAATTCCGGATTTTTGGATTTTTTCCCCTCCCAAATGGATCTGGATTTCCAAACTTGGTAACTACACTTGAAAGACACTTATATCAAAATTAAAAGGAAGTAACTAGAATAAATATTTAGATCAAGTGAAGACACTGATTTATTTTCCTTAGATAAAAGATCCATATCTATAAGTGTTGTAACCTTTTATTCTTCAAACATTTCAGTTGTATTTCTCCAATGATGGATTTACGATGTACCTAGGGTCATTAGTTACCACTGGTGGCCATAACAAGACAAAACCTATCATCTTTTGGGGACCTGATCTATTGTATGTGTCCTTGATTCAAATATATACCCGATTGCCTATTCATCCTTTCACTACTTTCTATATTCTATTTTCTATTTTCTATTTTTCTATTTACATATTTGAATATGTAACTCTCAACATATTTTCTCTATTACTGACCCGGTATACTAAAGATGGCATAAGAGCATCTTTCCATCTACTTGTGATCAATTGGATTTTGTTGGCTTGTAGCTATGGTTTGTGACCTGTACTTTTTGTCACCTCGCCTATGTTGTTCGAAGTAAGCTAAAAAGCAGCCAATTTTTTAAAAAAGTAAAATTAAAAAGAAAAAGTGAAAAATATGTTAGTAAATATGAGAGACAGAAAAAAGAGAATGGAGGGCACATGGCAAACAACACACTTACATCGTGTGCATGTCCATCATTTATTAAACATAAAAGAAGTTACATTATAGGTGAGGTAGTTATAGGTTGATAACTTACACTAACTAATACTTGATTAGTTGATATTTACATAATAATAACTTTAATACCCCATTAACTAATATTTGATTAGTCAATATTTACATAATAACTTTAATACCCCCCTTTAATGAATAATCAAGAAATAATTCCAAGGTTTTCCCAAAATTTTACAAACACGATCAGACCAAAGAAATTAGTCATTAAATCAGCAGACTGCAGCTGTCCAACATATAATCTTTGGTTCAGACAAAATCCAAGACAACAATTCATAGATCCGGTCATGTATGCATCATGTATATTAGGCTGCCAACCAATTGTTTGTAGAGTGATTCTTCGACCGATGATGAATCGTTATTGATTGATAACTTCAACCCGACCTTCGTAGTTTTGAATCTAGAATCTTGGAGATGTGGATCAATGTTGAATTCAGGGTCATGAAGCCTGCTTAAGTCCATACATGAACTTAATCAATCTGCAAACGAGATAGTCACAACCAAGTACTTGAAAACCTTCATGTTGCACCAAGTAAACCTTCTCGTACAAATCTCCAAAGAGAAGCAACCAAAATGTGACCATCTTCAAAGTATGTACAATAGGAGAAAAGATCTCCTCATAGTGTATTCCCTCCTATTGTGATAAGCCTTTCACAACAAGATGAGCCTTGTACTTGTCAAAAGTACTATCGGCTTTGCTTTTTTTTGTATCCAATAAGTGATTCCACCAACTCCCAGTTATGGCTCTTTAACAAGGAGTCATATTCTGCTTGCATGATAATCTCCCACTCAGGCATGCCTTCTTCTTCAAAGTATTGCTGAGATAATGTACTGTAAAAAGAACAAATGCAAGAGAAAAGTGAACATGTTTTGCAAGATTAAGAACCTTCGTAGAAAGGTTAGATGCAAGAGAAAAATGAACATGCCCTACTTGATTAACAACCTTGCTTCCGATCTTCGAGCTAGTGCCTTTCTTTGAATGGAATTTCCTACCATCTCACCATATGCCTCCTGCATAGACTGGATTGTGCATTCACCCTCCACAATTCTTTAGTGGTTTTTCCTACCATCTCACCATTCGCCTCTTGCGAATCCTAGATAGTGGAGTCTCCCTCCACAACTAATTGTGCATTTGATTGAGGCAATTCATCCTCCTGCACACGAGGCATTCCATCCTCCCACATATCCTGTGTAATGGAGTCTCCCTCCACAACTAGTGCATGTAGGTTAACTATAACATTGTCAACAAGCCTATAGTTGCCACATTGCCCAATACCTAGGGCAACCACCCTATGTTACACATCAGACACTACACTTTTGCCCTGAGAAATTTATAGAAATGTTGGAATTTTTTGTTAATTAATGAATAGATAATAGGCTTTTGTTCATTTTACAAACATTCCTTACTATGAGTTTTGGAGCATTATTCAACACAATGCATATATCTTCTATCCCCTCAACTACAAGTACTCCCCATCGGCTAATAAAACAAAATTGGGAATATTTGTATTCTGCTAAAATCAATGAGCGAGCAACTACTAACACTATCATTCAAGCATGATGCCCCAAAAGCATACTCTTCCTTATAATCCCATTCTTCAATTGTTGCCACATTTTTCTGACCTTGTACCTTTTTGTTGTGGAAAGAAAGATCATATTGTTGCTTCAAGCAATCATTTTTCACATGCCCGACCTTGTGACATTTCACCTGGTATTTGGAAGATAATTCACTAAGAATTTGTTTCCACTTCCCCTTCGAATGATCAACAAATGCACTCTTTCTTTGTCAAGAACTAGACGCAATAGTTTGTGTTTGCCTAGATTCCTTTTGTAGCAAGTAGGAACTAACTTGATCAAATGATGTAAAGCCTCCACAAAAAGTTTCATATGATGGCAATAAACTATCCAAAACAAGTGCAACAAGATTATCATCATACGCCTTTTTCTCTATGGCAGCAAGCTGGTCTCAGACATCTTTAATCCTAAGAGGATGTTCTGACAAGGACCAACCCTCATGAATCTTTACTAAAAACAAAAAATTCTTCTACAAGACCCGAATTTTCACTAAAATTTGATACTTGTATCAAAGACTGGTCCAACGATCACCCGCCAGTGTGGCATTTTGGACCTCAAGGAATAAAACATCTGACAAAGATAATTTCAGTAGCCGAAAGGCCTTCTTATGACACTTATCATAGTTTGCAAAATTCAAAGCCGGTCTCAACTCCTTTTTGAGAATGACTTGGCCGACTAACTTCTGTACTTCCGACATAAACAAATTTTTAATATTGGCCATTTTACACAATATTTGACCTGTAAATCAATGCAAAATTGATAAAAACAACTTCCTTGGAGGGTTCTTGAATTAATAAACAATACATCCAATATTTTATTTTGATGTATGAACACGGATTATATGGGACCCTTTCCCATTAATATTTATATTTCAAAAAAGTGCCACAACATAGTTGTTGATTTCAAAAGGTAGAGTCTACATCAAAAAAGAGCTATAAACGTGGGGCAGCCTATCTACTACTAGTAATTACATGACCATATTAGATCTTATACTGGTGGCAACCTATGCCATGTCATCTATATTTTATACAAAAAACTAGACGAATATCTAGGCAATAAATTGTCCCATTACTATGTAGAAGAAGCTATTCGAAGGAGATTGATTTCTTCCTATCAGAAATTGGTTCCAAGGGCACCATTTTCCCACTAGACTTTTAATAAATCCCTCCTTTCTAGCTTTTCGTAGCACAATTTCATAAGCTTGTTTGGCTTTTCGCAAGTGCTCACCCATGAATCTCTAGCCATTTGGCAGGATTGACCTCTGGAGTTCGAGAAAATTTAGC
Organism: Taxus chinensis; assembly: GCA_019776745.2. Taxonomy (NCBI): domain Eukaryota; kingdom Viridiplantae; phylum Streptophyta; class Pinopsida; order Cupressales; family Taxaceae; genus Taxus; species Taxus chinensis. The sequence goes on from CM034149.1 coordinate 163,470,044, forward strand.
ATCGGGAACATGGAGGCCGAGCTTGGAGACCAAAAGTGTTGATACAGTCTACTTACATATTCCACTAGGGTCTTGAATCGAGTCTCAAGTTGGATATAGGCCACAAGCCCGTGAGAAATGGCAGTAAATGGCCAAAGAGAAGTGTCTTCCAAGCACAAATTTTACAACACATTTCCAAGATTAACCCTATGCTCTGGCTTAATAAAGATGATGCCCATGGCCAAGACAGCCCACTTGTCAGGCTCTACCTTCAGGAGATTGTCAATGAAAACCGACGCAATCTCAGAATTGACTCTAGGCGGCACTTCCATTTCCAAGTAGTTTGTTCCTAATATATCTTTACATGTCAATAATACTTCATCAAAATGAGGGGTGAAAATCCCCCCTGAGATGCTCCTCCGTGATTCGGGAAAAAAAGCAATTTTCCTCTTACTTTCGCACAAAAAGAACCTACTACATAGGAATTCAACCATGGAGTAGAAAGCGAGAGAAAATGCCAAAGCAAAATGAGAAGTGAATAGGAACTTATTTAAAATTGGGGGGACTAAAGGTTGTTTGCCGTAGGTCACCTTACAACAAATCTTCCAATGCATGCAACTTCATGAAGGATCTCCGCTTTCGCATGCTCAAAAGAATATTAAGTGTATTACTGGTGAGTGTGTTGGATAAATCAACACTTAAAAGTATGATAACTTCGGTGATGATTATTTCAATGTGTGTGATTGAAGATCCAAGCGCCAAAAGGTGTCGAGTCCATGTCATGATTCACTAGTGTTGTTGACTACGATGGATTTTATTTGATTTGCTCCTATGTTGGCCAAGTAGTACGCAACTTTGTTTGCCTGCCAATAGTAATGTTGAATTTTCCATGATGCCAACTCAATAAGGTGGTGTCTGGACAGATTCAAAATATTATCAATTCTCCAAGTTTTGGGGTTTTTGGATTTTATTGCCCTAACAAAGATTTGAGAATCACATTCAATGATTAAATGATCAATGCCACAATTTAAAGCAAGTTGGATGCCACAAAGCAAAGTTGTGGCTTCTGCTTCATTATTTGTTCCAATTGGTAGTTGGAAGGATGTGGCTCTAATAAAAGATCTCGAGCAGTCTCGAATGACACATCCTGCTCCAAAGTTGTCAAGGTTGCCTTGAGAAGCGTCATTCGTATTTAGTTTGAACCACCCAGGTTTGTGTACGATCGATGCAGAGTATGCTTTTCGTAAGTCCTTCCTTCCTAGAAGAGCTTGTTGCTTTGCTTGTCCAATTAACGAGGGAGAGAGAAGAGGCCAAGAGTTTGTGAGAAAAAATTCCCAAGCCAAGGATGGCCTTGAATGCCTCAATGCATTAGTCATAATTGTTTCCAATATGACCACCTCCAGTCTCTTTTGAACAACAGTCGAGGAAGTGACATCTATGAAAATTCACTTGTTTCTTTCCCACCATAGGTGCCAAATGAGCAAGGATGGACTACAAATCCAGATGGAAGAGATGATCATTTGGATAGAGTTATGGCTATGATTGAAGCAAATCAATGATGGTAGTTGGAGTAGCCCATGAGAGGCCAAGCTTGTTAGAGAGTCAGTCCCAACATTTATTTGAAAATGGGCATTGGAGGAGGTAATTAATGTCTTCTTCAATTTCTTGACATAAAAAACAAATTGTTGGACCCTGTAATCCCATTTGTTGTCAGCGATCTTGGGCAAGGATTTTCCCTTAGGATACAAGCCATGTGAATGCTCAAGTTTTCAAAAGACACTCCTTATTCCAACATCCACGCCAACATTTGTTGTCCTCAACTTCATTGTGCAAAATGACATCATATCCTATTTTGATAGAGTAAGAGCCTGATTTTGCTGAAATATGGTAAAGTGTATCAGGTTTCGGGCTGAAAAAGGCTTTTTGGGAGCATAGAATTTCCTCAAGATAAGCAGCAGTTGCTTGTGGTAAAGCGATGTTTGCAAAGCTTTTCTAGACAATCTGCTTAAAGTCATCATCATTTGTGATGGCAAAATAGTCAGCAACCTTGTTTCCCCAAAGAATAGTGCAAAAGACTTGTGCATCTCCAAGTCTCGAATCATTCGCTAGTGGAGGAAATCCATTCTGAGAATCCTTCCAAAAGTCGACTAGTTGTCCATTCTTCACTTCCCACGAGATGAATCTAGAAATGACCAACCTACATTCCATCACAAAGTTCCATAGATGGGAGCCCCTAGGAGGATTTCGAACATCTATAATTGTTGACGGTTCTATGATTCCTAGGTATTTGGCCCTTAGGAGTTGGCTCCATTTAGCATTGGATGGTTGCTACCTAAAACACAATTTTGAATATCCAATTTTTTTAAACCAGCTCCCCCATTTTCTTTATGGATGCAAACTTTTTTCCATTTGATTAATGGACGTGATTCGTGGCTCGTATGGTAGCTCTTATATAACTCATTTGGCATGAACGAGTGGGTTTCGTGGTCTTCCTCTGCCCTATGTCTGTATCTTTCTCGAGGGGATTTGTATCTGGTTTTTCGTGCCCTTCCTTTGCCCCCGAACTGTGTTTCGTGCCCTCGTTTTTGGATCTTCCATCTTAGATTCGTGGCTCGAGGCTCGTCCATCTGTATCGTGGCATGCATTGTCTGCTTCATGGGTAAGTTCGACTGCTCAGGAGGGCACGAGAGTGTGCTCCAAAATCGTGGCTTTGGTTCTACCTACGTCCACCATTGCTCTCCCTGCTTGCGTCCACTGTTGTGTTGCCCTTCACGTGTTTGCATTCATGTTTGCACTCACTCACGACTTCACCTCCCTCTACACCCCCACCCACGATGACCAGCCAAAACTCCCCCCTATCGCTTCATTTTTCCATTGTTTTTATGCACAGTTCCTCCTCCAGGAAAAATAACATCTTGGGGGATCCCCCTAGCTCACCTCTTGTCTTGACACCCCATCAAACAATTCATCCCTCAACGATGTCTCCTTCCACCTCTGTGGCTCTAACCCCTTCTACTGTAAATAATGAACAGAGACAGCAAGATGACAGCTTACCTAACATCATAGCAAAATTACTACACAGGCTGGAGAGTGTGGAATCATCCAACAAAACCCTATGAATAGAGGTATTTGAACTTACATCCCTGATGAAAAAAGTTGAGGCAGACAATATCTCGCTATGGCGGACAACTGGTAGAGATCATGGTACAAGCCACCCCTACAAGTATTAATGATCAATTACATGCTGAAATCTCTTATTTGAAGCACAAACACAAAGAGATCCAAACTCAACAAGAAAATCTCATAAAAAAACAATTGGATTCATGGGCAAAAATAGTGAAAGGAAAGCACCATAACACATCTCCTATTACAGTAGTGGAGGAGGTTGTACAGGAAAAACATGTGGAAGAAAGAAACAGACAGGCAAAAGATTTAAATCTCAAGGTGAGAGAGATGCCCACACCTCCTCCCTCCTTCTGATCCTTTAGCCATCGCAACAGATTTCATCACAAATAAGTTGGGGCTTCCAGAAGGTACAAAATGATAGAAGCATGGCATGGTCTGGATTCAACCCTCTTCCTTCACTTCAAATCAGCAAAAGACATGCTCCGGGCCCTTAGGGCTAAACAAAAACTATTCTCACTCCCGAATAAGATCTTCCTTAATGAAGATCTCACTAGAGGCCAAGGTGGCAGAACTCAAAGAATCCCGTGAGATAGTCATGACAGCAAGGAAGGCAGGTAAATGGGTGATGATTCGGAATCTCAGGTCAGTGGTTCGTGACACCTTCCCTCCTGGTTGGGTTCACGGGTCCAAATGATGGTCTCGCTAGGAGAGGTAGTGTAACAGGGGTATTTCCATTTCTTGTTGGAATGGAAACGGTTCATACTAGTCTTCACCTGACCTTCATGATGCACTGGGTCATTCATACCTCCTATTTGTCACAGAAACTCGAGCGAGTCCTGTTCGTCCTCTCGCTGGATACTAGAGGGTACTACTGGCTCTTTGTTTGCAGGCCGAATACTAAGAGCTTTGGTAGGGTTACAGTCTCTGGCGGGGTCGCTTGCTTAGTCAGAGACACTCTTCGGAGCAAGGATCTCTGTAGTTGCTGAGGACGAGTTTGCCTGTTTCCTTTGGATCAAGGTTAAACAGACCACACACTTCTTCCGGGACATTTATATTGCAGTTTGTTACTTTCCTCTTGCTTCTTCTTTTGCTATTGAGAATGGACCAGACGGGGACCCCTTTTCTGACCTTTCTACGGACATCACTCGGTTCTCTGTAGTTGGAGAGGTCATTGTGTTAGGTGACTTCAATGCACGAACCAAATCCTCCTAGGCCCCCTTGCATGATAGGACAGATGATGCTCTTTGTACCTCAGCGGTGGACCCAAGTTTAGTTGGTCTTAAAAGAGAATTAGACGATGTGATAGAGCTCTTGACGACTTATGGACAACACCTTTTACAGATGAGGGAATCTCACGATTTGTTGATCCTTAATGGCATATCTTGCTTCTTGGATTCCCAGTTCTTTACATGCAGACCTCATAGTGGTGGCGCGAGTGTGGTTGATTATGTCACGACTACCCCCAACTTACTTCCTTATGTTCACCACTTTTCCGTCTCCCCCATCCCCCTTGCTGACCATGCGGTCCTCTCCTTTTCCTTGGAAACTAATCCCCCTAGACCCCTAGCCCCCCCATTGCCCTTCATGTAACACTCTGAGATTCGACGACGGTGATCCCATTGCCTTCTCCTTTCATCTCCGTCAGCTTCTTCCCCCCTTGCCCCATTTTACCCTGCTCCCTACTGACAGGATGTACGACCTTCTTGCCTTTGCCATACATGAGGCAGCCTTGCTCTCATACCCCCATTCCACCTCCAGACCCCGTAGCACGAGGACGTGCCCCGTGAACCAATGGTATGCTGATTACTGCAAAAATCTCCACTACCAGCTTCGCCTCGCCTTTTCCTAGGGCTTCCTATCTTTCCCTTCCCTCAAAAATGCCTATCATCATCTCCTTCGTCACAAAAAGCGCACCTTCATTGCCTGAAGGAGGAGGGAGCTCCACACCTCACTTTTGCACTCGCCCAAATGCTTTTGGCGTACCATCATTCCACGACGCTCCCCTCTGCCTTTGGATCTTGATTCCCACACTTTGTTTACCAATACTTCCATCCTCTATGATATCCCAGGTCAACCCCATATTCAAGTTGTATTGCCACCCTCTACTCGCCACATCTTTACCTACACAAATGTCAAGAATGCCATCTTAGTTTTGAATTGCAACAAAATGGCGGATGAGGAGGGCTTCCAGGCAGAGTTTTTCAAACAGGGGATCAACACTATCGTCAGCTATCTGGTAGAACTTCTCAATCAGGTGGTGTGTACTGGCTTTCTGCAGTCTTCGTCCCACCATATTATCCACCCTATTCATAAATCTGGTCCTAATCCGAATAACTACAAGACGATTATGGTGGGTCACACCTTCTTGAAGTTGTATGCCACAATTCTCCACATGCAACTTTTCGAGTTTTCAGAGCAGCACCAGTGCAGGGCCAGGGGACAGGCAGGGTTGCAGACAACTCACCAGACTATTGATCACATTCTTACCCCCTGTGCTATTATTGAGGAAGCACGCCATTGTTCATCTAGAGTTTTCTGCTGCTTTGTGGACTTTCGGAAAGCGTTTGACTTTGTTCCGCAGGAAGCTCTTTTCTGCAGACTTGGAGACATTGGCATTTCCAAAACCCTTCTTGCCACCATCACTCGGTTATATGAGGTCTTGAGCTGCCTGCGTACTATTGTTGGGCTTTCTGACTTCATCAGGAGCACCATTGTGGTCAAACAGCGTTGCCCCTGTTTCCTACTCTGTTTGGTATTTACATTGATGAGTTGGAGGAGTTTCTCAAGGACCATATTCAGGACGGGGACGACTGTCTTCTTCACCAGGTTTTGATCGACATCCTTATATTCGCAGATGACGTGGTTCTTTTGGTTTCTTCTGCGGACGGGCTACAAAGACAACTGGATGCCTTAGCCCTCTTCTGTGATCATAGACAACCAACAGTTAACCTTGGTAAAACCAAGGTTATGATTTTCAATGGCCTGAAGACCTCGAAATTCCATTTCTTCTACAGGCGGAGGAGTTGGAGATCACTAGCTCCTACACTTATTTGGGAGTTCTCTTCTTTAGACCTCGTTTCAGTTTACGTCCGGCTATTCAACCCCGCATCAACAAGGGGTATCGCTCCCTAGCGATCCTTGAGAGACAGTGCTTCCGCCATCAATTCCAGGACACATTGTCCAAGACGTCCCTCTTATTCTCTTGTGAGGCCCACGGTTCTCTATGGTTCTGAGGTTTGGGGTCCCTCCCTTCTTGAGTTGGATTGGGCTGCTATTGAGCGAGTTTAGATCCTGATGCTCAGACGGATCATCAGGTGTAAGGAAACTATTCCCCACAATATCATCCTTGTTGAGTTTGGGGCTCACCCTTTCAGACTGGTGGTCATCTTTGGTCTCGTCTCACTCTTGCACCGCATTCGAAGATTGTCAGATTCTTCCACATGCAGAGACATGTATATATATCTTGCCTACCGTTCTTCGGAGGCCATTGCTCTATTTGACCATAACAGCCGTGCTTAGTGCTAGTATGCTGGGGTTTCCCGTTTCTTGGGATCCCTCGGGATCAACATGGACTGTCTTCCCCCATTTAGCTACTCCATGGATGCTCTCACACACCTTCTGTTGAGTAAGCAGGACCTGCACATAATCGTCACGGATGACATCTACAGACAGTTTATCCAGACCACTTGGACCAACCCCAGGTGTGAGCTACGTCCAAAAATGTCCTTCTACACAGTCACTTCCTTGAGATCAACAATGGATTGATCACTCGTCCCACCTATATTTCTCGCCATTGGATGCATGCTCTTCTCATATCTCTGGGTCAGTTCAGAGTTGGCTCCCACAGGCTTCAAGTTGAGAGCGATCACCAGTTGGACTGGTCTGAGAGGATCTGCCAACTTTGCTCCCTCCAGGAGATTGAGACAGAGGAATACTTCATTTTCAGGTGCCCCATCTACTATGAGATCAGAGGGAGGTTGCACTGTCTTTTCCGTGAACGCCCAACTTTCACGAGGTTCTTCAGATATTATGATCAGAGATGTCTCGCCCTCTATTTACAGGAAGCCTTTAAGCTTCGCCACGGGATCCTCCATCCCTCTTCCAGGGAGACTACTCTTCGGCAGATCACCTCCTACTTTGCTATGCTCCTCGGTGAGAGGGGCGTCAAATGGGGGTTCCCCAGTAGTGAACCCCAAACCAGATTTGTCAGGACCAGGGAGGCTACTTACCAGACCAGAGGCATCCGGACTCAGACTCGGCCAAGAGCCCCTCCCCATAGGCGGCAATTTACCAGGCCCAATCAAAGAGCTATACTTTCCGCAGGGCGTATGTGTTCCAGGCTTCTTCTAGTTCCTGACACTAGACATCAGCATCTCGCCAAATTTGTCCAGCCAACTTTTGATAACAATTGAGAGGGTTGGTGTTGAGGATTTATCCTCCCTCCACCCCCTCTCCTTTGTACACTCTCTTTTCATCTGCATTCCCCTGTCCCTTCGGGTCCGGGCTTCTTCTCTTTCTTTTTTTCTTGTTGTTGTCTGGGACCATTTTGGGTTCCCTTGCTGCTTCTTCATTATTGTGTATGGTGCAATTCCATTGACCTACTTTGTGGTCATTCATTAGACATTTAATATACTTATCTTATCTTATCTTATCTTATCACCTAATCAGTTATATGTCCATAGAAAATAACTTTTAATATCTAACATGTATGCTGCTGGTTTTCATAGTATTTTGCACTAGAATTACCATGTTCGAAAAGTTCGGGTTGTTCGGATAGAGGATCAAAAAGTTCGGAAGTTCGGAATTTTGTAAAAATTCGGTTCGGTTCGGTTCGGTTTGGCTACGAACAACAATTACCTAAATTTTTAAAAAATATAAAATATGAATAATTCCCAAAAAAATTATAAAAACTAAAATACTTATTAAGGAATATACTAAAAGTTAAACAGGGAAAAGGCGAATTACCAATTTATGTAACTAGTTACTAAAGTAACTTAAACATTCGGTAATAAATTCGAGGTATCACTGTTATTAAGTATTAATCTGTACAGGATTGCTATCTAAATGTATTGAATGTCTCTAAATAATAAGAAGTTGGCTTGGTCCAAAAAGGTGCAAAAATGGATTTCCTATCTGAAAATAAGGGTATAAGCCATAGTTGCACATCAATGCGTAGAGCTCGAGAAAATATACACTTTTAGAGAAAACGGCACCGGAAACTGAGCCACAGTAATGAAAGTTATGGCACATGCAAGTTTTTGCTGCTACATCTTCCCGGACAACTTAAAAAATACGTTGTTTCCTTGTGAAAAAAATCTAAATTTTTTTTTTTGAAAAAAATAGCTACAATTTTTTTTTTAGACCCAAACGAACCTAGCGAACAATGTTGAGGAAGTGTTTCCTAGTAGATTTGAATTCAAATCCGAACACAAAATTGCATCATCCTGTGTTCGTACGAACATGCTAACTGATGGTAGTGTTGTGACAGTCCACCATGATGCATTTGTGCTTCGAAAATTATCGGTATTCATATATCACTCTTGATTCTTAATATGTCTTTGTAAGTTACAATTTACAGTAATGGTTATGATTAACTTCGGCAAACGTTGTTCTAAAAAGAAATATTGGCGTGACACCATTATAAGACAATTATTATTATTTTTTTTAAAATTAAAAAAACCCATACTTTTCCCTGAAACGTCCATGGGGGACATGCTTGACGTCCCCAGAATTTTAGGGTCAAACGTCCCCGAATATGCTCCTCTGATATTCACGGATATTCGTCCTATGACGAATGTCCCCCTTTTATCGACAACTGCCAACTTTTCGGAAATGTGGGGGGGATCATCTTCACCCGAACATCTAAAACATCCCCAAGAATGTCACGGGACATTTGGTTGATCAGGGGGGACACGTCCCTGCGTAACACTGGTTTTTTTTCTTTTGAATATAAGACCTTTTGCAGTTGTGTGCAAGAAAGAGCACAACTACTGCAAAAAAATGTCTTCAACAAGCTTCTCTTCTCTGAAATCTAGCTCTTATACAAAGCTTCTCTTTCATGCTGTCATTTTTGAGAGATTAGGTATGTTCAGATTTCAAGGAGGATTCAGACACTTCTTCCTCATTGAATCTACTTCAGTCATTCAAGGGCCTGTCCCAAATGCTTCTATGGACGGGTGTTGTCCCTAAACTAAAACGAGATAGACAAAGTAGGAGTAGTTTGTTAAGAGGTTTTTTATGACTCCTTGACTCCAATGGACAGATACTAGGCAGTTGGATCGCTACACTTAGGCAAGACTAAGTGTTCCTGTGAGATGGCCACAAGTGTAATATCTCAATCAAAGCTGTAGGCACTGTGCTTAGATAGCTTCAGACTCACTTAAGGCTTTAAAGCTCTAGCTTTGCATGCCTTCCCAATGTTTTTAACCATCTTGGCATCTGAAATGTTGTATAGCCTGCCTGTAGTAGATCTGTCTCTAATGTAACAGAGCTGATACCCTATGATCTCATATTTAAAGCTTTTGATCAACCTTGACCTGCAGAAAGGCTCTGATTATCGTCAGATTTGTCTATAATCCAATGAATGGGAGAATCAACCATGTAACTGTCAACCTGCAGGTGGACCTCTTGGACAAGCATACATGCAGAGTTGGATAGTAAGCTCAGTCACCAAAAAAGAAAAGCTTGGCAGAATGTACCCAGCTTAAAGATTTCTTGATGGCATTTTGCTCAAGGAACATAAGCTTCGTACCAAATCGTGCTTTGACATTCAGTACAAGGATTAGTCTCGTTGTGCACAGACTTTGCAGATCTCTGAAGGGAAATCTTATTTGATTGAGATATCTTTTCATTCACAACTGATGACAAAACTACAGGCGAAGCAATGAGACAAACAACTGCCAAAGAGATCGTTCTGAGCTCTAGCAGATCGCTGGAAAAGTATGGGCAACATTCAAATGACAGGCAGCTAGCGATAAATGCATTTTGCCGCTATTCTGGTCATGATCTTCTGATTCTATGCAAGAGCTTGAGCTTAGAGTCCCTATATAGACTCAATCAAGCCTCTGCAACATTGGTATCTCACCCGATTTAGAGTCTAAGAGTTCAGTCTGTTTGTAAATATTGTAATTTGCTTTGGACAAACATTTGTGTTCAGCCTGACAGTTGTTTAGCTCAATCTTGATACACTCTATCACCAGTCGTATGTAATACATCCTTTTCAAGTGGATTGGTTGTAAATGTGCAGCTGGAGTATATCGTGATAGCCTGCAGCAATTCGTAGGATCTATATGTGGTGTTAGTTCAGCCCTCTTGGTCCAAGCTTCTTGCTACTCCATAGGATGGAGCTCACCTTCTCACAATTATTGATCGACTATGATCACCAAAGCTTTGTATTGGATATTGACCTGATGATTGTGACTATAAGATAAGTAAATACAATGTTTCAAGCATCTTCTTATCTTGGTGCAGTTACTGCTTTTTTTTGTTTCTCTAATGACTAAATTCTTTGGTCCCATTCAGGTATTTCCCTATCTGCAAAGTATCTTAGGACAAGCTTAGGGGTCAGTTTCTAGGGTTGTTTTCATGCTTAGGAATTAGGAAGGTAAATTCATATTGTCTCTGAAGGTTCTCTGCTAAGCCGTCGATGCACACAACATAAATCCTATGCATAGTGTTTGGAATGTGGGTCACTTAGTGTATAGAAAGGTACATTTATCCAAAGCATCAATAGGGAAATTTTGCAAATTTTATCAAGTGCATATTTTAGCCTTGGTTGACTAGCTGTTTTTTTCCTAGGTAGCCGGTACGTACCCTGCAGGTCATGGGTACAGGTACAGTATGTACCCGGTACGCAATACAGGTACAGTAAGCCGGGGGTACACTCTGGGTATGTCCAGCAGTACCCGGGTACTGCTGGACATACCCTGGCCGTACCCACAGCGTACCCAGCCGTACCCACCAGTAAAGACAACAATTTTTTAATTTTATTTTTTACATTTTCGTAAAAATAAAAACAATTTTTTGGGGGTCAATAAAGGTCAATAGATGGGATTACGTAAGTGATTCAAGTCTGGTAAAACTACATAGAAGTACCTAAAACAATGGCTGAAACTGCAACAGTTGAGATGTGTTTGGGTAATGTAGGATCAAAAAACACAGTGGCATCATCTCCACTAGCGAGTAAGACTAATGCAGGAATAATAAGAGAAACCCCAAAGGAATCTGAACTGCCAGATTTGAAGGGAGCTGATAATAGCCAGAAACTCCAGTCCAGTTATGTGATTTGTTATTATTTATGTTAATAATTGGACATTGTAACATTTGGAGTTTGAACAATGTACTTGTTTGAAGTTCAATCAATGAATATCATGACAAAATGCATTGAATTATTAATATGTTATTTGGCTATTTCACTTAATTAATAATTTGTTTACTCTAATCATGTATATTGTATAAGGCTGAATTTTTGCTCATTAGGCTATATTTTTAATATTTTATATATTTTGTACGGCCATACCCAAGTGCCGTACCCAAGCCCCCCCAAAAAATTGTTGTACCAGCGTACCGGATCCTTGTAACCGTACCCGTACCGGCTACCTAGGTCGTAGGCTTTCAAGTTGAAAAAAGATCATGGGTTCAAATCTAATCTATTAATTTTTTGCATGTAGTGTAGCAATTCACAACAAGCATGCAAAGTTAGTCAAGTACTAAGTTTGAATCCTTTCTTTCAAGTGGCTATTTAGAGGAGTCTTTCTAAGACTTGAGCATACTAGAGGTCAAGTGGTCCATTCCCGCTAAGTACAAGGTTTTTTGTTAATTTCCATCATTTTTAATGCATTTGATCTATGCCTATGCAATTTTTTGTTTTGTTGATGTTTTGCATAACCATAGGCATGTAAGCACACATTCCATAGGTTTTTGAATGTTTTGCATCCATTTGGGGTGTTAATTTGTTGTTTTGGAGTCTCTCCCCGTATGAGTTTTAATGCGTTAAAAAGGAGGAGAAATAAGGCTTTTAATGTATAACGAGTGCATTTTTTGGTTGAAACCGACACCTTGCTTTTGTTTCAAGGTTGAAAATGAGAATTTTTCACTTTAAAAACATAAATGTAACATTGTTTTCCACCGCCGATGCTAGCAAAGACACCCATGTTGCATTTCGAGGTTTATACGTCCCTCGAGATCGAACAGGTTGATAGAACCAAAGACCAACCCATCTTGAGTGAACTCATAACTCTGAGATCAGGTTTTTCTATATAGACATTTTTGAATAGCTGATAGGAGTTTGAGTGTTATCTATCCAATTTTGATTGTTTAGTTCTTTGATATCATTGAGGAGGAGCTATTTGGTTATTTTTTTCACTACATGGACTTCTCACCTCTCGCCAAATGAGGAGGTAGATATTGTGTTAATATTTGATCAGTCGCTGGTGATTGTACGCTTGATAGGGGTTGCTAGCACCAGTAGTGCTGAGCAAAGCAAGATCGACATTGCTGGGTATCAAGGTAGATGTGTCATACAGAAGTACTGAATAATCATCGTGCCAAGGAGTTGATATAATTGAGCATTCACTTGATGGAACTTATATTGCAGTACAGGTACAAACCAGTAGAATGTTCATCATTCGTGTCACGATCCGAGGATCATGAGCTCTGCAAGGTGACACCGATTGATCAGTATTTGGATGTACAGTGTGCCAATTTGCAGGTTGCAGCAACGATTGTTGGATGGCTTCACAGTCATTTGCTTCGGATCATCTTTTGGTCCCCTTTGGATCAAGAGGGGTTTGTTGGGTCTTGTTATCCAAAGTTTATATTATTTGTTTACTAGTAGGCATTGTACAGGATATGTGAGACACCCCTTAGTATTAGTAGTTGGATCATAGTTATCAAGTAATTAATATTGTATTAGTGAGTCATGGGCGGTTGGCTAATTAGTTGTTGGTTGGACATTTGGATTCCATATGTAAACCACTCACCTCTAAAGCATTTTTAAGTTTGTGGGTGAAAAAGAAGATTAAGTGTGTGTGAGTATTTACTTTATTGTACAAGCTTGCTATTGAATTAATAAATGATGTAGTTCTCTTCCGATTTACCTGTGTTAAAATTCTATCATTATCAATTCTCTTTGTTAGATGAGATTCTTATAGTAAGAAAGAATGTATCATCAGAATTGCTAATGAGAAAAAATGCTGAAACAAGAAGACAATTTGCTGCATTTATTTATTACAAAATCTTACTTTCGCCATTGAATGATAACTGCGGTAGTTCTTTTCCTCATTACATCCAGAAACTAGATAGTGTATATTCAATCATTTATCACACCAACGCTGAAAAACAGCCACAAACTGACCTTGCAGTGCAGACAATTTTGGGCATTGATATGGAATTTCACACAGCCATTCTCATCTGGTACATATCTGAATATGGAAACAATCAGGAAAAATGTTGGAGAGAGCAATTACAAAATAATCACACTAGGCAACAGATCTAGTTTTCCCAAGAAAAAGCATGGCATTGCCAAGACAAAGGTTGAAATATTCTATCAATTTGACTTCAGCATTTGGTAATGAGTTCAAACTAACTTACTCATAAACACGCGCTGGGCAGTATCGAGACTCTGGCCCTGCATATTTCAGTAAGTTCACATCCAGTGGCATTCTAGGATCACGCAATCGTAGATGAGCCGGTTGATCGTGATCATGATTTGTGTTACTCCTACAATCATCACCAAGAAGAGAAGTAAGAATAAAAAGATTAAAACAATTCATCAAAAAGCACAATAAGTCACAATCTAAAAAATATTTTATTTACTTCAGCATATACATTGAGATCTAGCAATCTCTTCCAGAGTGTACATTAGACAATTTGCAATATACATGTTTGTCTGTTTTTCATCCCCCTTAAATAAAGTGAGTCACAGAATCAAATGGCGAATTACCCCCACAAATAATAAAAAGATTACCAGAAAATAAAATATCGGAACCACATTTTTCCTTTGCAGTATAAAGAGCAAGAAACAATGACAGGAGCTGTGATTTTCAAGCAAGTTTGAACTATCAATGGCATTTTGTGATTGCAGCTTTGAGAACAGTGATATGAGGATCTATCAAAAGACATATCAACTACAGCTCACACAATTACTTAGACCACATGCCCAGAAGAAGGTTCAATTGAGTGCATGACATTGTAACTTCCTTTCAGCATTGGCATATACAGATACATTTTCTAAAACTAAAAATAGATGACTAATGTGATACATTCTTGATAATGTAATTCACTGTACATGTTAAAGGAGGGTAGTTGAGAAAATGAAATCATAGCTACAAAACAATTTTTTTAATATTGATAGAGTGTAAACAAAAACAAAATGAAGTGGCTGAATTTTGCCCTAATCCCCTTGTGGGATGGAGACGCAGCTACTCTTGCAGCCCAAATTTTCATAAATGCAACATAGATTTCAGCACCTTGTTACTTTTTCAGTAATTCCCAATAGATGTATTTTTCCCTGTTGCCCACTTATATTCATCATCTGTTCTACATTTCCCGAACTAAACACTGAAAAGACGTACCCCACCCCCCCACACATGTACTCACACACAAATGAAAGGACATATACATATGAATGATGAAGGAAGATGAAATACTAATGGATTATAAATATACTACAGAAGGCATGTGGGATAGGGTTTTGATCCTAGAAGATGGCGGTAAATAACTAACTGGCACTAGTTAGGTGCGTAATAAGTTCTTTGGAAAAAGCTTTGTTCCGAAATCATACGAAGAAATGGATGAGAATCTACAAAATACTGATTCTTCCTTGAAGCACATAAAAAGGCATGATGATATGAATGTCAATGTTCATAGGCTTATACTATGTCATGGCATTCACCAGTTTTAACACTATAGGTTTGAATTCTGACAATTTTCAAACCTACAAAAAAGTACCTTTAAATTCATCGATTGATTACACCATCCCAGTTTACAAATTCAACATGTCAAGTTCTTTCTTTTCAATGGGAGGAGTGGGGGAGGCCGTTGGTAGATATCAGCTAGTGTTTTTCGGCAGGTAGAATCCATCTCATTGGTCATTTTCCCTAGTGAGTAGGTGTATTTCAGGCAACTGTCACATCAATCTCATGTAAACTTATGATTTATTTTCTATTTAAACTTAAATTATAGCTAAGTTATATTAAGTTTAATTGTGTGGTGTGAGCTCTTATAAGATTCAAGTTTAATGAGTTATATTTTAGATTTTTAAAGAGAGTATGGAGTTTTAAATGTGGGTGAGGCATAAGTTCTTTATATTTATTTTTAAACTCTCCATGATAGGTTTATCCTTTTTAAATATAATGTAGGGATTTTTCAGCAAGAAGAATCCATCTAGTTAGCAATTCAAATTTTCCTGGAGGCAACATAGATTTCAGCACCTCACCAAAGTTTGAAGGTGGTGCTACTTACTTAATAATTCCCAGGATGAATTGCTTCCTCTGTTGAGAACCTACTTGCAAAATATTAAATGAAAAATGAAAAGAATAGAATACCAAGAACTTGAATGCTTAATGAATTCCAAAAATAGCTTCAAACTTGCCTGTATTCAGATATTGCAGGCCTCTTTCGGGGGGGCAACCTGTTTTTGAGCAAAGCCCATTCACAAAAAATAATCTCCCTTATCTCTTCCTTACAACATCAATATATAAGCATAACAACATAATCCTAAAGATCAAGGGTCAGCCTTGCAATACATAGGTGCTTGAACTTCATTACAAACCCTAGCCTTAATGCTTAAAGGGTAAGCCCCCCGCACACACAAATAGGAGCTCAAGCTAAATGACAACTAAGACTAGTACAATGCAAAAACTAATAATAGATGGTTAGGGCATTGGCGTCCTAACATGCCTTCCCCCTTTGCAAAGTTTTTTGCTGAAGTTGTTGGAGAAGTTACCAAGTTGCATCTTTTGGTTCCATGCCCTGCCATTGAACCAAGGGGTCAATGATGGTGCTTGCAGTGTGTGTGCATGCATTTGGCCAAGATAGCCTCAGCTTCGAGGATGGCAGAGCTCTCTTCATCCAACTCTAAGAGAGTCCATTGCACCTGAATTTGCTGTTGAGGACCTTCTTCAAACAAGATACATGAAAAACACGATGAATCCTAAAAGATGGGAATTAGGTCCAATTTATACGCATCGCTGACACTTTGTTACAGGAATCAGTATAGTCCATAAACTGTTGGTGCCAACTTCTAACTTCCTTTGAGCTTCAAGGAAGTTTGCTTGTATGGTTGTAGGCATAGAAAAACTATATCCCTGACAACAAAGGTGCATTCAAAATGGTGTTGACCTACCTATTGCTTCATATGGTTCTGGGCCTATGCTAAGTTATCCTTTAGAGCCCGAAATAGAGTTTCTCTATGGCACAGAGTTGAATCAACGGCTTGCACCTTGAAGCCACTTGGAAGGTGAGATATGAGGATGGTGGCAGTTGTCCATATACAATTTCATAAGGCACCATCTTGGTTGAAGTTTGGTAAGAAGAGTTGTACCACCATTTAGCAAGAAGTAGCCACTTAGCCCAGGGAGTTTGATGTTCCAAGCCAAAACATTGTAAGTAGGTCTCTAAGCATTAATTGACTATCTTTGTTTGACCATCATTCGGAGGGTGGCATGCTGAACTCATTTTGAGTTGCATCCCCTATGACACTATGTAAGCATTAAAAAGTTGGGCCAAAGAGCAAAAATGGGCATATTTGGAGAGGCAGTCAACCACCACAAACATCACAGATTCCCCACCAGACTTGGGCAATCCCTCAATAGGGTCTATGGAGACATTTGTTCATACTGAAGTGGAGATTGGGAGCGGTTGTAGAGTGCCAAGAGTCTGGACAATCTCTCCTTTTTTACATTGGCATGTATCACATTCTGCCACAAATTGTTTGATATCTTGTTTCACATCATCCCATAAGAAGTTTATTTTGACTTGCACATGTCTTTAAGAACCTAGAATGCCCTGCAGAAGGTAATGCATGTACTTCACGCAATAGTTCTTTCCGAAGAGTTGATTTTGCAGAAAGCATTAGCAGTCCCTACTAGTCCAAGCAACCGCCATCCAAAGAGTATCCCTTCTTAGTTGTAGGATCGTTCATGAGCTCTTAAATGGGTTGTTGAGCTAGTGCATTATGTTGCCACTCTTGTTGGGCGTCTTGTAACCAATCGTGTATTGATAAGGATAAGGCAAACAAGGTTCCGTGTTCTTCAAATTTGCATGATAAAGCATCTACCACCACATTTTCTTTGCCCTTCTTCTATAGAATTTCAGTCATATCCCAAGAGTTTATCCACCCACTTATGTTCTAGAACGTCGTTGTTCCAAGAAATACTTAGGATATGATGATTTGTTCTTATGCAAAAACATCAACCTAACAGATATGGTTGCAGGTAAGTTACTACATGGAGAAGGGCTAGCATTTCCTTTTCATAAGTGAATTCGGACAGATTCTTATTTGTCAAGGCCTTGCTAGTAAATTCCAAAGGTCTTCCTTCTTGCATCAATATAACCCCAATTTCTATCCCGGAAGCATCACTTTCAATGATGAGAGTTTTTAAAAAAACCTGGCATCACAAGGACAGGGGTGACACACATGGCTTGTTTGGGCAAATCAAAGGCATGCAAGCCAAGCAAGAGCATTTTTGTGTAGCACCTTTGAGTGAGACGATGTGTCCAAGATATTCACCCTTGGTGCCAAAAAAAACAATTGAAGCGCTTGACAAACAATTGATTGTCAGCAAGGAGCTACAAGGTGTGGTTTAGGTGAGCTAGGTGTTCTTCCCATGTCTTGCTATAGATAAGGATTTCTTCAAAGAAAACTAGGATGAACTTACAAACAAAAGGCCGAAAATCTGGTTCATAGGCTTTGGAATGTTGACAACGCATTTGTGAGGCCAAATGGCATCACCAAAACTCGTAGCGGTGGTCATGAGTTTGAAAAGTTATATTAAGGATATCCTCTTTTCGTAAAAGAATTTGATGGTAGTTGGACCCTAGATCTAACTTAGAGAAGAAGCGGACCCCAACAATCCATTCAATAATTCATCAATCATAGAAATGGGGAACTTTTCCTTGACTGTCAACTTGTTTAGTACCCAAAAATCCACACATACCCGCCATGAACCATCTATCTTGTGAACAAGGAGCATTGTAGAGGAATATGAACTCAAACTTAGCCAAATAACCCTACATCTAGCAATTCCTTAACGATTTTTCAATTTTTGTTTTCTCCATGCAACGGTGATGGTATAGCTTAATGTTGTTGGTTGACTCCGGGAAACTAGTTGTATGGCATGGTTATAGAAGTGTTATGGTGGTAATCCCTAAAATTCTTCGAACACCTGTGATGCTTACGGAGAATTTATTGCAATTTTCAAATGTTGCAAATGTCCTTGTTTTTGTCATGTTAACTGCACATGGTTGAACCACCATGACTAGGAAACACTTTTTAACCAACCATGCGGCGAGAACTAATAACATGAGTAGGTTTCGTTGTCATTCCTATTACAGTATAGTGTTATCTTACAACCATGAATTACATCTATAATTTGAAAAAATCTCATAGGATAGGCCCTACGGATCGAAGCCACTAAGCACCAAGACAATGTCGCAACCACTCAATGAAAGTGCAAACATGTCTGATTTCAGCTTGTAATAACCCATTGAATCCTGGACATTCAGAATTTTTCTACATTAGCTACCATCACCTCAACGTTGTTGCATGGATACACATAACAAGCTGCATGTTTGGCCACCTACAGGTCAATGAAGATATGAGTACTTCCAAAGTCTATGAGGAAGGTTAGGCGGTGCTTTTTGGCATATCCCAATTCTTTCATAGTTTGGGGGGTTGTGATCCTAGCTAGGGCATGTACCACAATTTTGGGGGGAAATTCCTCACTCACACCACTCTAATCGGGTTATTTATCTTTGGGTTGTCATCTGAGTCAAACAATATGTCAGATGTGCAAGGTGTCGCAACATCTAAGAAATATGTTTTTTATTCATTACATTTATGGCTTGAACCATATTTTTAAACACAATTATAGCACAACCCTTTGGCTCTATGAGCCGCCATTTCCTCATAAGTCAGGCCCTTAATTATTGATCATCTAATGCCTTGATTCGATTTCGGACAAGATGGCCAAGGATTCTTGACTTGTGATAGTTTATATGGATGGTAGTGGGTTGTTTTTTGTTTCCACCTAATTTAGCCAACCCAATCTCTTCCATCAAAGTGGTGGGTCTCAACCTATTTACTTCACCTATGACATCTTTTAATCTATTGATGAAGCAACTTTGGAAAGATGCCTCACCCAACCCTATTGTTCGCTTGGCCAATTTTTCAAATTATGTTTGCCTTCATTTAGTCAATGCACCTGTAAAATCCTCATCACAGTATCTCTGTTTGGAGAGTACTTGCCAAAAACCTACTCAAGTGAATAATCGCCTGTAAAACTCGCCACTCAGTTGCGTCGAATATCGGTGATTACTCGCCAAAATAGCCTATAAAACTTGCCACTCGGTTGTGCCGAATATTGGCAAATAGTCACCCAAAATATTCGGAGAATAGTCGCCAATATTCAGCAAGTCCGAACCTAAAACTCGCCTGTACAATGGTTTGACACAGAATACGTGAAAAACATGGGTTAGACGGTGAATTTTGTGTTTTAAAAGTAATACACTCCCTCACTTGTAATCACACAGCCATTGATATCTTTTGCATGAATTGAAAAGATTTTATAGCAAATTCGAAGAGCAAATTTGAAGAATTTCATTTAGAGGTAAGTTTTATTTTTTCCGTTTTTTTCAAGAATGTAAATTCGTTCTCTATTATTTATATATCGTATCCAAACATGATTTGCAATTTTGAATGCATTTCATTCAATTCCGAATGATTTTATTAGTTATCAACTTATTTATGTTTGTTTATCATCGTTAATGAATAAAATTGCCAGAATGTACTGTTTTCAATTTTTTTTAATTTTTTGGGAATTTATTCTTGTTTGTAGGGTTTACGATTACAAATTTGCAATTGCAATTACAAATACATAGGGTTATAAAACCAATGTTTTATTTTTAAATGGTTTTATAATGTTGTTTTTTATTAAAATTTACAATTTTTTAATGTTTTAAACAATTTTATAAAGCTATTTTTAAATTAAATTTATAGTTTTTAAAATGTATATTGTGCTGAAGATTAGAACTTAGCAATGGCATCTAGGTCAGCATCATGTTCGGCATCAGGCTCAAAATCACTAGCAGGAACAATTCCCGCTAACGCCCATACCATTGCTTTGAAGTATGTTGTACATGGAGTAGTTCAAGGGATTGTGGTTTGCAATTTATGAGGGAGAACATTTTTTGAAGGCATCTATCACCTAAAGTATCATCTTGCATGTATTGTTTTCCATGATGCTATTGTATCTCCCAATGTTACAGAAAAAGGAAAATGAGAGATGAAGGGAGCGTTGGCAGAGCTGGAGAAGAAGAAACTAGAGAGGGCAAGGGTGCAAGCAGCCATAACAACCATTAGACCAAGAATGGCAGAGGAATCAAGCGATGACGTGGCAATGATTGTGGGCTCTACTCGTGGTCCACACATACATAATGAAAGAGGCACATCTCCTTCATCAAGTTCAAGCAAAGAGATACGGTGTTTTTATGTACCAAGAAACATACCTAGGGCACAACCTTCGTTGCAAGGTACAAGCTAAAACAAGGATATGCATAAGAAGATATGGCATGTGCAAATTTCTAGTATTATAACTTTCCCTTCAATGTGGTGATGATCCGTACTGGAGTACTTGGTGACAACATTGACAATTGCAAAGAAAGGGTACAAGCCACCCTTTCCAAAAGACTCGAATGGAAAATTGTTGAAGGGTGCAGTCACAGATGCAACGACAATCCTAGAAAATCAAAAGAAGCAATGGAAGAAATGTGGATGCATCATTCTTTCAGATGGGTGGACAAATGGAAGGAACCGCACCCTTATTAATTTTTAGTGGCTTCAAATGGTAAAAAGAATGCAAAAAATTTGAGCCTTATGTTAGAGGAGGTTGTCTTAGAGGTGGACATCCAGAATGTTGTGCAAGTTGTCACAGACAATGTAGTAGCATATGTGGCGGCTAGTTGACTACTAGAGGAGAGGCATCCATCACTCTTTGGACCCCTTCTGTTGCCTATTGCCTTGACCTTCTTTTGGAGGACACATGCAAAATTGATTGGGTAAGGTCAGTTATAGAAGATGCAAGAAATGTAACCAAGTACATATATAATCACCCTTGGGTTCTCAGCTTGATGGGATAACACACCAAGGGGAAAGAGCTTGTGCGAGATGGTGTCACAAGGTTTGCAACTAACTTCTTGATGTTGCAAAGTATTTCTAGTTTGTTGTCATCATTGAAGCAAATGGTTATGAGTCAAGCATGGCTAGACTCACAATATTCAAACAACGCCAATAGAGAGGACTGCAAAAATAATTTTTGATGATGTCTTTGCAAACAAAACTTTGGAGATCATCAAGATAACTTCAAACATCAATTTAAATTTTAAGTTGATTCATTTATTTTAATTTGTTAAATGTGTTGTTATTTATTTTATTTGTAATTTTGTATCTTTAAAGTTTAATTTGTGTGTAGGTATCGGATCCGTTGATGAGGGCTTTGCATTTGGTTGATGGGGAACAAAACCCAATGGGATACATTTATGAGGCCATGGATACGGCCAAAGAGGCCATCCAAAATTGTTATAGGGAGGATATCACCAAATTTGGTCCCTTTTGGGAGATAATTGATCGGAAGTGGAACAATCAACTCCACCAACTTATTCCTACATCAAGGTACTACCTCAACCCCAAGTTTTTCTTCTTTGAGCTTCACAGATGTTAACAGGGAGGTTATGGAGGGCCTCTCAACATGCATTAAGAGAATGATACCAAAGGTTGTAATGAAGGACCTCATTATTTTAGAGCTGCAGAATACAAACATGCTAGGAGAGACTCTTTTCTTCGACATTAGCTATCCGAGGGAGAACCATCCAGCCACCAGGTAACAAAAAGTAAAATGTTTACTTATATGTTACAAGTTACAAATTTAGTTTTATTAATTACTTATAGGAATTTGTTTATCTTATTTGTAGGTTCTTGGCGGGGGGATTGGGGAGGAATACCCCACATCTTCAAATACTAGCCCTCATAATTATATCTCAACCTTATAGCGCTTTTGGATGTGAGCACAACTAGAGTTTGTTTGAGGCCATTCACACAAAAAAGTGCAACAAATTGATCAACAATGCCCCAATGACTTGGTTTTTGTGCAATACAATCTTCGGCTTCACACAAGAAAGGTGGAGGCCACATCGCAAGAGCTTATTGATTTGGATGAGATCAATCCATACAACAACTAGACTGGGCAAGAAGAGGAAATCTTTGTGTTCATGGAGGACGTGATTGTTGCTTTCTAGAGGGAAGCTATCGGGGGAGAAGCACAAGCAAGAGACATTAGATTGGATGACATCTTTGGAGGTGATGTCATAGATGCAGCAAAGGAGCCACCACCGTCTACTACCAAGATGGAGCTGCAGTTAGAGTCTTCTAGGAGGAGCAAGCACTCTCAACCAAGTGTGGGACTAGTAGACAGAACAAACCCTCTCCTCCATATTTCTCTAGAATGGGGACGAGGAAAATGTAAATTATTGTAATTAGTAACTTGCATAGATATGCAACTTATGATGATAATTTTCAATGACAATCATCACAAATTCATTACACTTATCAATTGGTTGTATCCGCATGATGATGTGATTTTTTATTGTATTTGTATTCAAATCTAATAGAAAACATTTTACAAAATCATTTGTAACACTTTGTGGCTATATTTTGCATAAAATTTATGTTTTTAAAAGAAAATTGCATATTTTGTAAGTTGTTGAATATTCCTAGATATTTGCCAAGTCTTGTCAAGTCAAATTTTTTTGGGTCTGCCGAATAATTGCTGAATACAAGTATTCGAACTATGGTCCTCGTAGTCACTAAGGACAAATTGGGTGAGTAGGTGGGTATTAAACACATCCCATGTGAGCATAGTATATGTCTTTGCCAACCACTAGTACCATTGAATGACTTCATGTTCTAAGTTGAATGAATATTGGAAGTTTCTAATCTATGGGAGTTTGATAGAAAGAAAAAAACTGTTTTGGTCTATATAGCCAGCTTGCTCGGTCATCACCGAAAATTTTTCAAGAAATCGAGTGGGGAATTTGGGGCTGTCCCCCCAATTGGTTGGTGGTGGTTGTGATAATGGGGCCCTCTGCTAGAGCTATGTCCATTTTTTATAGAATTGTATTTGGCATTCAGAACTGTCAAACGGTTGTCCAAGTCATCTATTAGATCCAATTTGTCCAATTTAGATGATTTCTCCATCATCATAGAGTGGTTTGACTAGATTTTTCTTATATCATATAGAATTTGGTCCATTTCTTAGGCACTACCATCATATGAGGACCAGATTTTCTTATTCACACCAAATAGATCAAGATGAAGAGAAAATCAGTTTGGGATAGGTGGCAAATAAGTGGAAAAAAATCCAAAATTTTTCTTGAACTCGACTGAGTACCCCATGGGCTTAACTATTGATAAAACTTTTTGACCTTTTTGTGCTCTGTAACTGCCTCGAATCTATCTTTTGTAACAGTCACTTATAAAATTTTGCTACTAGAAGATTTATCACGATCACATTTAGAACAAGGAGGGTTTGCTATAGGGGCATGTCTAGTTTATGGGCTCGTAGATACATTGCTCTTGTTTGTAAATAGTGTCAGCTCAAAGTTTTAGAGCACTAACTATGGAGGATTCCATAAATACCATAGCCCACTATCTCACCTCCAAGGTATGATGCGGGTATGATGTAACTTCTCAGGGCTAGCTATTTAACGTTGCATCACAAATGACAAACTAAAGCCTTCTTATAGCTAGGTTTCAAAAAAAGTTATTGGGTCTTCCTATATACCCAAGAGTACATGAAAGCTCAAATCTGCATGAAGTGTTTTCTACGAGCCTATGATGATGGGTCAAATCCCACCACACTTCTCGCACATATCTCATGAACTTAGCCAAAAATGACAACTTTTGTGGATATTTTAAAACCCCAACGTAGGATTTCTAACCTAAAAATAAAATAAACTTTTGTAGGGGGGGAAGGGTGGTAGATTTGAGGCAAAAGAACTTAGTGGCACCCTTTTGCCGCCACTTTCTGATCACCAAGATCCGCAATGGGCAATGTGAGAGTATACATTGGATAGACGAAATACCACCAAAACCCCAATGTTGTTGTAGAGCATAGCCTTGGAAAGTGCTCTAGCACCACTTGTTATGAACTTGCTTGTAAAATATTAAAGGAAAATGGAAATAACAGTAAGCACTGAGATTGAATGCTTAATGAACTCAGAAAATAGCTTCGAGCTTGCTTGTATTCAGATATAGCAGTACTTTTTGAAAGGGCAACTTTTTTAGCAAAGCTAGTTAAATAAAAAATAATCTCCCCCATCTCTTCCTTACAATATTGATATATAGGCATTACAACCTTGATCTTAATGCTCAAGGGTCAGCCTTACAACACATAGGCACCCGAACTTCATTACAAACCCTAATCATAATGCCCAAGGGTTGGCCCCACACAAACAAATAGGCATCCGAGCTAAATGACAGCTAAGACTATTGCGGTGCAAAAATGGTTATAGTTGGTTAGGACGTTGGGGTCCTAATCTAAGTCGCAAAATTCGCTGCATTTGAACCCAAAAATTCAAAATTTGGAGCATTAAGATAAAAAAGCCAAAAATCATTAAAATCCGATAGGAAATTCGCTTATTCAAAGTATGCTGCAATTTTATTGCAAACATTATTGAAAATTCCATCATTCACGATTTTGAACCCTTTGACTAGAATACAACGGTTGAATCTTTCACCAAGAATTTCAAATTAAAAAATGCAGCTGGGGTGGTTTGATTTGGTTGTGGAAGCGTGCAATATCAATCGACTGAGCTATGCATTGAGTATTCAAACACCCATTCATCTGCCATGCATTGTGTATTCCACGTTCCAAACTTCCACCAAATCCTCCACTTTCCAACATTTCATTCCCCCTCTCCAATCCTCGACTATCCTTGCCATTCTAAAATATTAATCGTAAAGGCTTAATATATTAAGAAATCAGGTTACAAACTTTACAGGTTACATTTTAATATATGAAATTTAGTGTTTACTATTTAGTAGTTAATCAATTAATTTTTTAGCATTTTAATTTGTTAGGTTACAAACTTGAATTATAATTTGGAGAAAATAGTTTGGCTATTATGTGGTGCTAGAATTTTAATATATTTGTTTTAGATTTTGCGTGATAAACTTGTATTATTATTATTTATTATTAATAATTTGGTTAATATTTAGTTTCAGTGTTTTAATGTATATTTTATTATTTATTAATAGTTAAAAATTAATTTATAAATATATAACCAAACGGTATTTAGACTTCAGAAAATTACAAGTATAATTTAATATTTTGACATTATCATATATTTATTAAATATCATAATAATAAAATAGTAAAAAATGAATTGGAACTAATTGACGAATTTTTTCTCTGAATTTTGTTGGCTGACAAGCTTGTTTCAAATTTTATCCTCATCAAACAAGAACACGAACCTAGTAACTTAGGTCCTAACAACCTCTTGCCCCTTCTATTCATCTTTTGTTCTACATTTATTGAAATAACATTTTTTAAACACTGAAAAGAATGTGCATATATATACATATGTATGTACATAGCATGCAAATGAAAGAACATATATTGGTGAAAGAATAATGGATTATAAAAAGATTATAAAGGCATGTAGAATAGGGTTGTGATCCTAGAAGGTGGTGGTAGCTAACTAATTGGCACTAGTTAGCTGTGTAACAAGTCCTTTAGAAAACACATTGTTCCCAAAACATAGGAAGAAAGGGATGAGAATCCACAAAAATTTGGTTCTTCCTTAAAGCACATGAAGATGAATGATGATATGAACGTCAACGTTCATAGGTTTATTTTGTCATAGCATTCACCTCTTTCAGCACTATAGGTTGGAATTTTGACAATGTTCATAGGCTTATTTTGTCATAGCATTTGCCTCTTTCAACACTATAGGTTCAAATTTTGACAATTCTCAAAGCTCCAATAAATGTACATTTAAATTCACCAATTAATTTAACACGTCAAGTTCTTTATTTTTTGTGGAGGAACCTTTTGTTAGATATCTGCTAGGGTTTTTCAACAAGTAGAATATATCTCATTAGTCATTTTCCCTCGTGAGTAGATGTGTTTCAAGCAACAGTCGAATCAATCTTCTGTAAACTTATTATTTACTTTCTATTTAAACTTAAATTATGACTTAAGTTATATTAAAACTTAGGTTAAGTAAAATTTGTGGTGTAAGTTTTAATAAGATTTACGTTTTTTGAGTTATATTTTACATTTTTAAAAATAGTACATGTTTTTAAATATAGTTTAGGCATAATTATTTTATAACTATTTTTTAGTATAAACTCTTCATAATAGGTTTAGCCTTTTTAAATATCGTCTAGGGTTTTCCAGCCGCTACAATCCATCTCATTGGCAATATTCTCTTTTGATGTGGTGTGCTTCAAGAAACAATTACCTCAATCTTATGTAAGCTTATAATTACTTTCAATATAAACTTAAATTATGACTTTAAATATATTTAAACTTTAAGTTTAGTTTAATTTATGGTATAAGTTTTTTAAGGATTTAAGTATAATCTCTTCATAATAGGTTTAACCTTTAAATTTAAATATGAATTAATATATAGGTTTTGAAATTGAATCATACACTTAATATTTAAAGTTTATATGTATTAATAAATGTATAAGCTATGTTTTCTTTTAATAAATATTTAAATTAATAAGTGTTAATTTTATATTATAAACTTATTGTTTAGGTCTTTTTCAAATATTTTGCTTGTTAATTTAAACTTTTGGTGTAATCTCCGTCATAAATGTAGTTTTTTATATATTTTTTGCTTTTATATATTTTTTAATTGGTACTATAAAGTTAAAATAATATTTATTTATTTATGTTCACACGATTTTGTATTTATTTTTATTTAATGTTTTTTTAAACCCAAATCCACAAAAGCTTATAGTGAAAAAAGTCATTTGTCGATAGTGTAATCTTATCATGCACATAAATGACAGGAGCATGATCAACTAACTACACAACATGGCAACATAAAGCATCCATTTACTTGGCAATGAGGTGTTTTCCACTCCTTGGATTACTGAAAATCACTGTTAATTCATCCTCAATACACCCTGATTATCACAAATGCAGATTATACTCGCTTCACATCTTCAATGTAATGGTCCTTCATGAAGTAAACCGAATGGAGAACTTCACCAATTCTTTTCTTTTCTCCTCACTTTAACTCTTAATTATACCCTCTTTTTCCAAGCTCGCCCATTTCACAAGCAAAAGCATACGATGATGCAAAATAGCATAGCTCAGCTTCAATTGGTTGATCTGGTCACAAGCCTAAGGAATGTGTTATAGGCCAAACATAAAATTGGTCACAATTCGTGATTACAAACCAACAATGAACCTATGAACCACACGTTGCAAGAAGGTATCCTTTGATGCAATTGGTTGATATGGCCACAAGCCTAAGGAATGTTCTGAAGGCCAAACATAAAATTGGTCACAATTTAGGGTTACAAACCAACAACGAACCTATGAACCACATGTTGCAGGAAGGTATGCTCTAGTACACCTGTTCTATATCAACTAGCTAAGTCACCTGACATGAGGACGTGAGATGTGCAGGGCACACAAACACAAGTATCCGACACGGGACACATAGACCCCAAAAACAGGACATGTGGGACATATATATATATATATATATATATATATATATATATATTAACAAAAATTACAAATTACAATGTAATGCCCCTTTTCCGGGATGAGCTGAAAGAAAAGAAGAAATGGCACCAACCCAAATCACAATAAACTGCAATTTATAACAGTAAGCTACAGCAGTCTGAATACTTATGACAGCAAGTAAGAAATTACAATTATTCATTTCCAACACCACTTTTACACCATCCAAAGCATGTAGGGAACAATAATAATTATTTAGAGCACGTACAAACCAAGAAATGAATTTTTAGAGCCCTTGCTGAAGTATAATAATTAATTTGGTGACACCAGTGAACCCCCTTACAAACAAGATCGGAAATAATGATTCCAAGGCCCAAAGTCAATCCGGGAAATGAAATCAGCCATATAAATTAGGAATAATCCAAATGTCAACAGAGAAAGGACTGTCGTGCCCTAGATATCACCAAAACCCTCCACCGTGCAAGTCGCCACTCTAGGAGAGAGTTTGCAATGGACTGGAAATGGTGTGTTCCAAGGAAAATCTTAATGTAATCACCAAGTGTGACCTCTGTGTGAGACCACCAATGAAGGAATGAGGGTTTTTGTCCTCAAACCAAGTGCAAAGAGGGTTTCCGTTGTAATGCCCCCAATTGGACATTTTTTGCCCTAAATGGATTTTAGGCAAACCCCCACCCCTAAACGCAATTTATAGACAAAATACCAATAAAGTATTATGCAGATCTGAATTAAATATGGGAAGTGCGACTAGGATAGAGTTGACAACCCACACAAATCAGCAATTATATTAAGATTTCTCCACTCAGATATGATATACTGATTTAATACAACCAAAATATGGAAAGACATTTAGATTTCAATGCACAACAAGGCTGGAAATAATTTATAAAATCTGCAGACTGGCTGCCCCTGAAATTAATTAAAAAGGGTATCCGCTTGCACACCAAATTTTTGAAAATGGAGAATCTGATATATAAAAACCAGAAGTAATAACAGTCCCTAAAAACAACTCCAAATCTACCCTAGGACCTCCTGAATCATCTCCATAGGTAGTCGTTATAACTAGCATAAGGCATATAAAATATGATAACAATTTCCCTTCCAAACCCCTGCCAAAATCTGCAACTTAAATACCTTCAAAAAAGCTGCTAGGAAATAACTGACAATATCCTGTACAAGCACAATAGAGTCCCTTGTGTAGAGATCCCTCACATTCTCCTAAGAGGGTTTTCATTCACAAGAGAGTAAATTCTAGGGGTTTCCGTCCTTAGAAATAATTCGGACAAAGCTATAAAGCTTCAATTATAAAATCAGAAATTGTAGAAGATGATCATAGCATGTGTGTACTACAAAGGCGACCCTCTCTCTTGCATAAATAGAGCTAGTGACCCAAAATAGACCTTCTACATGAAACCAATCACCTTTCTCCTTCATTAAATTGTTTTTTTCCACTCCAAATTTCTCTTCTCTAGATGCAAGTCACATTTTCTTAGAAGTGAATAACTTTTGGCCCATATAACTTTTCTATATTTTGCCCCTTTCTTCTATGTTATCTTTGCCTCCATAGTGCAACTCGCACTTTTCCTTGAAATACTATAATTTTACTAAGTGCTTTTATCATTTGGTACACTTTTCTATGTTT
Organism: Taxus chinensis; assembly: GCA_019776745.2. NCBI lineage: Eukaryota > Viridiplantae > Streptophyta > Pinopsida > Cupressales > Taxaceae > Taxus > Taxus chinensis. Next base: position 163,499,789 of record CM034149.1, read on the forward strand.
TAATTTATTATTAAGTCCATTAATTTATTATAAGTGTTTTTTTATAATGTTTTATTTTATTTTTTGCACTTTATAATAAAATAATAAAAGTTAATTCTCCCCTTAATTTCTTCCTTAGCCATCGGGAAGACCAAATGGGCTAAGGGTCTTCAATCGGGAAGGCGATATTACATCCGTCCCCAATCACAAGAGAGAGAAAGCGGTTTCGTGCTCCAACTGCAGCAGAATAAATTCCGAAGCAAGCATCCCGTCTTCTAACCAAGCAACCGCTTTAAATAGCTAGAGGTGGAGCCAAAAACCAAATAGAATCCTCCCAAAGAGGACTGACCTCTTTGGAGACATAAGAGTTCCTATTTCTTTTATTTTTCAATTGGCTTTTCACCTTTTTCCCAGCCGACCTGACTATAATTAGAAAATTATTTTAAAATAATGCAAACCTACCAAAATCAACTGAAAATCATGACATTAACTTCCCTTATTCTTTCCCTTTTAGTCCATGGGAAGTGGAATGGGCCCAAGGTCTTCAAAAAGAACTAGTGTTGAGAAGGGGAAATTACATACAAATACAAAAATGAAATATATACATTAAGGAAATTAGAACATTAACAAAATATTGATACAAATTACAACCTACAACTAGTTATTATATCTAAAATTATGCTCTTATGTTGATTTAATAATGGCAATGTGCTTTTGCAAGTATTATTCAGATTCATGTGCTTGTGTAATCCATTGCATAGTACCCAAAACCTTACATATAAATAGCTGCACGGGATTTGAATTTCCTATAAGATTCATTTCAATCTTGCACCTATATTGTTTCAATGTCATGAGACCAATCTCCAAGTGAAATAAGAGCCCAAACCCCCTCCATGGGACCACACGCCTCGCATTTAAGCTTTGATCCTCACAAGCCTAAAATAAAAAAATTGAAATCAATATTTATTAGCAAAATCAGTGCTTTCTGAAACTTTTTACATTGGTTGACAGTACAAAAGACAAGGTTGTATGGCACGTGTGTGTCTGACACATCGGGAGACGTCTAGGGCTCATGTTGGACACGTGTTTGACGTGTGTCTTGTTTGAGGACACATGTCCAAAAGTTAAACGTGTCCTATCGTGTCACGTGTCGGAAACGGATACACAACACCTGGCCTTTTAGGACGTGGCTGGTATCTTAGCCAACCAAGTATATACAAGAAATGTATAAAGAATTATATATTAGAAAAATTTAGAAATAGAATATATAGAATAGGAAAGTTGTGAATATGATGAAAGGAGAATGAATAATATATGGACATGGGACATGTATGTAGGGATGTGTCCCAACATAGCAGCTATTCGTAACTAACAACATTAATTAGCGAGATAAAATGAAGTCGACCTATATAACTTCTTTGTACCAACCCTTTTTGACTGCCCAAGAGTTGCTGTAACAGGCTGAATCTAATTCTTCTCGTTAGCTTTCTGGTGTCACTCAGATTTCACCCCGAAATCTGTGACTACCCAATTCGAAAAAATTTCGTACTTTTAAAATAGTGGGTCATTTGTTGTTTTTATTGCCTGAAAGTTCTTGTATTGCGTCAAGATAATCCCAAAGGACCATATTAGCCCTTTTCGCCAAATACCCAGATGCCCAAAATTGTTTTATTTTGTCGTCGGGATTTGTCTGCGGGAAATTTGTATTTAATTATTTTGAGCCCCGTATGAGGCTATTTGCGCTCCGTTTTAACTCCGTTATAAGCGAATATGTTATTATTCCTATATACCAGAAGGATTTTAACTTATTTTAAGTTTTGGGCTTTATTTGTAACTTTTGGCATTTTTTTCGTGTTTTTGTGGTGTCCCGTTCTGTTTTCTGTGAAATTTCTCTGGAGCAACTCCTTCGCCGGGTAAGCCCGATTTTTGGCCTGGAGCAGCTGGAAAACATACACGCACATTTTGCCCGGAGGAAGTCATCATCGGAGGTCTAGATCACTGGGAAAAAGCGAAGTCGTGCACAGGAAAGCCCCTGCGGGGATGGGCGCATTTTTGGAAAACAAAGGATTTAAGCTGCGATGGGAAAAATATAAGCCGCAGGCAGGATGGGAATTGTATACCTGCCTGGCAGGGTACTTTTTCCCGTGTTATAAAAGTCACTTAAGCTGCAGTGGGAAAAATAGAGGCTGCAGGCAGGTGGGAATTTATTGCCTACCTTGCAGGGTGAAAATTCCCATGATATAATAAAAGGAAAGTGACTTAAGTGAAATCATGGGATTTTAGTGCCTACCTTGCAGGGTAAAGAATCCCATTGTCAAAGTCAAATCACTTAAGTGGATCATGGGATTGTGGTGCCTACCTTGCAGGGTAAAGAATCCCATTATGGTGAAAATTCTTAAAAATAGAATTACATGTGCAAAAAAGTGCGCCCCCTTTGGTAAAGGATTAAAGTGATTAAATTGATTATTTTTAATAATCTTTCTCCTTGGAAAAAGTGCGCCCAAGCTAGAGGAGGTCAAAAAGTCAAAGGAGAAATAAAAGAAAGGGATTAAATTAATTAAATTTAATTTATTTTAGTGGCTGCCCCTCTCCTTGGAAAAGTGCGCCCCATTTAGGAGTTATTTAATGATTTTAAATACATTAAATCATTAAATTAATTTCTATTTTCAGTGGCTATGGTCAAAGCACACTGTGAGGCTAAAGTTAAGTGCTATGTGAAGGATTAAAATGGATTAATTTAATTTATTGGATGGCTGTCCTTAAACATGCAATTTTTAAAAGAGAAAAGCATGATTTTTAATTAATTAATTGCCTTTAATTGTTAGGGCAATTATTAATTATAGAATTGTGAAGGTTATATAAGCATGGGCAGCCATATGGATTTATTATTCAACACACAGGTAAAGAATTGCAGCAAGGAGAAAAAGTGCGCCCCATTAGAGGAAGGATTTTGCACAAACAAAGTGCTAACAAAGGCTAAAAGCTTCCAGATTTGGCGCATGCTTTGGAAAAGGTTCATCTTCGTCTGCACAATTGTTTTCACAGGTGTTAAAGGAGCTCAGGTGTTGATTGAAAGGATTCATGCTCTCTTTATGTGCAAATTAAATACCAATTTTTGGGGCAGCAGGCTTGAAAAGTGCAGATTTTTATAATTTAAATTCACTATTCATGCTCCGGTGGCCATTTTTGTCTGAATAAATTGCAGGAACTCATTACAGGTGCTTTATAAAAGAAAAGGAGTATTTATCAATGACCAATACATTGCAAATATCCTCCGAATCTGAAGAATTGTCCAGATCTGCACCAGTATTGAAGAAAGCAGGCCAAATTAGAAGAAAAAGAATTATTCAGACAAAGATTGATAAAGCCATGGCAAAAGGAGATGAAAAAGAGAGCACGATGGATTCATGCATTGCTTCTAAGCTTACAGACATAGGAGACACGGATCTAGGCCCAGAACCTCTTTCTGATTTGATTGACAGATCCAGAGCTGGAAAGACTTCACTCATGCGTGCGGTCAAAAGTAGTGGAATTATTCGAGCTGCAGCTTTCCCGTGTACAGCCCAATTGCCAGAGTTTGTGATGGAGTGTGCTAGATCTTATCATCCTTCATCCAGATCAGTGCGTGATGTTGCGGGAAAGACAATAATTCGTTTGGATGCAGAATTCTTCGATTATTGTTTGAAGATTCCAGTACGAAAGGTGGTGACTTCTATTAGCATTCAGGATGCTGACAGTAGGTGGGAAAAGCATAGAGCTGACTGTGTGAGCATCATGAATAGCCGGTTCATGAAGAAGCCTAGATCCCCTTCCAGGTTCCCGAGAACTCTTCCACGATCCAATTTGGTGTAGGAGGCGGATGATATTGTCAAATTGCTATGCAGGTTGAATGGTGAAGCGAATGCCTACACTTTCCGGACATGGATGTATGCTTTCATCAGGACCATTGAAATCAACAAGGTTGATTCTATAATCAGTTGGTCGGAAATTATTAGTAGCAACGTCGGTGAGCAACTGCGGAACGTAAAGCGTACCTTTAGCTTCAAGATGACTTCATACTTGGTATATGCTGCAGCTTCACAGGGTGTCTTTTCCAAGCTGGATAGATGTGGTATTCTTTCCATGGATCCCATTTTCGAGTGCTACCCACAACTTACTGCACCTGCATGCGAGAAGGACTTCAAAGTGATCAACGATGGTTTCTTCTACGATTTCATCTGTAGGTTAGATAAAGACTTGAAGACTCACAGGGTAAGCAAGGAAGCATGGGAAGCAGTGTCCAAGATTGGCAGTGTATTCATCCAGTTTGCAGATTTCACATACCTCAGGGTTACGAGCTTTTCAGGTGAACCAACAAAGATGCCAAGGTACCCGAGTGACAGATTGATTGCCATGGAGCTAAGCAGGCAACTTGTGGAGTTACACGACCTTCAGTCGAAGCGGCACAAGTCTACGGGCTACTTCCCACTCACTGTGGGATATTACAGTTGCATCAGCATTCACAGAGCTCGAGGGATGGAAGCACAAATGTTGTCCGAGTATGAGCATGAGTTCTTCCCTGCACGGCTTAATTTTGATCCATTTGGAATAGCCAGGAAGACAATCTCCCAGGAGTACGCACATGTGCCTTCGTTAGAAGATTTCTGGATGAAGTGCAGAAGTGAGTACGAGGTCAGAAAGAAAGATTTCAGCAGGTTGTCGGCAAAGCAAGTATTTGACTTTGGACTAGCACGGATACCTGCGGATCTTAAAGATGATGGGAACGTGGTACTTGACACTTACCATCAAATGGGAGGAGATAAAGCTCTACTACAGGATAGCAATGGCGGCTGCAGCACAATAGAAGAAAGATCTGGAGCTGTGTTGGTGAGTACTTCGAGCTGGCTGCTAACGAAGGGATACTGCCTTGATGAAGTATTGATGAATCAAATCACGGGCAACTTCGGCGCAGGAGATTCCCTCAAGCGAAAGCATGAAGGAGAGAGCAGCAGAAGGTCCGAGAAGTTGAAAGTACGTAGAAGATCTCAGGAGAAAGAGAAGACCACTTCTACGACCATAGCTTTGACTCTGACTTCTCCAGTACCTAGTGGATCACCAACTATTGCACCACAGCAGCAGGATGTTTCCATGCCTTCATTAAAACCAGCAACGTTCATCTTCTCTCCGCAGCCACTTCGTTCAGCACCCGTTCCAGAGGAGATGTTGAAGCTGCAGATGACGGAGTTCGAAAGAGCTTTGTCCTTGGATGTTTCAGAGGATGGCAGCCATGATACTGTGGCACTTTTTGATGGAGAGGATGCAGAGCGGGAGATAGTAGCGCACTCAGCAACTTCTCATTCTCCGAGAAGTAATTTCTCGGAATGGTTAGCTTTGCAGTTGGTTCCGGAAGCAAGAATAGAGATGAACTTAGAGGAACATGACTTGCAGCTACTTCAGGATCTGAGCAAAAGAGACAGAAGGCCTAAAGTTGCTAAAGCAACTTCTAGGTTGATCATCGAGGATTCGGTAGAGAAGTTTGCTGAGATATTAATCCCGGCGGAAGGAAAGGTAGAAGAGGAACTCACGGTAGAAGATGTGACGGTGACCAAAATACCACTCGGTCAAGCTACCACTGAAGGATTGAAGCAGGACACGCAGACGTTGCTGGATGCTTTGTTCCTTAGGCTTGACAGTGAAAAGGCGGAGAAAGAAGAGCTGCAGAAGCAAATATCTCAATTATGTGAGATCATAGCCAAGGTTGCTAAACCTTCCGTTCAGCCCATTTCAGCGCAGGTGAGTGATCATCTTATGCAGGAAATGGAAGATGCAAGCAATCAAGTAAAGGCTATTGACGAATGGAAGGATCTGATTATTCGTCAAGCTTCTGTGCAACTTGGGGAAGTGCCATCCCGCCTAAAGGTTATGAACGATGCAGAAAATCAACTAAAGCAACTGATAGAAAGCATAAAAGGAATAAATACAGTTGCAGAGAGTAACCTGAGTGTTTTGGCAGAGATCAACAAGCTGCCGGGAGATGTATTGGTTGCAGAGCAAATTGTGCCGGATGGATCAGTTGAGAAGGGGAAGCAGCTAGAGTTTGCAGTATCTTTCCGTTTGGAGATCTGCAGAGTTTTGCTGAAGAGGATGCAGGCACTTGAGAGCAGAACATCAGATTTGCCGGATAGTGTTATTTCTTTCACTGAGGAAAGAGTGGATGAAGGTATTACTTCATACGTGCGGATTGTTTCTAACGAGGTGCATGATTCTCTGGAGGGTTCTCTTCTGATGGTGCAAAAGAGGATTGATAAAGCCACCAAGCCTTTCACGATGAACTCTATCAGTAGGCTGGTGACACTGCAGGCAGACATTGTGAGATTTGGGCCAAGTTTGGAAGAAGTGGAAGCATGCAGCAAAGTGTTGAATGAAGGATTGCTGCAATTCAGGACAGAAAAGGAAGCAGTAGCTAAAACAGATGGAAAGATGCTGAACTATATGTTCGACAAGTATATCAGATTTCAGAACAAGAAGAAGATGTAGATGTTACAGCTGGCATGACTTCTTCTATTTCTTTCTTCTTCTATTTTCTATGTTCCCGGATGAAATTGTAAACTTCTAAGTTATTGGTTTTGCAACCATTACTTGAAGTCATGTGGAACCTTTCTATTAGTTAAGTGATACATGTGTCACTTAAGAAGAAGTTAGTTGAGGATGATTGCCAAATGTCATCTTTACTTGTTCATACTTTAGTTCAGTTTGAGTCTTCTATTTGTACTTTCCCTCCTACATTCTATAAGTAGGAGAAGAACCTACGGGTTAATCATCGATCAGAATTTGTGAGAAGCAATCTTGTGTTCTAGACTTTGTGCTGAACCCCTGAGAGCCACTTGTTGCAGAGGAATACAAAGAAGCAGTTTTCCGGAGAACTTTGTGTCACGGTGTATTTTGTTTCTTGCTTCTAAATCTTAGATCTCTTAATAGACTTTGTGTTATTTTAGATCTGGATCTAGAGCTGCCTTTGCTTTATAATTCTGTGTATTCAAATCTATTAAGTTTCTTCTATGTGCATGCAATTAGCTCTGATATCTACTGATTGGGATGCACATCTTCCTTACTTCTTCTTTGTAATTCCTTTACTTCCTTCTTCTATAATCTTCCTTTCTTAAACAGCTGCTTACTTGCTGCAGAACTTCTTAGTTATGGTTCATGAACTAAGTTGTTAAAGTAAAACCCTGATAGATAAAAACACATTTATATTGACAAATTTGACACGGGAGCCTCACCGGTTAAATGAGGGAGATTTATCTCATGACTGCCTAGGTTTGATGCTATGCAGAAAATCTAGCCAACACTTTCCAATTTTCCATCTATGTTGTTTGATAGACAATGCAAAGTCTAGAGGGTTCTTGTTTTACATACATAATGAATGTAGCTTGGTCTTTCTAGTCTTTTGATGAGCCTGGGCTTCTAAAGAGCTTCTGCTTCCTTTTCTGTCACTTCTTTGATAAAGGCCTAAACAAACAAGCTTCGGAAATTTCAATCCTTTGTTCTTTTGTTCCTTATTGCTAATTGTAGACATTTGGTAAACATGTCACAAAACAACCCCCTCCCTTCAACAAACTGTATTTTATAATCTTTTTGCATTTTTATTGAAAAAAATAGGGTACCATATGAGTAGCCCGTCTGACAGGTAACTACCTCAGTACTTGCTTCTTTATCAATCAATGAATATTGCATCTCGAAATTTCTACAGTTACTGATGTAGGCATAATCATTCAACAGATCTTTCTTCCAACACATCTTTTTCCAATTACCTCTTACCACATAAGTGAGGGCGATGCTCTGTCATCCATACTCCAGACTCTAGTGACGCCATTCCCATACTGAAGTTATACTCATATGATGTCATACCAGTGTTATATCAGTGCTTTCTGATCCATTAAATCTTTAATGAGCTATATCAGAACATACTCCTTAATCTTTCAATCACCTTAGGTTTACATTATCGTGAATGTCTTTGAATTTCTACCTGACAATGTTGACAAAATCTTGCTTCCACAACAGGCTGAAATTCGCAGCCTGAGCAACCTCCCATACGCATTTTCTATAATGTTCTTCTTATTAACCTATTAGGCAAGGATCATGGTACATGTTCTCTTCATTGTTAACAATTAGTCTGAAATTGTGCCAAAAATATGTAATTGCTATTATGAAAATTCCAGAAATTGATGAAAGGTTTCAGATTCAAAGTACAACAAACAATATACCCCAAACCTAAGGCTAAATTGAATGGAACCAAATAATCATCTAAGCCAATCATAACCATGTAAAGACAACAAATCATTGCAACTATACTACATTATGGCAACAAAGCATAAAGGTTCAAAAAATGCACAAAATAACAAAAGTACGAATAAATGAGGAGACATTCAATTATTTATTCAGAATTATGGATATGTACAATTGATCGGTCGATCCGGAAAATGCAGAAACCACCTCTTGACATGACAAACACAAACGATGGGATGTTGTCTCAAAAATAATGGAAGAACAAGATGCATGTGACTATAGGCTTAGGGACAGTAGATGTCATAATGTTACACAAAATATTCATGACTATCACTAAGGAAAAAAAATGTAAATTCTATTGACTTTTCTTAACTCAAACCTATAAGTAGCTCTGAATGCTTTATTATCAACTCATGAGGCCAACCACAATGATTTGGAACATACAACATGGCATGGAATTACACTATGTACAATGGGTTCCTTTTGCATAAAAGGGTCCATTAGCAAACCAAAAAGCATACATCAAGTAATCTTTTAAGAATGATATATAATAAGAAAACATATTTTACATTCCTGAAGATTGAGGTTTTAGGGTAGTGAAATGAGTCAAAAGTCTATTAATGTTTGCTAGTTAATAATAAATGGTTAATGTGACTTCAAACATTGCATTAAAGAAGCAAAAACGGAGGAATGCTCCATAACTTCAAGAAAATAGATACAATAAATATAAAGAAATACAATTGATTAGCAAATAAGAAGGAATCACCATAGAAGCTTCAAATGCTTTCTAGAATGCTCGAATGAAGAGGCGAACACTATAGGAAGAAATTCAAATATTACTACCCTTAAATGACGAAAACAGATCAGTAAGGACTAGAGTACATGTAAAAGTAATAACAGCAAGTGCAGCTATAAAAAAGGGAAACCTGTACTTCCCGAAACAAAGAACAAAAAATGCATACATGAAAAATGTTTCTACAGCCAAATAAATGGAATAGAAAGAGATTAACCCTCCATGTTCCAATGGTAAACAGAGCAGAGAACAGCATCTATGTTAGGCAGATATGACCCAGTCCAAAAAAGGCCATGAAGAAGCTGGTAGTGGTAGTTGTTGAGTGTTGCAATGCTGTCCCTCAGTAATCCACGATCAGATGGATGGACCGTGCAAGGGTTGATCGACATCAATTGCAAGCTGATTTCTGTGAGGCAGAAAGAAGTATGTAATGAAACACCTGCAAGTCTTGTGAATGGATCCTTTACTAAAAATTCAAGCATATAGCTTTCCATATTAATTCAGTAAGCAACAATCCATACTCGTTTCTATATGATTCCCACAACATGTTACCATATGTCTTCTCAATCCACTCAATGGTTTTCCTCCCACATTGTTGAATTTTTTGTCCACCATCCATTATACCCCTAATAGCAACCCTTTATTGGGCCTTTGTTACCACCCTATCAAACACTAGACACTGTGGTTAAGCTGCAATCAACTGGTTAAAGATGCAATAAAGGAAGACCTCGGGCAGGCAAACAAAACTACCAATAGGCAAACTAATCGATGAAAAGCAGGATAAAAACTCCATATTCTTGAAAAAATAAATAGAGTTCAAGAAGACATGCAACCAAAATTATCAGTTAGGCTGACGCTAAGCATTTTTTAATTAGATTATTATTTCTTGTGGGATTTACTCATTGCCTTTTTAAGTCAACTCAAGTTGATCTCTATGAATAGTCATTACCCTAATGACATATTTCATGTTTTTTTTTGTAATAATCACAAGGCAAGGGAACCCACTTAGTATACAAGCACCTTAAAGCATTTGTTTGGATGGTGGAGGAACAGTGAATGTAATCCACTGCTGTGGGCTTCTCGCCCTCTAGCCTCATTCCCCATTGGCAAAGCTTTTGGAGCATATAATGCTTTGTATCCCTTGTCTCATATGTCATGCCCATGTGGGATTAGCCCAATTACAACTCTGTCATGTATTTTTGTTGAGTAACATGGCACTTATAGCATTTTAAGTCAACATTCTTGGAACACAGGTAGGAAACAGAAAACAAGCAAAAAGACCTACCAATTAGGCTCACAACTCAGAATGAGTCGAGACAATAAGTAATGTGTCATATTAGAGTAATTTGAGTTTACACTCTTGGAACATAAGTAGGATACAAAACAATAATAAGATATTCTACTAGAGTCCTATTTTGATTTCAAGGAACATCCTGGTGACAAACATTGCGAGCTATATAAAAGTAGTTTCCATCTATTATATTGCGAGCTACATAAAAGTAGTTTCCATCTCTTATATGCTCCTCCTATGAGTCTAGTTTTACATCTTAAAAAATTGAATTGAAAAACCAACCTGTGCAATGAGGTCAGCAAGTCAAATGTCACATTTCCATCTGGTTTTGGATACTTAATGGGTGTATGCATCTCTGCAATCTGCACATTCATAAAGCACATTTTGTACCATGATAAGAACTAACATATTTAAAGCTATCAAGTTGCAACCACGATAATTGGATGCTATTCAGTCTGTTAGAAAAATAACACCATACAAATTCTCACCTCGGTTGTCTCGTGATCAGGTTTTCCATGTTTGAGTGTCCACGGCAATCTTCCTTTTGTAATATAGCTAAAACACAAACAAAATTCATATCAAACCACTTTCAAAATAGTTATACTATTGAACTAGAGAACTCTAAGAGCAAAAATGTAAAATTGATCAAATCCCAAAAGGCTTATTGCAGCTGAAATTCTTCATTACAGAAGAAGATTACTCAAAAGCTAGACTGCCAGGATACGGGTACGGGTACAGGTACAGGTACAAGTTTGGTACGCTGAAATGGCAATTCTTTTAAAACCACTGGGTACGATATGCTGTGGGTACGTTCGTGCCGGTACAATATATTTTTTAAAAATTATATATATATAAAGAAAACAACAAGCTTATAGCCTCAGCAACTTATAAAATATTAGAAGCCAACAACAAGCTTATTATGAATTAGAAGCCATCTAAAGCAAGATTTCTTTGACTGAATACAAGAAGACCACAAAACATTAAATCTATGAGTCCATCTACTAATGGGCTCACAAACATTCCACTTATTGTTAAGGCCCAGGGAAAGGTTTTGGGGAGAAGGCAATATTTTCATAGAGTTGTGAGATAGCCTCTTGGAGAGGGGGCCCTTTGAGCCACCTCATATATCCCAAAAATCATTCGCATCCTCCATAATTAGTCCAGTAGAGGGAGCTGTGAAAGCATTTCTGAGCATTGCATACAATTCTGAACTGAGATTGAAGAAGCTTATAGAAAGCTTTAAGGTCTGTCCATTCCATCCACTTCCCAAATCTGTACAAGTCATGAAATTTTTTAATTCCTTTCTCAAACCAAAGGAGGGCAGAGCAGCCTCTGGTCAAGGCAAGGTCTTGTCATTATATTTCAGATTCAACGACATCGATTTGGAGGCTTGGCACCTAATGTCAAAGGAAGAGAAGATAGGCTGCCCAACCACCAAGTGCTTCACTTGTTCCCATGCCTTCCAGATTGACTGAAGAACAAAAGACCCATGAGGAGCAACAAGAAAGCCCCCAAATAGTAAGTCAACCAAATTAAGTCCTTTTCATCTCTCTTGACCCTTCAGAGCCTATTGGCAATAGTGAATTCACATGAACTTTCCAAGGTCCAATTCCAGTCAAGGCCCTCAAATTTTATTTATTTTTTTGCACTTAAAAAAAAAACCGGGTGGGTACAAACCCACAGGCCCTGGGTACGTCCCGGGTACAGTTTTCCATACCCGGTACATACCCAGGGCCAGTGGGTACATACCCACAGAGTACCGGTACCGGTTTCCATACCCGGTACATTTCAGGCCTGGTACAGGCCGGTCCTGGACGTATCAGTGCAGTCTAGCTCAAAAGTCTATACCAGTATTGAATTATTTATATGCACATGAGTTCGTCTATTTGCAAAACTAGATAATCAATATATTCCTATTTCATAATATTAAATTTTTAATTCACCCAACACTTTTTCCGATTTGAATAGTATTATATTCAAACTAGGTAACTTTTTTCTTCAATAAAAGATAAGTATATTGATAGGATTAATATTATTACAAAAGCATTTCTCCTTGCTCAGCTAGTGAAGAGAAAGGAAGAAGAAATATATCCATATAGTCCGTGTAAAAAGATTGGCAAAGGGACAAAACCAAAGACCATAACAAAAGATGACCAATCAATATGCATTATCGCTTATATGCCGTAGTCCACAGGAGTTATAGAGCAAATATATCAGGCAGATTAGGATAGAGAGTCCATGATATCCAAATATTGAATTGAAACCAGAAGCAAAAGGAAGACAGAGAAGAAAACTTATTCACATGCTCCTCTACAATTTCTATGATGCATGGGGACAGCAGGATTCGTGCGGTCTTCAGCTGCTGAGCAGCCATCTGTGGGTACCAAGTAGGGACAGCAGTTGTGGGTGCAGGTCGGAAGAAAGTGCTGCTCCATGTATTCCCTCTTTTGATAGCCTAGTGGTAGTGTGAGTTCTAGTGTTCTTCTGTTTTAACATAACTTCATGCGCATTGAGTTGCATCTAATCAACAAGCTTCTTTTTATTCCTTTCAGACATGAGAATTCACTCAATATATTCAGTTTGGTTCAGCAGCTTGTTGAAGTTTTGTGTCAGGAAGTTAAGGCATTGTTTTTGCCAATTTATAACATCCTTTAAAGCCAATATACAGTCTTTTGTAGTTGCATACAAGAAATCATAAGAGACATCCTTCTTTCAAAGAGGGATATATCAATACCCTTGTCATTAATTTTGGCAGCCATATTGTCAATACTCGAGTAATATTTTGCAGGGTCTTGCTTATAGAGTCACTAGTGTTTCTTTTGGTCTCCAAAGTGGAACTATAAGCTTCAGATTTTGTAATGTTATTGGATTTGGTGCAAGAAATCCAATAGGATTTTTGCGGTAACAGAACGTTTGAATTTTAATTAATAGGGTTTGGGCTGTATGTCAAACTGAAAGAGATGATTCCATAGTTACGTGTGCCTCAAGAAGTGGGGGGGACAATGGAATGGGGGGGCAAGGGAACATGGGGACAAGATTTCCGAGATGGCAAAAAAAAAATCACATATTTTTGGGATGGAGGTGGGCAACTATTAAAATATTTAATATAGGTATAACAATTTAAATTAATATTTAAATGTTTAAAATACAAATGAATCTTTCAAGAAAATGCACTCCACAATCATGGAGCCCGACACTGCCACTTTCACCCACATCCTCCCAAACCAGGTAATATGAGGGAAATGAAATGGTGAACCTGTAGAAGGCCTTGAAATGTGAGCTAAGTCAAAAGATAAGATCTTTTGCGTAGGGCCAAAGTCTAAAGATACAAGGTTCTAAACAATGTCAATCATCAATAGAGACTGAAGCCGAGTTAGGAGTTCAAATAAAAAGTAGACACATAGAGGAAGGATAGAGCCGAACCAGATTGAGACCACACCAAGCAATGAAGCTTGTAGCTGAATGTGATAGAGATGGTGAGGTGTAGAGAGAGCAGCGTCAAGTGCGTCTTCCGAGAGAGGAAGCGAACAGTTTGACAAAACGCGTAAGCAACATGTGGTCTCATGAAATGAAACGAAGATGAGAGGGAGACATGGTAGTAGTGTAGAAAATATGAAAAGGAAGTCCGAGTTTAAAGTGCCAGCCAAGCAGTGATAGAGGCCACAACAGTCAAATGCATACATGGAGCTCAAAGATAAGACCCGAGAGTCGCAAGATTGAAGAGATTGATGATGACACTCCCAAGTCAAAGAAAAAGAGCGAGTGGAACAAGTAGGCAAGTTGAGCTCAGGATGTAGTGAGCTGAACTCAGGACATAGTGACCCAAGATAATGACGTAGCGAGCCAAGCCTAGTAGTAAATGAAAGCCAGAGCCAATATGCATGAGATGCCAAGTTTCCTGATAGTGATTATCAAAGCTTACAACCAAGGGTAAGCCCAACTCATGCAGAAATTTTTGCAAAGGTCGAGTGAACAACAAAATATCTGACCCAACATGCAAGCCTATAACAAGAAGCTTGCAGCGAACATATAGACTTGAACTTGTGTGAAGAAACACCTGGAGTTTGCAAAGCCCTGTGTGCGACCAGAGCTGAGATGAGTTCAAACCTCAGCTTGTGTGCAAGTCAAGACAAACTCACGGATGGAGTTCATGACAACACTCAAGAGTTCGAATATGTAAAGTCTATGAAATGTTTGATGAAATAACTCAATAAAATGTGACCTCTCAAACTACAATCATTGCGGGATATAAGAGAAATAGGCTCGTTGTAAAGTCCTCAGAGATATTCAAATAAATAAAATTGTAGAGAACTATAGATAGAGTTTTAAACAAAACCAAGCATCGTCAATGTGATGTCCCTGCTAGGATTCAAAATGGAGAAAAGGGGTTTACCGGCTGTCCTAGACAGATCTGATCTGAAAACACCTTTAATTATACACACAACAAACTGATAATAACTGAAAACCGATCTAATACTAACAGCCTCCTAGGGCAGTGAACTGTCTATGGGATTCGAGTCCACTTTTTACTATGCAAATCAATGAAGAATGCCACGAAATAATTAATCTAGCAACAACAATATTTATAAATCACAAATACATCAAAAGATTGAAGGAATATCTGATTTCCCAAGTGGAATTAATTATTTATAACAGCAGCAGCCTACCCAAAACCAAGGGCTAGGAAAAATAGAAAATCTTTGCCAAAATTCACCAAAATGAAGATTCCAGCCTTATAAATTATGCCAAATCAGAATATGAAATCAAATTTGCAACTTGTGCCCTAGAAGACACCCAAATACCCTCAAACCCTAGTTGCTCCAACTAGGAAGGGTTCTAAAATTCATGCAAACCCTTGTAGATGTCTTCCTTGATCTTCTAGAGTGTAAATCTGCATGAGGTCTTCAAGATATCTTCGTTTCAACCAAGGATGGAGGGTTTCCATCCCCCAACCAGCCACAAGAAGGGTTTCCGTCCTTCTTGGAAAGAACCAAACAATTGGATTTTCACCCAAAAGTGGAATGAACTAAAGAGCAATCAGCCCAAAGAATAAGTGTAGATAAAATTTGCCAAAAAAGATGTGTGCAAATGAAGTCATTAATCTCCTTATATATCTCATGCTTGACACCAAAGGTCCAAAAAGACAAGACCGACCTCGTAAAGCATCCTTTACCTTCTAATTTTCCTTTAGGAACTCTCCAAGCCCAGCCGACATCTTTCGTAGCTTATTTCTTCATTTTGAGCTTTATTAAAAGCTCTTCCAAGCCAGCCAACCCACTTAGGAAGGGAAATACAAAAATTATAAATTATAAATATGAATGAAGAAAACCCAAGGTCTTGCCTTGTTCATCCTTTTCTTTCCTTTGGAAAGAAGAAAGGCAAGAAGTCTTCTACTTTGGATTAATTCGAAAAAGGGGACATTACAGTCCTCCCTTCCCGAAATTGCTTGTCCTCAAGCAAATGTAAATACCGGGACCCCAAATGAATCTCCACTGCTTCTTCTTTTATGTACTTGCAAATGAAGCAAACGTATTAAAGAAAACAAGAGTGTTTAACAAACCTTTTATACTTTCCTCATCATTCCTTAGGGACTTGATAGCTAGCTCCCTTTGCTTGTCTCCATCTCATAATTTCCATCCAAATGATGGATTCCCAACACTTCCATGGTGTTTTCCCAAAAATAGCTGTAACTATGAATTTTTCTTTTAAAAATCTGAATGAGAGGGGCTAAAATTCCACCTTTACTTGCACAAAATAGTACAAGTATGTTCATGTGTAGTGAATACAACTCCTAGTTATAGAAATGTCTTTGTATGCTCCCAACCCTTGAGAAAAATAATCTCAAAATACACCAAACAGCAGGCCTCCTTGGTGGAACAGTCCTCAACCATTTGGTCGAGGTGTTTGCCATCCCACCTTCCTATGATTAGGCAATCAATTCCTTTTGAGAAATAGCACCATGGTGACTGTATGGGGGCTCTATAGAGTCAACAACAGCCATGAAATGCTTGTAATTTCTTTAACCATATGATTGGAAGTTCCTTCCCGGTAGCTTCTAATAGGCAAGTAAATGGAAAAATTGTGAACAGCTGATGGAATGAGGGAACAGCAGTTATAAACATGACATATCTTCAAAATTCCCTCTATAACTGGCATAGGGACAGCTGCAATTTCATCATAATCGCTCTCCCTCACCCACATTCCTTTTGGTTCTTCCATGGAACCATGGGTCAGCAATTCATAGAAAAGAAAATCAGAATTTTTATCAAGCTTGTGATGCCTTAAACATGTCATGCTAGAATTCCCCCCCGCTCCATACAAACTCATCACATTCCTTCCTTTCTGTAAGCAAAGAGAGGGGAAATCAAAACTGAAATCTTTACCTTCATCTACTTTGAGTTCCAGATTCCAAGGATGTGACCAATCTATGTAATTCTTCACATGATGAACTTCTAAAGCTCCATTCACGCTATTCCAATTATGGTTGTGGTTGTACCCATGCAATTTTTTACTCCAAATCAGCATTATAGTGGCTGGGAACTCTATGAAAACAGCGACAAACAATCCCTTCTTGATGGTAGGTGGAACACTCTTCCCTTTGTGATCGAAAACACTGTGGTAAAAGTCTCAAAAGGGGTTAACCAGCTGGTTCTGATGTGGACAGCATCAAAAAGAATAAGATGGCAGCTGTCATACGTCAAATATTCATAAAAATCAACCATATGGGGAATGAAAATGTTTTAATAGCATCAAAGAACTAAAAATTACTCCTGTGTATGGTTGGGGCTGCTTGTATAGCTACAAAAGCAATGTTGAGCAAACTGAAAATGTTGGTATAGCAGTAGGAATTTTTATGACAGCGTGCCTTGAATCCCAAAAAACATGATTTTTACTACTTACATTGGTTCCACAGATTTCCAGCTGAGTTATAATGCATAGTGCAGCAAGATAACATCTATCAAGCTCACTACCAAATGTAAAATTCATGAATTCTATACCCACTTTAATTGGAAATCTTCTTCTAAGAGTATGTGCATGAATTGAGAGTTGAAAATCTCTAGACAATTGTTGTTTTAAAACTGAAAGTGTGGTGGTTTTCTTACCAAGAGCAGCCCATAGATCTTGCCTCCTTCCAAAAAATCCTTTCCATCTTCTTCGCTGTGGCAACGTGAGGATATCCACTTGTCATGCCACCAAGTCCGAATCTCAACTCCCTAGCTTGAAAGTTTTGGGTAAATTCACCCAAAGGATGAAACCATATGATCTCAAATAACAAATTTGTACCTTCAATACCAATAACATGGAAATCATCACTTACCACGTGCTTCTCCAAGGTGAGCTCAAGAGGTGGGAACCTCTTGGTGCACGGGATGATGAGGCCCTCTTGTAACATCTCACCCTTCACAAGGAAGTTCGAATGCATAACAAGCTCCATATGATTCCTTATAGAATTTCTTCCTAACCAGATGCACGAAAAGAACCACTCACTAGCCATCGTAACATGAAACCCATTGAAGACTTCCCCTTCCTTGTATCTCAAAGGATCCATGAACTCTTTGCCACTATGGGTGTTCTTCATTTTATCATCATTCCCACCATGTTGTCCATGATGACACAAATATGGCAGCGATATGGGAGGAGACCAAAAAACTGAAATGCGATTCCCAATTTCATACCTTAGGCTGTCATTTGCTTGTCCATCTTCTTTTTCCTTCTTCATTTCGTCCATGCCCTGTTGGCACATGTATGGAGTCTCTTTGTGGTCCTTTCCCAAGCCATGAGCACCTTTAACTTGACTCTTAGGAGCTGTTGTCCTAAACAGACTAGCAAGTTGTTGTTATCGTGTCTCTTGGAGAAATGGTTACCGACCATTCCTTTAGCTTCTTTTTTAATCCTGGATTCATCACATGTTGAAATAGGATCACTATTAACCAAACAATGATCACTAATTACCTCATAACAATGACTATCCTGGACAATAATGGGATTAAGGGCCGAATCTTCATCCTTTATGGCTCCATCTCTTTCCAAATGCAGATCTCATTTTTCCCCAACATGTGTGTGACTGTTGAGGCTCAAAAATTTGTCATGTGGACTTCAAGACCCTCTACCATCAAGCCCTTCTTTATGCACAACGTCCACACTCTTAAGTGTGAGGTCCTTATGGAGGGTTGACCCCTTCCTTGATGCTTGGGGTTTTGACCCCATGCCAATTCCAACTTTTTTTGTTTCCAACCTCACGAATTCTGCAAAAGGTAGTGCACCACGAAACTTCTCCGGAAAAGCTTTATATTCTTCATACCATGCACTGATGTTGCTCCCTTTGGATGGTTGAGAATTTATGACTTCTTTTGAAGAGATCCTTCCACCATTGGAGCCTTGAATGGTATGGATCATCCAGGCCATTGAGTTGGCCAATATTTCTTGCCCTAGGGAAAACCTTTCGAACCTAGCATCGCTGAAAATTCTATCCACCATTTTTTATCTTCAAACTCTCAAGTTGGGAAGACCGAAGCTCGAATACCATTGTCATGTCCCTTTTGGGACTGAAAAAGGAGAAAAGGGGTTTACCGGATGTCCTAAAATGATCTTACCTGAAAACACATTTAAGAATACACACAACAAACTGATAATAACTGAAAACCAATCTAAAATCACCAGCCTCCTAGGGCAGCGAACTGTCTATGGGATTCGAGTCCACTTTTTACTATGAAAATCAATGAAGAATGCCACGAAACAATTAATCTAGCCACAGCAATATTTATAAATAAAAAATACATCAAAAGATTGAAGGAATATCTGATGACCAAGCTAGAATTAATTATTTATAATAACAAGCCAGCCAAAACTGAGGGCTAGGGAAAATAGTAAACCTTTACCAAAATTCACAAAAATGAAGATTCCGGCCTTATAAATTATGTCGAATCAAAATATGAAATCAAATTTGCAACGTGTACCCTAGAAGGCACCCAAATACCCTCAAACTCTAGTCGCTCCAACTAGGAAGGGTTCTAAAATTCATGCAAACCCTTGTAGATGTCTTCCTTGATCTTCTAGAGTCCAAATCTGCATGAGGTCTTCAAGATATCTATGCTTCAACCAAGGATGGAGGATTTCCGTCCCCCAACCAGCCACAAAAAGGGTTTTCGTCCTTCTTGGAAAGAACCACACAATTGAATTTTTGCCCAAAAGTGGAATGAACTAACTAAGAGCAATCAGCCCAAAGAATAAAGGTAGATAAAATTTGCCAAAAAAGATGTGTGCAAATGAAATCATTAATCTCCTTATATATCTCATGCTTGGCGCCAAAGGTCCAAAAAGACAAGACCGACCTTGTAAAGCATCCTTTACCTTCTAATTTTCCTTTAGGAACTCTCTAAGCCCAGGCGATGAGACCAAGTCCAAGTGGCCACAAAATTTGGTGCAAGTCAAAAGCGGTCTTTGAACGAGCAAATGGAGGAAACGCCAAGCTCAAGGAGCCAGACAGGAATCAATCATGTGGATGAAGGCCGAGTTGAGTCGACAGCGAGTTGAAAACAATAACAAGAGCTTGCAAGTTTGAGTTGAAATTACGAGCAGTGGATGTGGCTATGGTGACCTAAGCCGATTGGATCAACGAACAGAAGCTCTTAACATAAAGTGCTCATAGAAGAGCTAAGTCAATCTAAGAGATGAAAGAGCCCGAGTGATAGCCCAAGTATGAAAATGGAATGGCAAGACGTGAAGCCAAGGCATTATGAATAGAAACAAGGCGAAACAAAACCGAACTACATACGAGCAAAGCTTGTGAGGTAGTCCATAGAGCTCAATTCGAGTAGAGCTCCAATAAAGAACTCGTGATGCCTTGAAAGCTAGTATGAAAGGTGAGTATTCCAAGATCAACATAGAGGTGCCTTTGTTATCCTAGATGGTATACAAGAATGAATAACTGTGTGAGAAAATTGCGGTAAGCCGAAACCGAGAGTTTGACAAAGTTGGAGCCAAGTTGTAGCTAGAGTCACAAAATGGTGAACAGGTTAAGCATAATCAATCCTGCGAGGAAGATAATCATCAACTTGTAGGAATACATCGCAAACTCAAATTGAGGAAAAGCTTGCCTAACACGAAGAACTTTGGATGCATGCTCGATACCATGTAGGAATCGAGCCTACGAATTGAGGAAACTGTGTGAGAAAATTGCGGTAAGCCGAAACCGAGAGTTTGACAAAGTTGGAGCCAAGTTGTAGCTAGAGTCACAAAATGGTGAACAGGTTAAGCATAATCAATCCTGCGAGGAAGATAATCATCAACTTGTAGGAATACATCGCAAACTCAAATTGAGGAAAAGCTTGCCTAACGCAAAGAACTTTGGATGCATGCTTGATACCATGTAGGAATCGAGCCAACGAATTGAGGAAACTTGAATATACGATGGAGGCACCCACACTCTTTTAAGTCAATCCTACTACTAGTATACCACAATGCACTGAATTGTCTTGAATTGACACGAGCAAGTAAGCTCACAACTCACAAACTGAGTTCAGTCATTGAAGTTGTGACCCTAAGACTTCACAAAATAGGGAGATCATGAAACAAACGGGGAGATCAACCCAGTACTCGTGTGTCAAATCAAGACAAGTCCGTATCTTCAAGTTGTGGACCTGAATCCACCAATATATCGCGAACCG
Source organism: Taxus chinensis (assembly GCA_019776745.2). Lineage (NCBI taxonomy): Eukaryota > Viridiplantae > Streptophyta > Pinopsida > Cupressales > Taxaceae > Taxus > Taxus chinensis. Next base: position 163,520,784 of record CM034149.1, read on the forward strand.
AATGGTGAACTTACACCTAAGCGCAAACTCATATCTGAACCAAGTGGCCAGCTACGGACCCAAATCATTCATGGACCGGGAGATCGCGAAACATGGCACAGGCTCTAACAAGAGACAAATTGAATGCTAAAACATGGAATAGAGACAAGTGACTCCTTCCCAATGCACTAGATGACGTGGATCCTTGTTGGTGTCAAGGTGGCAAATCAACAATAAAAAATGACTATTTTTTCAAGTCAATTCTTTTTAAATTAGTCGACTTTATCTACAGTCATCATTTAAGAATTAATTTAATATTATAATGTGCATATCATAAAGTAACTTTAAGTGAACTAAAGTTGAGTACTTAGATGAGCAAATGTTATAATATAATATGAATGTCATTGTAATAGATATAGATCTTTTCTCTCATCCCTAGAGTGCTAACTGCAACTTTGTATGTACATATGCTTTTCTAGTTTCACGAATATGAAGAATGCAAGAAAATTGGATGAAAATCACTTCTTGCTTTTAAAGCTCTTCAATTATGAATCATGCTTTGTTGTTCATTATTGAAGGATGCCATTAACATTTCGATATTACTCCATTGTATGTGAAGCTTTGATAATGCAATCTTTGTATTGTGAATCTTTGTGAATAGTTTTCGTGCTTCATACATACAATCTGGATGCAGGAACAAGTGATCTTCATTCTTTGTGCAGCTAATGTTTTTGTTTCTATCTTCATGCGAGGGAGAAGGTTACTATTTCTTTGTGTATTTACCCCGAGTTATCCCAACAGTATTCTACATTTGGTCCGTTCAGGGTTTCTCCTCTATCTTTCCTTTTCTATTTTGTTGTTGTATATTTCCTTTGTGCTTTCCAGTTAAAAGCACCAAAAACCCAAAATACTCATCATGTGAGGGAGCTACCCCTCTCAAACGTAAAGGAAAATCACCGATTTCATGGTGATTTCTCAAATGTTGCAAGATATGTTGCTATCTATTGGGCAAGTTTGTGAAGAAATCAGAGAAACTATAGTGACATAAAATCTTGCAAATAGGATAATAGGTCCCATAGTCTGAAAAAACTAAGAGAAGTTCTCATAAGGATTGGCATTGTTTAGGCAAAAATGAAGGAACAATTTCAAACTTAAAACTCAATAAATGAATGGGTCCTACCTCAAATGACCCTAATTATTAATGTAACTTTGTACTACTCCCCATCTAAACTTGTTCTTCCTTCGTACGTTCTAGAAGCTACAATGGGCAAAGCAAAACCTTCAATACATGATTAACAGGTTCACCTATCGGGTTCAACCAGTTGCTTCCCTCTATGATAGGCTGATCTAGTTGTTCAAAACATCTACTTGGCTTCTAGGAGGAAGAAAGAAACATGATTTGAGGCATCAGAAACCCTACCAGGTGTGTTCTATCATCCTTGTCATCCTCGTATATGTCTAAATCTTCTTCCTCATCCTCTTCCAAAATGGTAGACTCTATTCTATGTTTCTTCTTTTTTCCTTGTTATCATCCCTCTCTTCAGTGACTTGATTACCAAGATAAATCTATGGAAATACTAATAGCTAACTCAGGTTATAGGAGATGTCTGAAAAAAAATTCCCCTCCCGAAGTTGCTTGTGCATACACAGCATCCAAAAATAGCCAAATGGCATGTTGTGTCATGTAGATTCCTTTGCATGTCAAGGGAAAAAGGGTGTGAATCAAAACTGACACAAACTCCCCTCAATTGTAAATCTCACCGCAGCATAGACCCAGTATGTAATTAAGCATCTAACCTATAATATCAAGCACTTGCCCTATTGATTGACACAAATCATGTTCAAGATACACCACAACTCTTATAAAACCAAATATTAATTTTCTATTCCCCGGTCCCCTTCACCCACACGTGGCTCAACTCTTCTTTGGCCATATCCCTCTTGCAGAGGTGTCGCATTGCATAGTCTTCAAAAGCTAGTGTCATGTGATGGTTTCCAGCTAACTTGTTAAGTAACAACCCATGTGAGGGCACATTGAACAACCGTGTGAAATCCTACGAGAATGGGAGATTTTGACTTCCTTGTCCATCTAACAAATAAATGAGCATCTAGTGTCCCAATGATAACTCAAAAACTATTCTAACCAAGTAGTGTTAAAATTACCTAGCACTGAAATAGGGGATCTGCAAAATTCTATTCTTGACTGTTCTTTGTAATGTTTCCTTTAGCTAATGGTTTTCCAATTTACCCATCCGTCATGTGTGGGATTCTATGAGAAGAAAGCTCTCCCAACTATGTGTCTTGAGAGTGGTAAAACCTTGATTTATTTTTCTGTGAATCACCCACTCTTTACTTCTTTCTGCCTCGTATTTTCCTTGGCTTGGAGCTTACCACTACCAATAAAGTTTGTACCATCTTTGGGTTTGAGGTAGAACTTTGTCTAAGAACTATACTACCTTCCCTACTCATGTGAAAAAAATTAAATTTGTCTCCAATGCAAATTTTTGCCACACTAATGGTAGTGTTACGATTGAAGAAAGAGAGTTTGTGTTTATTCCATTAATAGTTTTTGCAGAAAACCCAAAATTTACAACAAAAGAATACTTACTAAAACCTCTTACTGCAGTTTGCTGGAATTTGGTTGTGTTCCTCCAAACTTAGGGATTTCAAAGAAACCTACAGTAGGGCTACTTCCTGGAGCAGGTGCCAGTGTTGAATGTTGGTTTGTTACACTTCATTCTACTTATGACAGTAAAAACCTAAATTTTTCCAATATGTTATTATGCTCCAATGGCAATGCAGAAATTGTAGGACACCCAGCTAAACTTGCAGTTGTTAGCCAATCGTATGGCTTCAACAGGTGGGTGTACAGTTTAATAAGGTGAGTAGGAGAATAGTAGAATATGGTGCTGATGGTCATGAGAGGATGACCAGCAGATTGAGGCGGTCATATAGCTGCAGCAATCGGTCGATGATGTGGTCATACAACTGCAGACGTTTTTACATATGTTTGTACGATGCCCCTATTGCTCAACCTTGCTCTTCTTCCTCTTGGACATACATCCCTACTACCTCTTGCTCATACACTTCTCCCATTCCTTGTGGTTTCCGCTCTTTGTACAATTTCTTTGATCCTTTCTGACAGCATGGTGATATTGTTCCCTCATAGTCGTGCAGTCTTACTTTTCCTGACTAGTCATACAATTTTAATCTTTATTGATCATATGGTTTTAATCTTCGTTGGTCATATTATTCATATGCTTCTTTATGTTGGAAATTTTTGGTAGATGTTTAGATTGGCCATACGGGTCCCTTTAAATTTCTTTTTCTCCTTTTTCACCTTTACCCATAGCTTCTTTGTTGGTGGGCCTACTTCATCTGTACACAAAAGTCCAATGTCAACCATATTTATATTCTCAATCTTCATTGAATACTCTTTCAATTTGGAGCCTTTGACAATGTCTTTTACCATCATTCCATCCAAGTTCTCTAGCCAATTGCTCCATTCTCAAAGATCTCTAACATTTTAAATGGGTCAAGCCACCAAATAAAATTTCTTCTTGCCTCTTGTTATATCTAAGGTATAGAGCTCTTGCTCTGAAATTTATCCGTCAAAGGTGCTTATCATGCCCATACTTCCATCTTTCCTGCATGACTTCAGGTCACACAATATATTCAGCCAGGTAAACAATTCTACAAGGATATCGTCATCACCCAGTCAGTTCTCAACCGCTATCCTTAAGCTCGGCACCAGATATTCCATCAGAATTGCTGCCAACTAACTGTACATTAGTTGGAAGGGTGTGTGGCTAGTAAGTCACTTTCAAAGGTAGAACGATAGGTCTACAACACTGCAGTGCAAGTTTTCTTCCTAATTCGCATCCTCCATACCGCATGACTTTTGGGATTACCGATATCTTAAAATTTTGTTTGTAGCCTCTGCTATGGCCATTTGCTTCGTCGGTATGTATGGGCTTAAGAGGAAATGAAATATGTGGAACTCTAAAGTCATCAACCAAATCACATGGTTTACAAAATGCCCTCCTCTATCACTGATAGTCTATGTCGGAACCACGAACATAATGACAACTTATTCGTAGATAAATTTTGTTATATTATGGCCATTGTTGTCCAAAAAACACTCTGGCTTTTGCCCACATCGTTAAATATTCCATGGTAACCACAACGTACTTGTAATGATGAACCTTGTTGACATTCAATGTTCCAATGAAATCCAGGCCCCATCTTTTCAAAAGTTCATGAGGCTACGACGGGCACAAGGACATAAAGTCCTCTAACAAGTGTCACATCCCATTACCCATTCCTTGGGGTCATGGTGCAGTGTTAGCCACCATAATCCTTCTTGTAGTACCTTCTTTGTTGTAGCATTTAGTCCCATGTGTCTTCCAGTAAGTCCTTCGTGCAATAACAGGAGCACATCCTAAATCTCCTCTTTTGTTACACATTGTTCCATGATATGGTCAAGTCTTCCATCATGTACAAAAGACCATCGACCAAATGACTAGACATGTTCAGGCTTTGAATGCTATATTTCTTACGCTCAAGCAGGTTGCATGTCTCAAGGGAATGAAGTAGTAGATAGAATACTTCCTCAATATATGTCATACCAATATAGCACAATCACAATTTGGAATAAGTGGCCATGTCTGAAAAATCTTGAATGACAACATTTTGGAGGTTAACTATGACTTTATATGAGAAAGATGATCAGCACTCACATGATTCTTTCCGCCAAACAATGATTTTGAACATGAATTCTTGCAGCCACATCAGCCATATGCTTATCTGACCTTTGATATTTGGCTCATTGACCGAGTACATAGAATGTGAAGAAGTGAACGTTTTCCAGTAAGTAATGTTCAGAACTTGTGTATTGCATAACCATACTGAGGGCCTTCACATTCTATGGTACTGTAGCTCTCCTTGAGCATTTGACAAGAGTCTGCTCACTAAGAACACAAGGATGAACATACTCTTGAATTCCTACTTGGGTCAAAGTGGCTGCAACAATAGCATAGTTGGAAGCATCAACATGCACATGGAAATCCTTATCCTAACCTGGATATACAAGGATATGTGAACTTATAAGGCATTCCTTTATTTCTTCAAATGCATGTTCCTACTTTCTTCTAACCATATAAATAGGGCTCCCTTGTTTGTTAACATGTCTAAATGGTACGTGAGACTTGTGCAATTTTTTTGATGAAGTATTAGATAATAATCAAACATGCCCCAAGAATGACTTTAACCCAATGATGTCCTTAGGCACTTCCATTTTTTAGTACCACATGTACTTTGTCAAGATTGACCTTCAATCAATCCTTACAAACAATATGTCCAACAAATTTTCCTTAGGGAACCATAAACATGTTTTTCTTTAGATTCAAAGCCAAATTTTCCACTCAACAACATCGCATACATTTTGTCAAGGCCCAAAGGTGAGTATCTCTAGTGTTTATGGATCATTCGTCCCAGACTAGGATTCTCAAAGTTACCAGTTCACGATTTTGATCAAAATATGTAGCCAAATGACTACTAGAAAGTGGCCGTAGCATTACATAATTTGATTGGCATCCAGTTGTGCGCATAGATTCCATTTACCACTACAAAAGCGATTTTTTTTCCTCTTTGCCCATGCTGATTTGATTATACCTTGAAAAAGCCGTCTGTGAATGGATAAATCTCGTGACCAAATTTTTCTTCGAGTATAGAATCTCTAAATGAGGATTGAGAACAAGTCTTTAATAGTAACCTGCATTGAAACTTGGGAGTCCACACATATTCTTATTTGTGTAGATTTTTTCCCAAAACTGATCACAATGGGGATACCCATTCACTTGTCTCCACTTTAAATTTTATACCCACCTCTAACATTTTATCAATCTCTCGATTGACCTTAGCAACATAATTCTTGTTTGTCATGTAAGCTCTCCTTGTTGAACTGGCCATACTCATGGCACTAAGGGGATTATATGCACGCACATCTCAAGGGGGGACCCCTTTTAGGTCTTTGTGTGCTCAGGAAAACACATCCTTTTCCATGAATATGCAAAATGCTACAACCTTCAAGACCGAGTCCTAGTAATCTCTCACCATGATTTTTTTGTGATCTCTCTTTGTTCCCAAATTCATAGTGATAATAGTAGGTTAGTTATACTTCATAACTTCGACGCCTAATAACTCATGAGCAAGTTTCTCATTTAACTTTATATCCCTCTGTTTGTATTTCACAAATTCTCGAGGGATAGGTCGAGTGTGAGGACAACGGTTCAATCATGTTTCGTTACAGCTCCTATATCCCTTCATAGTTTGACTCTGTTAGTGAAATAATTTGTTGTAGGACAAATTAGTGGTTTTCGTCAATGCTCTGGGACTAGGTCCCTCCTCTTAGGAATGGGAAGGCTCTCCTTTATTGAATGCAAGAAAGAATAAAATATGTGGGTGGTCGTAAGGCCGGGGATCATACAGGAATACTCCACTAAACCTATGGCAAATTGTTTGTATGGAATACAAGAGAGAAATTTTCTTAAAAAGAGGTAAACAGAGATAGGAAAAATAGGGAGAGGGTTAAGTTTGTAAGTAGGCACTTGCAGATTTCACAAACACTAACCAGAGTAGGTCCACATTCAATAGGAAAGAAAACAACTTTGTAAGCAATAGCAAGACTAAAAAATCTTGGACACAAATTTCTATTGATTTATTCCTCAAAGACACATTTTTTTCTTGGTTGTTCAAGATTAAAAAGCTTGCATAGTTGGAAAGTAGGAAATAGAAGAACATAGACAAGAAGATAGAAGAAAATAACTCCTTTCCTGTAGCAATAGGAGAACAAAAGCTAACCCCTTTGGAATGGAGAAGTCATCCAATATATAGCCTTACAAAGTAGACGTCTCTTCATCTCCCCCCCAAGTGACTTTTCATATTCCTACCACTTGTAACCTTTCATATTCCCGTAGGAATAAAAATAAGCCTTTTTCTTATTTATAAAAAAGAACTTTTACAATGCAAAATTAAAAGGTCACCTAAATGAATAAGACAAAATAGCCACAAAGTACATTCCCAATGAAGAATTAAAATGTAGAGAGAGAAGGAAGAAGAGAGAAGTGATCAATCCAAAGATGATCCAAGATGAAGTTGTGTTTTTCCTTCTTTGTGGAGATGAATGTTGCAACTGAGTAGAATCTTCCACGGTTGCCTCTCTGATCAAGGCATGTCTTGTTTGGGACTGCGAAATGATGTTCCACCTCTTATCCAAAATGATCACCTTTGGTCATGCTTGGGAAACTCTCTTTCAACTCTCCATCCTTGTGAGCAATGGTAGATTACACAAATCAACTCTTTGTCATGAACACGATATCATGTCACTCACATGAGCAAATACTCATCTTGTAATCATCATGAAAAATGAACTCACACCATGCATACCCTGGACTCGATAACCATGAGCTCTCTTAGATTTGACGGTATCAAAGATTCGTGAGAATCCTCGGTCGAAACATGGTAATCCTCTAAAATGCAAACATTTCCTCTTTGTGAGATGACACCAAGCAACAATTGAATGGGCAATGGATATGCACCAGTTTTGAATAGCCCACCTGAAAATAAATTTTCCTCCATAGCTTCAGGGGTTCTTTAAGCATCCTTGTTTTTAGGTCCTCCATAACCATGTTTGTCACACCACTATCACCTACATTGGGATACTTAGTGTTTAATGTGAAAATTGGCTCTAACCCTGAGTATTTGAACTTCACGATGACAAAAGTTAGTTAAATGGACGGGAGGTGGATGGATATAAAAAATTTGACCACAATCCCAACACTTACTATTTTAGTAGGTCCTACCCCAGATGTCTACTTTTAGCAAGTTTCCCAAATTAGCACTTTTGAGTGTTCTTGATATAAAAGGAGTGATGGTGACTCAAAAAGTGACTGGTTTTTGAATCTTGCTATTTTTAGTATGTGAGAACCTAGTAAAGGTTACTATTTTTAGTAAGTGGTCTCCTACGTATTGGAATGAGATGGCAGCAGTCTCAAAAGTTTTGTTTTCACTCTAAGATGCTTTGCTCCGAATTTCAGAGGTTTTGGCCCATTAAGTCACCAGGAAAATGTCAATACATTTGAAGAGGGCGGAATACTAAGCGAAAACTTAGTCCTCCATATCTCCAAAAATACTCCACCTCATCATGCAAGCAATGGCCCAAATGAAAGCTTATTTTATGAGAAACATTTGCTCAAAATTTTAGGCAATTTGGCTCACCGAGTCATCGGAAAAATGCAAATACATTAGACGAGGGCAAAATATTGAGAGAAAACGCAATCTGTATCTCCAAAAATGCTCCACATCATCATGCAAGCAACAACTAAAATGAAAGCTTATTTTATGATGAACATTTGCTCCAAACTTTTGGCGATTTGGCTCGCCGAGTCACCGAGAAAATGCAAAATCATTTTCAGTTGTTCTGGGCGAAAATGGAGTTCTTGGCTAGAAAATTCTTTCTCAAATAAAAAATAAATCATGTCATGATAGCCCCCAAGTGATAAATAATCAGAAAGGCATTTTCAAATGGAACGGTTTGGCAAAGTTTAGCAGTTTTTCAACCATGTGCTCACTAAGTTGTTTGGAAACCAAGGCACAAAGCTGGTTTTAATGGCTTCCATGGAGGAAAAAAATGAAGTTTTAATGGAGTTTCATGTTGAATTTTTTCTATTTTCACGTTGGGGTGTTTTTAGAGGGAAAACTAGATTTCAAAAAATGACTTAGTGTTGGAGTTTTAACCCTTTCTTTATTTTATTTTTATCACTTTAACTCAACACTTACCCAACATGGTTTAACCCAGGTCAGGTGGGGGTTACAGGGTGATTTGCATCCATGAAATAGGGGACAGTTGAGGTGAGGGGACAATGGGAACACTAAGTTGCACTTTGCATCAAATTGTGACAAATGTCACCATGTGGGAGCACGTGAGGGAGATGGAGGGGATAAGAAAGAGAAATGTATCATGAGCAAGATGGATGAATGTTGGCTATGGCATAGAAGGTTGGGCCACCTAAACTTTGATAACTTGGTCAAGATTAGCTCCAAGAAGTGTGTGAAGAATATGCCTAAAATCACCAAACCTACAAACACACTTTGCAAGGCATGTCAATATGGTAAGAAAACTAGAAGGGAGATTAAAGTCTAAGGAATAATATACTACATGACCATTAGAGCTAATACATACTGATTTGTGTGGAACTACAAAGCGTTCAAATCATTTAAGGAGACAACTACTCCATGTTACTCATAGATGACTACACAAGAATGACTTAGATAAGATTATTGAAAGAAAATTCAGAAGCTTTTGATAAGTTCAAGGCTTCTAAGGTTCTAGTTTAAAATTAAAAGAATGTAAAAATCAAATATCTAAGGTTTGAAAAAGAGGAGGAGATTTTTTAGTCAAATAAATTTGATGACTTTATGTGAAGCTCGAGGAATACAGAGATAGTTCTCACCAACTAGGCCACCTTAACAGAATGGGGTAGTTGAAAGAAATAATAGGGCAGTTCAAGAAATGGCAAGGACCATGTTAAATGAATCAATAATACTTGATGGATACCAAAGAGAGTCAGTAAGCACTACAGTTTACATTTTGAATATAAGAATTATAAGGATTAATGGTGACAAGACTCCATATCAGCTGTGGAAAGGTAAACCTACTAATGTGAAGCACTTTAGAGTGTTTGGTAGAAAATGCTTCATTAAAAGAGATAAGGAAGACCTAGGAAAAAAAATTTAGGGGTATGATGAAGGGATATTCTTGGGATACTCATCAGTAAACTCAACCTATAAATGTTACAACAAGAGATTACAGAAGAGAGTGGAAAACACCAATGTGAAGGTTGATGAGACCTTTTCTAAGAAGTCACATCCTCAGCCAACAAATGCATCACATAATTTAAACTCTGGGAGTGAAGAAGAAGCTATAGAGACATATAAGGAGGAAGAATAAGAAGTTGAGGAAATATAAGACTCAAAAGGCCCTCCAAAGAGAGATTCAGAAAGACCATCCTGAAACAAAAATCATCCACATCAAGGATGCATGTGTGCACACACAAGGGTTAAGTTGGTAAGTTATCCTAACATAAAAAAAATGTTGTTATATATATATAATATTGAACCTAAGAACATTTTAGAAGAAATTAAATACAATTTTTGGATAAAATCTATGAATGAGAAGTTATACCAAATAAAAAAGGAATGAGACTTTGAAACTAGTTCCTAGGCCTAAAGACAAGAATGTCATTAACACAAAGTCATTAACACAAAAATGGGTGTTTTGGAAAATTTTTAAATGAGGATGGATAAGTCACTAGGAACAAGGATAGATTGGTATGCAAGGGATATGGAAAATTAGGAGGAGTTGAATTTAAGGAGACATTTTCTCTTGTGCTAAGGTTGGGGGCTATCAGATTATTTCTAGCTTATGTAAGTTTCAAAGGATTTGAGGTGTACCAGATGGATGTCAAGCCAACTTTCCTAAATGGGAACTTTGAAGAAGAGAGGTATACATAGAGAAACTTGAAGGTTTTTCACTATCATATGAAAAATACTATGTTTACAGACTAAAAAAGGCTATTTATGGTCTAAAGAAATCCCCTAGAGCTTGGTATGCTAGATTATACAACTACATGTTTAGACCAAAATATTCATGAGAGGAGTTACAAATAGAAAATTGTACATAAAGACAGAAGGTGACCATTAATTGATAGTGGTTGTTTATGTGGATGACATCATTTTTAGTGGATAATAATGAGTGCTATGACCAAGGGATTTACAGACAAAAGGTTGATGTCATAGGTCATTGATGTCAAAGGATGATGTGGGGAGATTGTTGAAGTATTGTCAGCCATGGTGCAAAGAGAGATGTTGAGAGAAAGAGATAATTTGAAGAAATTGCAAGGTTGTTAGCAAGGTACGATCATGGTGCTTGGGAGATTGATGAAAGAAGTTTGAGAAGGTCAACATGTTAGCTAAGATAAGAGATAATTTGAAGACAACTTGAAGGTTGTCAAGTTCAACATGCGAAATACAGCATCTCATTGAAGAGTGTTCAAGTGCATAGGAAGCCTAGTCATGAGGCATGAAGAGAGATGAAGAACCATGGATGGTCACACGCGTGTGAAGGATGTTTGGGCAATGTGCGGGCATGGTAGTAAGGTGGCAAGACACTCATGAGTTCTTCAGAGTCCACCTATAGGGGTAAAGCCTTTATTCTAGGTCTACACTTAGACCCCTCCTAAACCCTACCTAGCCTAATGAGGCATGGTGATTAGTTGTAAGAGTGAAAATGCACATGTGAGCTTGGAAAGAGGTAAGTGAGTTTTTGAGGTATGATGATGCAATTTGAAGTCATGGTTTGAAGTGAAAAAGCAAGAAAATGCATTTTGGAGGCCTTCTCGAGCTCACAGAATGAAGATTCCAAACCTAGAGAAGCACTTTCAGGTGTTCATAGGCATGTTAATCCTCTGCATGGGAGCATAAACTATTTAGGAGAGATGGGGAAGGGTCTAACTAAGAATTATAGGCATTAGTTTTGGATTCTATGTCCTATCCTTTATGAACAATCGTTAACACCAAAACTGGTCAAAACCCTCTCTAAAACCCTAATAAGGACATCGATAGGAAATATTGTTGTAAATCAGGATGGATTCAAACGATTCCAAATAAACTATTGGATTGTAGTAGAATTTCCCAGGTAAAGTGGTGGTGGTTAGTCAAGCTCATGAAGAGAAAATTCCAGGTGAAGAAGCATTTTTGTCAATAAATTTGTTGTATGCTCTCAAAAGTTGACATTGGCCAAGTATCTAAATTAAATGGAGGTAGATGGTAAAGTAGACCTATTCTATTCATGTCTATGATGGTTTTAGATAGGTTATATCTCTAAGTGTCCTTATGAGGTCAATCAACACCAAGCTAGTCAAATGCCTAATGGTAAAAACCAGGATAAGGTGAAAAATGAATTGATGGTGTTTAAGACTCAAAATGGATTCAAATTGAATGGACCAAATGTTTTTAACTCAAGGTACATAAGCAGGTGAAGTGAGAGTTCATATGAGAGAGAAGAATGTTCAGGTACAAGTATGTTTTTGTCAAGAAATTTTGAGGTCACAGAATTGCATGTAGTCAAGCCCAAATTTTCCAAGATGGTTTTGATAGAGTGATGTTCTAGGAGAATCCATTCATCTATGATATCAGTTCTACAACTCTAAGTGGCCTTATGAGGTGGAATTAATTTCTTCATGATTGGTTTTTGAGGTATTTTGGCAATGTTGTTCTTAAGATATTTCATTGCATGGATGAAAAGGTGCAGAGCTAATCAAACATGAAGGAGGTTAGTAGAGTTTAATGACAGAGTTTTTGAAAGGGTTTTGAGTTTTGGAGATGACCATGTTTTCCTAAGAAGATCAGGTTGTGTCATTATGCAAGTAGACCTAATGTAAGTAGGTCTTCACAAGACCTAAAGGTGAAAAGGCCTAATTGAGTTATTGCAGACCAAAAAGAGGTTTATGTTGTAATTATTTCATGTTTATAAGATGTTTTAAGGTCTTATTGTATGGCCGACCTAAGTGGTTTTAGGTGTGTATGACCTGGAAACTATTGGTATATGTTTTTGAATCATGTATATATATGCAATTAGTTTTAGGCCTAGTCTAGAGAAGTGAGCGTGTACATGAGTGAAATAGTGCTTGTGTGAGTAGTAAGAGGTCTCTTAGACCATGGGAAGAGGGCTTATGTTGAATATCATGAAGGTGGTCAGCCTATGAAGGCCAGTTTGTGCATGTCAATGTCAAAGTGAAGAAGATTGATGAGCGAAGAAGCATAACATGCAAGTTTAAAGAGTGTGATCAAGAGCAGAAGGGGAAAGAAATGGTCATCATTTGTTGATTAAGCAACTAGAGGGTTAAGAAGGTGAAAAAATTATAGAGGTGGCTGAGTTGGTGTTGAGTCACTTAGGGAGTTGGTGCTTCCTTGCAAGTTGGTGCTTGCTAAAACCTAGTTAAGTAGGTGCTTAACTTATTTGGGGTTGGTGCTCCAAGTTGAGTGGGTGCTCAACTGAATTTGAACTTTTGTAATCATTTATAGGATAATAGTCCATTTTTAGAAGTTCTTAGTGGGTTTTCTTCCCCTTGAGGGTTTCCCACTTATATATGTGTGTTCTCTCTTGCTTTGTGTTCATATTAATGGTTGTTTATGCATTATAAGACCACTATGTTGTTATGGTTCATGCAAGTATTGAATGGTAAAAGATAATTGAAAGAAAAGTTTTATAAGAACACCGATTCACCCCCCTCTCAGTGTATTGTGCTCCCAACAATTGGTATCAGAGATTGGTCCTTTGGATAGGCCTAACACTTAAAGGAGATTGTAGAAGCACTACCTTGTCTAGTCAAGTTCAAGGAGGCTTCTCAACCAATAGGGCCCCTCTCCTCAATGGGACTAATTATGCATTTTTGAACATCAAAATGAAGACCTATATAATGTTGTTAGGTTTTGAAATATGGAAATCAGTTGTTGATGGCTAGACTATACGTGCTAAACTGATGCAACAAGAAAGAAGGCTAGTGAAAGAAACTCTAAAGACAATGAATGCCATCCTATGTGGTCTTTAAAATGAATAATTTATCAAGGTAATGCATTGTGATACAACCAAAGGGATTTGGGAAAAGTTGTAGAATATCTATGAAGGAGACACCAAAGTGAAGTTAGAAAAGTTACAAACCCACTAAAGATAGTTTGAAAGTCTGGGAATGGAGGATGATGGGAACATTGCTTCTTATCTTTTGATAGTAACTGAAGTGGTAAATGTCGTAAAATGTTTAGGAGAAAATTTGGAAGAATCAACAGTGGTACAAAAGGTATTGATATCTCTAACATCCAAGTTTGATTCAAAGGTCTCTAATGTGGAGGAAATCAAGGATCTAAACACATTACAAATGGATGAGCTTCATGGCATCTTGACTACCTATGAAATGAGAACCAATGATGGAAGACCCTCCAAGAAGGAAGCTTCATTCAAAAGCTGAGAAGAATTCACAAGGTAAATACGTTAAGGATGATACTGATATAAATTGATGATGACAAGATAGAAGCCATGTTTGTTAGAAAACTAAGGAAAGGATCAGGTAAGTATAAAGGTAAGTTTCCATTTAATTTCTTTAACTGTGGTAAGATTGGTCACTTTGCATCCAAATTCCCTAACAAATATAAGGATGATGGAGAGCATGATGAACATCATGGTGAGGATAATAAGTCCTATAAGCATGACAAGAATAAAATGAGTTTCAAGAAGTATGGAGGAAATAAAGGATCATTCAAGAACAAGAGGAATGTTTTATACCAAAGAAGACAATAACTCCTATAATATAAGTGACAATAGTACATATGAGAGTAATGATAAAAATCATAGAAAAAAAACTTTATTAATGGAAATATAAATAAGTGAATATTGAAATATTGAAAAGATGGAAGATGTAGGAAGATGAAGAAGAGGCAGAAGTGAATCTTGAGGCAAAGTTGTTGAGTGCTCTATATGAGTTGAAGAACTAAAGAAGGAAGAATAAGAAATTGAGGTCATTAATCAAGGATTATGAGGAACAAATTAATAACAAGGCTAATGAACATGATGAGATCATCAAATAGCTGGAAAATCAGGTTGAGCTTGTAACAACAAGTCTTAAGACCAAGGAGGAAGAATGCACCAAGTTTAGAATAGAAATGGAGTCCTTGAAATTAGAATTGGATCAAGAAACAATAAATTTGAAGAAACATTAAAAGTTTGAAAAGAGAACCGAAATTCTTAGTGATATCTTGAGTATTCATGGGTCTCCATATGATAAGGCAGGTCTTGGTTTCAAAGAAGACCAAAAGAAGAGAAAATAAAATGATAAGGTAGGTCCTAGTTTCAAAGAATATCAAAAGAAGACAAGGGGTGTCAGACCTCAAAGGATATTGGATCATCAAGAATTGATGAGACTGAAAAAGTAAGGAAAATTCCTATCAATAATATAAGGTATGAAAAATATTTCCTATTGTTTCTTATGCAATCAATATGGACACAAGGTGAATGTAGATTCATGTTGACACTGACAGAGTAAAGCCAAGGTATGTAAATCATTTCAAAGGCTATTGTTTCTCATGCAATCAATATGGACATAGAGTTGTGGATTGTAGATCTCATGATAGAATCAATTCCTCATGGAGAAATGGAATGAATGATCATTTCAAAATAGAAGAATTTTTTTTGCTACAACTATAAATAGAGAGGACATATTGCAAGGTATTGCAAGATGAGAAATATGAGGAAGATCAGTCAAGATAAAAAATGTAGACACCATGAAGTCAGACCTTGTGGATAAGGTGAAGGAGAAGTAAAAGACTAAAGGAGAAGAATATTTGATAGCTCAGACTAATTTTCACATCCAAAATGAATATATGATCTGGTATATAAATAGTGGTTTCTCAAGCCACATGACAGGAAAAAATAAAAAGTTCATTTCATTGAAGAAGAATGCTTCAGGTACAATGAGATTTGGAGATAACACATATGCCAATATTGTTAGAAAGGGTACCTTGAGTTTGGAAAATGGGAAGACCAAGATAGAAAATGTTCTATATGTAGAAGATTGAAACAAAACTTGTTGAGTGTAAGTCAAATGTACAGTCAAGGACACACATTGATCTTTCATGATAACGGGTGTGATATAAGAAGATCCAAATTAGGAAGACTAATTGTCAAGGCTAAGAAAAGTGAGAATAATATGTATATCTTGAGTGAGATCAAGAAGGGGAGATGCTTCATGAGAAATATGGATGAATGTTGGCTATGGAATATAAGGTTGGGCCACCTAAACTTTGATAACTTGGTCAAGATCAACTCCAAGAAGTGTGTGAAGAATATGCCTAAAATCACCAAACCTGTAAACACACTTTGCAAGGCATGTCAACATGGTAAGAAAAATAGAAGGAGATTAAAGTCTAAGGAATACTCTACTTCAGGACCTTTAGAGCTAATTCACACTGATTTGTGTGGACCTACAAGGAGTTCAAAGAATTCAAGGAGACAACTACTTCATGTTACTCATAGATGACTACACAAGAATGACTTGGGTAGCATTCTTGAAAGAAAAGTCAGAAGCTCTTGATAAGTTCAAGGATTTTAAGGCTCTAGTTGAAAATGAAAAGAATGTAAAAATCAAGTGTCTAAGGTCTGACAGAGGAGGAATGTTTTAGTCAAATGAATTTGATGAATTCTGTGAAGCTCAAGGAATAAGGAGATAGTTCTCAACAACTAGTACACATCAATAGAATGGGGTATTGGAAAGAAAGAATATGACAGTTCAAGAAATGGCAAGGACCATGTTAAATGAATCAAGGCTACTTGATGGGTACTGGAGAGAGGCATTAAATATTTTATTTTATATTTTAAATAGATGATAGATAAGGATTAATAGTA
This sequence comes from Taxus chinensis, assembly GCA_019776745.2. NCBI lineage: Eukaryota > Viridiplantae > Streptophyta > Pinopsida > Cupressales > Taxaceae > Taxus > Taxus chinensis. The sequence goes on from CM034149.1 coordinate 163,537,276, forward strand.
ACAAGAACCCTTATGAGCTATGGAAAGGCAAAACTACTAATGTGAAGCACTTTAACATGTTTGGTAATAATTGCTTCATCAAAAGAGATGGGGGAAGACCTTGGAAAATTTTATTCAAGGTATGATGAAGGTATATTCTTGGGATACTCATCAATAAGCTCAACCTATAGATGTTACAATAAGAGATTGTATAAGATAGTGGAAATCACCAATGTGAAGGTTGATGAGACCTGGTACTCTTAAAGGCAACGGTGCCGGATCATTTGTTATACACAGTAAATTTGAAAGATCCCAAACCCCTTTTTGCCTGAATACTTTTTTTTTAATATATATTGCTCTGGCTCAAATTTGAACTAATAACATCACAAGAATCCATAGAACACCATACTCAAACAGCATAGATAAATTAAATTAAATAAACCCCGCAAACCGGGTGAATACAGAAAAGGTGCCTAGGGTTTAACAGGCAGATTTCTTCATAAACAATTCAGCCGTGTATTTAATAATGATTTCTGATGCTAAATATTACGACAATACAATTATAAATCTGCAGATAGATTGATAATAAAGATTGTCCAAACCCCACTGTAAATGATTCAAACCAAATCGATTTGATATATAACTGATGCTGGAAATTACAATAATTATCTATCATGAAAAATACCTCAGATACTACATAAAACAACTGTAGAATAAGTCACTCCACTCTAGAAGAAGTTTGTATGCCCACTGCAGCAATTTATTTCTCTTTCAAACTGCTGGAATGATAAAAACCTGTGAATACAATGAAGATCCTTGAATAGGAACTCCTCTCACTGCTCCTGGGGTTTCCGTCCACAAGAGGAATAATCCAGAGGGTTTCCCTCGGATTTTGTCTGCAAAAGCTCAAAGCTGACTGCCGGGAGAAAATAATAATAATCTAGAATGCCTTTACCCAAGTCACATTTTTCCCTTATAGCCAAATAACCCTCCAAAGATGCAAGTCGCACTTTTTCCCAAATCAGCATAATTAATTATTTCCTTCTTCAAGCAAATCACATTTTTGGCTTATTTGACCCTTCCCCAAGGCAAGTCGCATTTTTTGCCTAGGAAGGCACATTAAATAATTTATTAATTTATTTAAATGCACTTTCCTAAGTCAAAGTCACTTAAACAGTCTATTAATTCATTATATGTGCTTTAATGATATTTTACTTTATTTTGAGCACAATATAATAAAATTAATAAACCGAAGTCACCCTTGAAGACACCCTTTGGCCTTCAGGTAAACAAAATGGGCCAAAGGTCTTTGACCGAACTATTCGAGAAAGAGGGACATTATAGTCCTCCCTTCCCGAGATTGCTTGTCCCCAAGCAACTATAGAGTTGGATGTTGTAATATAGACTCACCCTCCCATGTAGCATCCTCTACTAGTAACTCTTTCCACCTCACCAGGAACTCCCGAATAACACTATTCCTCAATCTCCTCTCTCAGCTATCCAAGATATCCTCTGGCACTAAATCCAATCTCCCTTCTTCATCCAAGGGTGGTAACTTTGTAGAAGAAATAATGTGCTGCCCCAAGGCCTTTTTCAAGCAAGATACATGAAAGACATTGTGTATCTTACTCTTAGAAGGCAACTCTAGCTCATATGCCACTTCACCAACTCTCCTCGACACCTTGTATGAACCATAGAATCACGGCTTGAGCTTTTCAGCCCCACTCTTCTTGAGAGTACTCTGTAAGGCTGAAGACGTAGAAAAACCATGTCTCCTACCTCAAATGATCTCTCCACTTTGTGCCTATCTGCATACATCTTCCGCTGATTCTGGGCCTGTTGAATATTTTCCTTAAGTACCTTAAAGATGTCCTGACCATGGTTTTAAAAATCACAATTTATCGACAATAAATTGCGATAAATCATTTACAAGCATGAAAACGATTAATCTTTTGAAAAATCGCAATTTTTGTTATGCCGATAAATCGGCGATTATTGGCGATAAAATACCCTCCAAAATCATTGAAAATCGTGGCAAAACTCGTCGAAAATCGTGGGGAAAATCGTGGCTTAGGGTTAAATACGAAAATAGACCAAATTGATTTGTTTTTTCTCCTGTTTTCTCTTTGCCCGACTCTTTTTTGCTACTGCGACCTGCATTTACTCCATTCGTGGGCATTCGACGTGGGTAGGAGGGCACGCAAGTTTAGTTAGTGGCCAGTTCGTTCCCTAGCAGGTAAAGAATACTGTATTTTGTTTTTTTTTTCAATACTGAAGTGTAAATATTAAAATTTATATTACAAATTTACAATACAGTGAATACACGACTTTACAAATAAATATTTAACAATGAAAATACTTAGTGCCTGTAACTTATTAATATTAATACTTAATACTAATAATATTTATTTAAAATTTTAATATATTAATTCGTTTTGATTCTTTTATATATATTTAATATATTACAGTCTTTGTTAATAGTTAACTGTTATACAACTTATATAATATATATTATACAATATACTGTACAATGTATATATTTAGATAAAATAATAGTCATATTGTATTTTATTTTATTTTATACATTTTGTATATTTTGTACAATGTACATTATTATAAATTTATACTTATAGTTAACACTTAATAATTGTACAGTATACACTAGACAATTATAATAGTATATTCAATATTGTATAACGATTTTAAAAATAGTATCTATGAAGTTATCATAATATACTAACATCTTCAATATAGTTTTTTCGTAATATACTAACTTTTTTGGTCAAAACTTAATCGAAAATATGCATATGGGCCTATGGCATTCTATAGAGTCACTTCTCGCATCATTTAACATTGTTTTTACATTTAATTTAAGTATATTTTATGAATTTAAATGTTTTTAAAAGTAGCGATAAAGTTGCCGATTAATGCCGATAAATTGCCCATTCCCGATTCAAAATTTGGCCTATCGATTAATCGTCGATAACGATTTTTCAAACTATGGTCCTGACTATCCTGTAAACTCTCCTAAGCCTTGGGAGCTCTATTGTCCCCAAACGCCAAATCAACAAAAGATCTCGCATCATATCCATACAATGCTCGGAATGGAGTCATACCAATAGACATATGGTAAGTGGTGTTATAGCAATACTCACATAAATATAGCAACTTTACCCATGTCTTTTGATGTCCTACAACATAGTTACGAAGATAACCCTCTATCCACTTGTTCACAATCTCTGCCTGCCCATCCGTCTGAGGGTGATAACTAGTGCTAGGAGTGAACTTAGTGTGAACCAAACGGAAAAGCTCCTGCCAAAATATGCTCATAAACCTGTTATCCCGATCACTAACTATGTTCTTCGGAAGTCCATGCAACCTGAATATCTGACGGAAGAACAAATCAGCCACATGAGGTGCCTTTAAGCTAGTAGGGACAATGCAAAAAAGTGTGCATATGTTTGTCAAGCCGATCAACTACTGCATTATTGCGATCATTCCCTTGCACCACGGGAAGACCTATAATGAAATCCATCGAAATACTTTCCCACTTCTGCTCCAGAATTGGCAATGGCTATAGAAAACCTACTGGGAAAGTATACTCTGACTTGTTCTGTTGACAAGTCATACATTCATAGACATGGTGCAAGACATCATCCTTGAGACCCTTCCAGGAGTATCTCTCTCTAATTTTCCTATAAGTTTTAAAATACCTTGGATGTCCTGCAAGTGGTGCATCATGGAAAGCATGCATAATCTTCTCCTTCAGCTCAGATTCAAGAACTAGGTAAAGTCTACCCTTATACAAAATCAAACTCAGATATTACCTTTATACCAGGCTATCCTGAATTTTTCCATCCATAATGTCACATGCCCAAGTGTTTTTGGAATACTCAACTAACAGTTGAGATTTCCAATCTACTGAAATCTTGCTCAAAGAACATAGGGCAGCAAGATGGGGTTTCCTGGAAAGTGCATCAGCCACTACATTCTTCGTCCCCTTGACATACTCAATGTCAAAATCATATGCCTAGATTCTGCTGACCCATTTTTGTTGCCTCTCATTGAGTTCCTTTTGTTCCAGGAAATATTTCAAGTTGTTGTGGTCGGTTCTCACCACAAACTTTTCCACCCACCAAATACTGTCTAAACTTTTCCAAAGCATGCATAATGGCAAGCATCTCCTTATCATAGGTGGAATACAATCTCTCATTATCTCTCAACTTCCTACTCTCGAAGACAATCTAGGATGGAGATCCTGCATAAGAATTGCACCAATCACCAATCCCAAAGCATCACACTCTAAAAGGAAGGGCCGTGAGAAATTTGGAAGAACCAAAACTGGAAAAGTGCTCATAATTACCTTGAGCCTCTCAAATAATACCCGTGCCTCATCTATCCATCTGAATGCACCCTTTTGTGTAAGATATGTCAATGGAGCTAGCGGCTGAGAATAACCCTTCATGAACCTTCGGTAGTAACCACATAACCCCAAGAATCCTTGCGAGTCAAAGATATTCTTGGGTGGTGGCCAATCCTACATTGCCTGTATCTTCTCCTGATGGACCTATACCCCAATGGACCTGTATCCCATTGGACCCAATGACATGCCCAAGATACAATATCTCTGTAAGTCCAAATTCACACTTGAACATCTTAGAAAATAAAGACCTGAGTCTCCATTATGCTGAGTACCTCATCAAGATGCCTCAAATGATCATCCCATGTCTTGCTATATATCAGAATATCATCAAAAAATACCAACACAAACTACCTCAACTGCCTACTGAAGAGATGGTTCATACATGACTAAAATATAGCAGGTGCATTGGTGAGTCCAAATGGCATCACCAAGAACTCATAGTGCTTGTAGTGACACCTGAAGGTTGTCTTGTGAATGTCCTCATCCCGAACTCGAATCTAGTGGTAGCCTGATCGAAGATCAATCTTTGAAAAGTAGATAGATCCATGTAACTCATCTAAATGCTCATAAATGCGAGGAATGGGATACTTTTTCTTGATGGTTTTCTTGTTTAGTGTATGGTAGTTAATGCACATCCTCATGGTCCCATCCTTCTTCTTCACCAAAACAACTAAAGAAGAAAAGGGACTAGAACTAGGACGGATGTGTCCCATCTCCAAGAACTCTCTAATGGCCTTCTCTATCTCATCCTTATATGTCTTAGGATGGTGATAAGGCATAGTCATCATGGGTTTAGCACCCTCCTTAAGCTCTGTAACATGCTCAACCCCTCTATCTGGTAGTCTACCTAGAGGAATGTCACCAAACAATAGGACCATGCTTATCCAGTATGGACTGGATGTCAATATGACAAGGATGCTCACTTTCTAAAGAAGATTTTGATGAAATGAAACACTGGGCTGCCCATGCAACCTCTCCATGTCTAACTATAAACTCCATCCTACGTGCTGAAACAACTCTAGGCCCACCATCAAAAAGAGCCCAAAGCACAATCTTCTTCTTATCCACCATAAACTCCAACTCCATTCTCTCGGAAATCCTACACATATCTACCAAGGGACTGTAACCACTAAATATCCAATACTATATCAATCTCACCAAGTCCAATAACATAGAATTCATCGGTCAATGTGTAGTCCCCCATCTGAATATTAAGCTGTGGAATTCTCTTAGTGAAACTAATAGAAAATCCATCTGCTACCCAGACACTTAACTCATAAAATTCCTCAACCTGTAATCCTCACTTCACAGCCAACCCCTCATCAATGAAGTTTTGTGTAGCTCCACTGTCAACCAAACAAACAATCCACTGTCCCTTAAGCACTCCCTTAAGCCGAAAGGAATGGTACCTAGGAACTCCCGAGAGTGTAGCAATAGTGCCATCGGATGAATCCAATGCCTCACTCTCGCCAAGCTCTACTTGGGGCTGCTCCCCCTATGCATCATGGTCACTACCCTCATCCTCTGCATCTGTATCTGGCGAGTGATCATCATCCCCATCTGAAATCACCTCAATGAGATGCACCTTGCCTTTACCAAGGAAACGATGTCTAGGCTCCCAATGATCTTTGCAATGAAAGCAAAGCTTCTTCCTCCTCAACTCATTACGAGTCTCTTGACCCACCTTAGGAGGTGGTGCACTCTTCTGCGGAACGGTAGACCGCTGAAATGGCCTGGAGCTCGTGGGAAACTTCTTATTGGACTAATAAGAAGTGGGCTGATAGGAAGTGGGGGATGTGTCCAAGTTCAATGTCGTCAGGATGGCATCATGCAATGTCCTAGGCTTAAGAGCCTTGACCAATCCTCTCATCCTGTCATGAAGGCCCTCTATAAATAACATCACCACCCTCTTCTCAGGCATCTCTGGAACCATAACTACTATACACTGAAATTCGTTGATGTATGAATCAACGTGTCCACTTTGTCGGATATGTGCCAAGTCCCTGTAATAAAGCTCTACATCCTTGCGATCAAATCTCGCAATCAACCTCTCGCTAAAATCCTTGTATGACCGTAGAAGCTCATGACCCTGTGTAACTAACCCATGGTGCCACCAATCATAAGCCACCCCCTCAAGGTGTAATGTAGCGAACTGTATGGCCTCTTGCTCCCTCATGGGTTTGAGGGTAAGATAGGTGTCGAGCTTGTGAATCCAAGCCCTGGCACTGATCTTTCCACTACCATCAAAAGTGGAGAGGGTCACCTTATTGGTAACCTGCTGCAAATCCCTGTTCTGCTACGATCTAGGCCTCCTGTCTTGTCCAGCCCTCATGCTATCTCTCCTCTGAGCACAATATTGTGAGAGGGGAAATACATCCCTCACATGTTGTGGCAAACTCCTCCAATCATCACTGACTGCCATAATAATATCCGGAAAAGCTACTTCTTCCGATCAACCCTCAATAATTTGTTGTGATCCCTATAACCACTGGCAACTAATACAGATCTATCCCTCTTGTCGTGCCTGTGCCGCTGCCTATCTAGTGCCAACCTGTCCAAGGTAGTGCCCATGCGCTCCATGGTCTGTAACAACTGCCTCTGAGTGGCTGCCATATCCCGAATGAAATCCCTATCTGGATCTGCATGTTTCTCTTAAGGAGGACTCTTTGGTCTATCACGCAAATATTCCATTCTGTCGCCTCCTACAGTACCAGCTTCGAGTCGTGTCCGTCTGCGGGTGTAACATTTGTGTGGACTGTCCTCTCTTTGTTGCATTCAAAGCTGATTTCTATTTTTAATACACTCTCTGCTTCCTTCCCACACAGGCTGGGAGGATACACTACTCTGATACCACTGAAAGATCCCAAACCCCTTTTTGCCTGAATATATTTATATATATATATATATATATATATATATATATATATATATTGCTCTGGCTCAAATCTGAACTGATAACATCAAAAGAATCCATAGAACACCATACTCAAACTGCATAGATAAATTAAATTAAATAAACCCCGCAAACCGGGTGAATACAGAAAAGGCGCCTAGGGTTTAACAGGCAGATTTCTTCATAAACAATTCAGCCGTGTATTTAATAATGATTTTTGATGCTAAATATTACTGCAATACAATTATAAATCTGCAGATAGATTGATAATAAAGATTGTCCAAACCCCACTGTAAATGATTCAAACCAAATCGATTTGATATATAACTGATGCTGGAAATTACAATAATTATCTATCCTGAAAAATACCTCAGATACTACATAAAACAACTGTAGAATAAGTCGCCCCACTCTAGAAGAAGTCTGTATGCCCACTGCAGCAATTTATTTCTCTTTCAAACTGCTGGAATGATAAAAACCTGTGAATACAATGAAGATCCCTGAATAGGAACTCCTCTCACTACTCCTGGGGTTTCCATCCACAAGAGGAATAATCCAGAGGGTTTACCTCCTTGGATTTTGTCTGCAAAAGCTCAAAGTTGACTGTCGGGAGAAAAGAACAATAATCTGGAATGCCTTTACCCAAGTCGCATTTTTCCCTTATAGCCAAATAACCCTCCAAAGATGCAAGTCGCACTTTTTCCCAAATCAGCATAATTAATTATTTCCTTCTTCAAGCAAGTCGCATTTTTGGCTTATTTGACCCTTCCCCAAGGCAAGTCGCATTTTTTGCTTAGGAAGGCACATTAAATAATTTATTAATTTATTTAAATGCACTTTCCTAAGTCAAAGTCACTTAAACAGTCTATTAATTCATTATATGTGCTTTAATGATATTTTACTTTATTTTGAACACAATATAATAAAATTAATAAACCGAAGTCACCCTTGAAGACACGCTTTGGCTATCAGGTAAACAAAACGGGCCAAAGGCCTTCGACCGAACTATTCGAGAAAGAGGGACATTACAAAATTCCCAAAGGAAGATCAATTACAAAATAGCAGATACAAACCACAATGCACCATCGAGTAATATGAGAGTAATCACAAATTTATTTCAAATGTAGTTCTCAATACAAATTGTTGAGTACAATGAGGACCTGATACTCAGCACCCTTACCCTGATGCACATCATTCTATTTATATGATAAGGCTCAAAAGTTGCCGGTTAACACAACTGTCAACAACCAAACATAACTATAGAGTCATTACAATACTAACTAAATCCAACAATACAATGTAACAACATCAGCTACCAAAACATGTAATTACTAACGTGCTGATAACAATGACAGTACTAACATGATGGTCTACATAGTGGTAACACACTGCCTAAGGTCCCAGGTTTGAACCTCGGGGGTACCCCTCACACTCAGATTGCGGTAAAAATGAAGGCAGCACTTGGATGCAATGCAAGTGAGAGGCGAGACAGGAAAGATTGTAATTGTAATGTTAAACAGTGGTGGGATCTGTCTCCCTCCCCAAGCAGAAAAGGGGAGACATTCTTCACCAATATTTTAACTTTTTATTTAAATGGGAGGCTCTAAAAATTTCCAATAATAAATAGCTATGATTTTAACATTATTGTCTAAAGCTGATATGTTACTAGTTGCTAAAATCAAAAGTAAAAAAAATTCCAAGGACCTTATGAACCCATCTGTCTGCTCTCCAGGTGCCAGTAGGTGGCAGAAGAGAGTAACAAGCTAACTTTTCTTACTCCCTGGCATCCTTTACAAAAACTGCATGGATGCTCAAAAAGAACAACTTTTCGATAATGAAATAAGATCAACAAAAGTGGAGATCTTAGAGAGGAAGAAAAAGGAAAAACATATCAGGAAGGAAGATAATCCATTTTTGAATCTCTTTCTACTTTTAGGAGCTCTTCCAATTCTCAAAGTAGGAAACAGATAAGTAGAAACCCTGTTAATTACATTCATTTCTATGCACCATATTTCATACTGCTAGACCAAGAAAGACGTTATGAGAAAAAAACCTAATCTATAACTGTGATACACGGGGTGCATATTTCTGAAATCAAAGAATACTTAAGACAATAACCATATAGTATATTCCTGGAAACTGCGAAATGTAACAAAAATAAAAAACACACCATCGATGCCTGTCCAGTAGATTATTTGACATTCACCAACAGCTCTACTGTACCATTCATGTCCTCCTTTGTCTCTGCAATGCTATAGATGGCTGGGCATTCTGTATGATTGTTAATTTTTCTGTTCAAAGCTGTCAAATGGAGATTGTTGTGGACAATACTTGCAGATGTCTCCAAAACTGGGGTCTCGGCAACTAAAGGGTGAGTAGTTTGCGCAATTAAACGGTGAATGTTGTTGGGAGGGACACTGGATGTGGCAAGTCGGTCGTCATCATAGAGTTAGTCACTAGCATCCAGCAGAGTACTTCTAGAAAAACCCTCTCAATCATTGCTACCAAGTTCGAAAAATTTGTTTCCTCATGGTGTACATGGATTGTTGAGGTCCAATTTATTCTTTACACAGATCAAAAGGTTAAAGCCTGAGCACAAAGATAGAATAATATAAGTAACGTCAAGTAAATAATGGCACCTTTTGTACTACAAGTCTTCAAGTGTAAAGTGGTCTTTTTCCATTCAACTTTTATACCCCTTAGGTTTTGACCTCGTGACCAAGCCCGAGAATAAATTGAGCCTCAGCAATCCATCTCTTCATTTTTGTGGGAAGGACATGACAAAGCATCTAGCTTGGTTGTCGCGTAAGAAACAACCTTTACCTTTATTATGTATGATCTAGAATAGAAATACATTTAAAATGTACGTATGTAAAATTAAAACAAAAGTATCTAATTGCTTTTTAAAACTACTATATTATAAACTTCCAGCCAAATGACACGTTCAGAGAACTTAAGAACACTATTCATAACTGAAAAACAGTATCATTTTGACATGGAAGGGAATAGTACAAGTCAATGATAAAAACAAATCATACAGTTCCAAGGCGGAAAGACCCAATCCTGGAATAAATCCATAGTTAAATGCCTGCAGAGAAGATAAAACAATAAATCACCAAAAAAAAATTCCATGAATAATTAAACAACTAATACAGATGTTTGAAAATGAATCCATGCTTCGAAATAATACTTGTTTAATTCATGTTAAGCAATAAGAGATGAATTTCCTACCGGTCGAACATTTCGGACCCTATAAAGTTCATCCCATATCCAAGACTTTTTTAAAGTGTCCCAATACACTTCCATGTCAGCTCCATTGCATAGTACATCAAATGCTGCCTCTGCTGCAAGCATACCTGGAAAGTGGAAATATTACGAAATCTGTTATTGTTATATCAGAGTTCCTTTAGGTCAGACTCTAGCTCCAGCAATATTATATAACAGAATACAAAGTAACACTTGGAAGGAAAATAGATTGAGAAGGAAGCAAGGCTAACTTTTTCATTAGACGATTCAATATTTATATTCCTTCTTCTACAGGACAAGGGGCAAAAAATCCTTCCTATGGTAAAGGGAACTTAATCTTACATAAGGTCATGTTTGAGATAAAAGAGCCAAATAAACCAACAAATAGCCTTTTTCTTTTACAAAATGATGGCAATAATGATTAAACCCCGGAACCAAAAGCAAACTGAATCAAGTTGAAAATAATCGAGGAAATCTACAGAGGTGTTGCAAATTTATTTGGTAAGTTACTATTAGTCTTTGTCATGATGTAGATCTATAAATGTTTCAAGGAAATATAGAATGCAAACATAAAAGTGTTCTATATCTTTCATGGAAATTTAACATAATTAAGAAGCAACGATTGGTCTTAACAACCTGATGGCATGATAAGAGGTGAGTTAAATCAAAACTAAATGTGAAAAGAAGCTGGAGAGGAAGCAATGCTAACATCAATCCATCAGACAGCTAAATAAACGAAAAAATAGCTTTTTCCTTTTACAAAATGATAACAATAAACTCCAGAACAAAAATAAACTGGATCAAATTGAAAATAGACAGCGAAACCTGCAGAGGTGTTGTTAATTTTTTTGGTGAGTTCCTACGAGTCTTTATCACACTCTAGATCTATAAATGTCTCAAGGCAATATAGAATGCACACATAAAAGTGCTCCATATTTTTCAAGGACATTTCACATAATTAAGACGCAAGAAGCAACGATTGGTCTTAACAACTACATGGCATGATAAGAGGTTCGTTAATTCAAAACTAAATCTGAAAAAGTTGGAGAGGAAGAAATATTAAGGTCATTTCATCAAAATAATGAAAACAGATTAAATCACAAGTACAAATACACTTCACATAACAATATGATGCTTTCATTTTGTTGCCATTACACTAGCCAAGTCATCAGGTAATTTGATTTGTTTTTTAAAACGATGACCTAATTCTCTTGCTTCTGGAGGTCAGATTCTATAGAATCCCTAGCTTTAGTGGTGAGAAATCTATTCCTCGCTAGTAGAGCATTCTTCAGTGAGGGTTTCAGATCCATATCCCTAGCTTGTCCGTATTTGGGGATATTTCATATTTCCACCACCCTTCTACATTCAGATTTTCAATTCAAATTTGGAACAACGATTTTCTTGGGTTTTGTCTACTCAGCTCCAGATTTGAGGAGCAGTTTTGGGTGTCTTCCACCCATTGGAAAATTGTGCTTGAATATGCATTGGATGGATATTAAATTTATCCATCTTTTGAGCTATCATTTGTAATCCAATTCCAAGTATTTCCAAAGTTATTAATTTTGTAAGTTTTTAGCTATATTTTCATCATTAAAAATTCAATTATCAAAATTTCGGAAATCTGATTGAATATTCTTTTTATATATATTTTTAGCCATCTTGACTATTAATTTCGTCAAATTTGAGTAGCTGGAAGTGATAGATCTCAATTTTGCCCTAGGCATTGGGGTTTGGGTGTTTTCAGATTTTGTTCACTGCTGTCATAAAAATCAGAATTTCAATCTGCAGCTATTTTTAGGATTTATTCCAAAAAGAGGATATTTCAATGGTATCAGAGCCACCTTTCCTACAACATGTTTGGATAGTGAATGAAGGTATATTCCACGAGGAATACACCTCAAAAAGAAGGTCAAAAGATGGCAGATCAGAAAGAGTGTGGAAGAGCTCAATGAGAATTTTATGAAGAAAATGTTCATCAACATGGTGAAACAACAAGAGACAACCAACCTCTACTTGAGCCAACTCACACAGAACATGAATCAGATCTGAAGTGAGAATAATAGGGAAAAAGATGAGAACAATAATTCAGGGAAGCAATCCCCCCATTCTTCTAACAAGCCTTTAAGTCTTCATGAGCCCTCTTTCTTGAAAAATTCTGAAGCATCACATGTGGGGGAGCCAACAGAAGCGTTTGATGAGGATTCTTGTTGGAGGAAATACCAATCTTTGAGCGAGGGTTTCAGAGATAATATGTCATTTCTAGATTATTGCAAGATGAAGATTGGTAGCCAACCCAAGAGATATCATCATATGCCAGTACCTAAATCAGAAAAGCGTTTGGGAAAGATTTCTATTCCACACTTTGATGGCTGTAAGAAGTGTACCGTACGGTCATGGGTACAAAACCTAAAGACCTATTTTGATTTGAACCCCATGCGTGAGGAAAATGCAATTAAGTTTGCAATCCTACATCTTGAAGGAGATGCACAAGATTGTTGGCATCATGGACTAGTGACATGAAGGCACGTGCACATTACAACATATACAGAGTTCATACGGCGGTTAGAGGATAGATTTGATAGGAGAGATCCCGATAGATTCTTTAAGGAGTGAACTCATTTGAGATAGACAAGTTCCTTGGATGTCTACATTGCAGATTTTCAGAGACTTTCAATGATGGTTCCTGATATTTTTTGAGATGAGGTTGATTTCCTTATTCATAGCAGGGTTGATAGATGCTTTGGATGGATTTGTTAAGGCATTTGAACCTCCTTCATTACATGTGTCCATTAGGAGAGCTCGAGATTTGGAGTTGTCTACTCCAAAATCTAGATTTACACCCAAAGTTCAGCAGAAAGTGCCTCCACCTAGAGAGGATGACAGGAGACAAGACTCGGCTAGGAAGCCAGTCATTTCACCAAAGCTTTGGGAGAAATTGAGGCGAAAGAAACTAAGTTTCGAGTGTCGTCAACCATGGACATGGTGTAACTCAGATTTCACCCTGAAATCTGTGACCACCCTATCCGAAAAATTTTCGTACTTTTAAAATAATGGGTCGTTTTGTGTTTTTAGTGCCTGATAGTCCTTGTATTGCGTCAAGATAATCCTAAAGAGCCATATTAGCCTTTTTCGCCAAATACCCAGATGCCCAAAATCGTTTTATTCTGTCGTCGGGATTTGTCTGTGGGAAATTTGTATTTAATTATTTTGAACCCCGTATGAGGCTATTTGCGCTCTGTTTTAACTCTATTATGAGCGAATATGTTATTATTCCTATGTGCCATAAGGGTTTTAACTTATTTTAAGTTTTGGGCTTTATTTGCAACTTTTGGCAATTTTTCGTGTTTTTGTGGTGTCCCGTTTCGTTTTCTGTGAAATTTCTCTGGAGCAATTCCTTTGCCGGGTAAGCCCGATTTTTGGCCTAGAGCAGCTGGAAAACATATACGCACATTATGCCCGGAGGAAGTCATCATCGAAGGTCTAGATCACTGGGAAAAGGCGAAGTCGTGCACAGAAAAGCCCTTGCAAGGATGGGCGTATTTTTTGGAAAACAAAGGATTCAAGCTGCGATGGGAAAAATATAAGCCGCAAGCAGGGTGGGAATTTTATACCTGCCTGGCAGAGTGCTTTTTCCCGTGTTATAAAAGTCACTTAAGCTGCAGTGGGAAAAATAGAGGCTGCAGGCAGGTGGGAATTTATTGCCTGCCTTGCAGGGTAAAAATTCCCATGATATAATAAAAGGAAAGTGACTTAAGTGAAATCATGGGATTTTAGTGCCTGCCTTGTAGGGTAAATAATCTCATTGTCAAAGTCAAATCACTTAAGTGGATCACAGGATTTCGGTGCCTGCCTTGCAGGGTAAAGAATCCCATTATGAAAAAATTCTTAAAAATAGAATTACATGTGCAAAAAAGTGAGCCCCCTTTGGTGAGAGAATAAAAGGATTAAATTGATTATTTTAATTAATCTTTCCTTTCAAAAAGTGCGCCCAAGCTTGGAGGAGGTCAACAAGTCAAAGATGGAATAAAAGAAAGGAATTAAATGCATTAAATTTAATTTATTTAGTGGCTGCCCTCTTCCTCTCAAAAAGTGCGCCCCATTTGGGAATTGTTTAATGTTTTTTAAAGCATTAAAACATTAAATTAATTTCTATTTTCAGTGGCTATGGTCAAAGCACACTGTGAAGCTTAAGTGAAATGTTGTGTGAAGGATTAAATTGGATTAATTTAATTTATTGGATGGCTGTCCTTAAACATGCTATTTTAAAAAGAGAAAAGCATGATTTTTAATTAATTAATTGCCTTTAATTGTTAGGACAATTATTAATTATAGAATTATGAAGGTTATATAAGCATGGGCAGCCATATGGGTGAATTATTTAATTCACAGGTAAAGAATTGCAACCAAGAGGAAAAGTGCACCCCCATTAAAGGAAGGATTTTGTTCAGACAAAGTGCTAACAAGGCTAAAAGCTTCCAGATTTGGCGCAAGCTTTGGAGGAGGTTGATCTTTGTCTGCATAATTGTTTTCACAGGTGTTACAGGAGCTCAGGTGTTGATTGAAAGGATTCATGCTCTCTTTATGTGCAAATTAAACACCAATTTTTGGGGCAGCAAGCTTGAAAAGTGCAGATTTTTATAATTTAAATTCACTATTCATGCTCCGGTGGCCATTTTTGTCTAAATAAATTGCAGGAATTCATTACAGGTGCTTTACAAAAGAAAATGAGTTTTTATCAATGTCCAATACATTGCAAATATCCTCTGAATCTGAAGAATTGTCCAGATTTGCACCAGTATTGAAGAAATCCGGCCAAGTAAGGAGAAAAAGAATTATTCAGACGAAGATAGACAGCCATGGCGAAGGGAGATGAAAAAGAAAGCACGATGGAGTCATGCATTGCTTCCAAACTTGCAGACATATGAGACACAGATCTAGGCTCGGAACCTCTTTCTGATTTGATTGATAGATCCAGAGCGGGAAAGACTTCACTCATGCGTGCGGTCAAAAGCAGTGGAATTATCCGAGCTGCAGCGTTTCCATGTATAGCCCAATTGCCAGAGTTCGTGATGGAGTGTGCTAGATCTTATCATCCTTCATCCAGATCAGTGCGTGATGCTTCGGGAAAGACAATAATTCGTTTGGACACAGAGTTCATCAATTATTGTTTGAAGATTCCAGTGCAAAAGGTGGTGACTTCTATTAGCATTCAGGATGTTGACAGTAGGTGGGAGAAGCATAGAGCTGATTGTGTGAGCATCATGAATAGCCGGTTCATGAAGAAGCCTAGATCCCCTTCAAAGTTCCCGAGAACTCTTCCACGGTCCAATTTGGTGCAGGAGGCAGATGATGTCGTCAAATTGCTATGCAGGATGAATGGCGAAGCGAATGCCTACACTTTCCATACATGGATGTATGCTTTCATCAAGACCATTGAAATCAACAAGGTTGATTCTATAATCAATTGGTCGGAAATTATTAGCAGCAACATCGGTGAGCAACTTCGGAACGTGAAGCGTACTTTCAGCTTCAAAATGACTTCATACTTGGTGTATGTTGTAGCTTCACAAAGTGTCTTTTCCAAGCTGGATAGATGTGTTCTTTCCAAGGACCCCATTTTTGAGTGCTACCCATAGCTTACTGCACCTACAGGTGAGAAAGACTTAAAAGTGATCAACGATGACTTCTTCTACGATTTCATCTATAGGCTAGACAAAGACTTGAAGGCCAACAGGGTAAGCAAGGAAGCGTGGGAAGCCGTGTCCAAGATTGGCAGTCTATTCATTCAATTTACAGATTTCACATACCTCAGGGTTACGGGCTTTTCTGGAGAACCAATAAAAATGCCCAGGTACCCGAATAATAGATTGATCGCCATGGAACTGAGCAGGCAACTTGTGGAGTTACATGACCTTCAGTCAAAGCGGCACAAGTCTACGGGCTTCTTCCCAATCACTGTGGGATATTACAGCTGCATTAGCATTCACAGAGCTCGAGGGATGGAAGCGCAAATGTTATCCGAGTATGAGCAAGAATTCTTCCCTGCACGGCTGAACTTCGATCCATTTGGAGTAGCCAGGAAGACAATCTCCCAGCAATACGCACATGTGCCTTCGTTAGAAGATTTTTGGATGAAGTGCGGAAGTGAGTACGAGGTTAGAAAGAGAGATTTCTGCAGGCTGTCAGCAAAGCAAGTGTTCGACTTTGGACTAGCATGGATACCTGCGGATCTTAAAGACGATGGGAATGTGGTACTTGACACTTACCACCAAATGGGAGGAGATAAAGCCATACTGCAGAATTACATGGGAGGCTACAACACAATTGAAGAAAGATCTAGAGCTGTGTTGGTGAATACTTCAAACTGGTTGCTGACGAAGGGATATTGCCTTGATGAAGCATTGATGAGTCAAATCACGGGCAACTTCGGCGCAGGAGATTCCCTCAAGCGAAAGCATGAAGGAGAAAGCAACAGAAGGTCCGAGAAGTTGAAAGTACACAGAAGATCTCAAGAGAAAGAGAAGATCACTTCTACGACCATAGCTTTGACTCCAGCTTCTCCAGTACCCAGTACTTCACCAACTATTGCACCGCAGCAATAAGACATTTCCATGCCTCCATTGAATCCGGCGACGTTCGTCTTCTCTCCTCAGCCACTTCGTTCATCACCCGTTCCAGAGGAGATGTTGAAGCTGCAGATGGCAGAGTTCGAAAGAGCTTTGTCCTTGGATGATTCAGAGGATGGCAGCCATGACACTGTGGCACTTTCTGACGAAGAGGATGCAGAGCGGGAGATGGTAGTGCACTCAGCGACTTCTCACTCTCTGAGAAGTAATTTCTTGGAATGGTTGGCTTTGCAGTTGGTTCCAGAAGCGAGAATAGACATAAGGAGCACGACTTGCAGCTACTCCAGGATCTGAGCAGAAGAGACAGAAGGCCTAAAGTTGCTAAAGCAACTTCTAGGTTGATCATTGAGAATTCGGGAGAGAAGTTTGCTGAGATATCAATTCCGGCAGAAGGAAAGATAGAAGAGGAGCTCATGGCAGAAGATGTGACAGTGACCAAGGTACCACTCGGTCAAGCCACCACTGAAGGATTGAAGCAGGACACGCAGACATTGATAGACGCTTTATTCCTTAGGCTTGACAGTGAAAAGGCGGAGAAAGAAGAGCTGCAGAAGCAAGTATCTCAATTATGTGAGATCATAGCCAAGGTTGTTAAACCTTCCATTCAGCCCGTTTCAGAGCAGGTGAGTGATCATCTTATGCAGGAAATGGAGGACGCAAGCAATCAAGTAAAGGCTATTGACGAATGGATCTGATTATTCGTCAAGCTTCTGTACAACTTGGGGAAGTGCCAGCCCGCCTAAAGGTTATGAACGATGCAGCAAATCAACTAAAGCAACTGATGGAAAGCATAGAAGGCATGAATACAGATGCAAAGAGTACCCTGAGTATTTTGGCCGAGATCAACAAGCTGCCGAGAGATGTATTGATTGCGGAACAGATTGTACCAGACAGATCAGTCGAGAAGGGGAAGTAGCTAGAGTTTGCAGTATCTTTCCGTTTGGAAATCTACAGAGTTTTGTTGAAAATGATGCAGGCACTTGAGAGTAGAACATCAGATTTACCAGACAGTATCATTTCTTTCACTGAGGAAAGAGTGGACGGAGGTGTTACTTCATACGTGCGGATTGTTTCTAACGAGGTGCCTAATTCCCTAGAAGGTTCTCTTCTGATGGTACAAAAGAGAATTGATAAAGCTACCAAGCCTTTCACGATGAATTCTATCAGTAGACTGGTGGCGCTACAGGTAGACATTGCGAAGTTTGGGCCGAGTTTGGAAGAGGTGGAAGCATGCAGCAAAGTGTTGAATGAAGGATTGCTGCAATTCAGGACAGAGAAGGAAGCAATGGCTAAAACAGATGGAAAGATGCTGAATGACATGTTCGACAAGTATATCCGATATCAGAACAAGAAGACATAAATGATACAGCTGGCATGACTTCTTCTATTCTTTCTTCTTCGATTTTCTATGTTCCCGGATGAAATTGTAAAACTTCTACGTTATTGGTTTTACAACCATTACTTAAAGTCATGTGGAACCATTCTATTAGTTAAGTGATACATGTGTCACTTAAGAAGAAGTTAGTTGAGGATGATTGCCAAATGTCATCTTTACTTGTTGTTTATGCTTTAATTCAGTTTGAGTATTCTATTTGTACTTTGCCTCCTACATTCTATAAGTAGGAGAAGAACCTCCGGGTTAATCATCGATCAGAATTTGTAAGCAGCAATCCTGAGTTCTAAACTTTGTGCTGAACTCCTGAGAACAACTTGGAGCAAAGGAATACAAGGGAGCAGGTTTCCGGAGAACTTTGTGTCACGGTGTACTATGTTTCTTGCTTTGAATCTTAGATCTCTTGATAAACTTTGTGTTATTTTAGATCTAGATCTAGAGCTGCCTTTGTTTTATAATTCTGTGTGTTCATATTTATTAAGTTTCTTCTATGTGCATGCAATTAGCTCTGTTATCTACTAATTGAGATACACATCTTCCCCATTTCTTCTCTGTATTTCCTTTACTTCCTTCTTCTATAAAATACTTCCTTTCTTGAACAGCTGCTTACTTGCCGCAGAACTTCTTAGTTATGGTTCATGAACTAAGTGGTTGAAGTAAAACCCCTGATAGATAATAACACATTTTTATTGACAAATCTGACACGGGAGCCTCACCGGTTAAATGAGGGAGATTTATCTCATGACTGCCTAGGTTTGATGCTATGCAGAAAATCTAGCCAACAGGACACGTGGACATAATTACTCTGGGAAGGGCAAGGCCGAATCTATTGAGGTCTCTAAGGATAGTGATGACGAGGGAGAAGAGGTATTAGAACATCGTGAGCTTGATGATGGTGATGCATTGGATAGTGTTGATGTTGAGACTACAGAGGAAACTTTTCCCATTGAGACCATAACTACATTGTCTTGTACCCCCAGGTACAAGGCATTCAAGGTTTGACAAGTCATGCAGGAACAACGTGTGGTAGTGCTTATTGATAATGAAGCCACCTACAATTTCATTGATGCCACTCTGGTGGAGAGATGGGGTGTACAGACAAAAGATTTAGAGGACTTCAACATTGTTGTGGCCAATGGTGAGTCCATGAGATGTACACAGAGGGTCCCAGGGTTAAGCATCACTATGGGTAACTATATAGCTACCGAGGATTCATATATTGTTGGTATTGGTGAGACCAACATAGTGCTTGGAGTACAGTGGCTTCACTCACTTGGTGAGTTTCGGACTAACTTTCAAACAATGGAGCTGAAGTTTAAGTCTAATGGCAGAAATGTGGGCTTAAGAGGATTATCTTCAAATGCACCTAGATTTGTCACAACCAAACAGATGGAGAGGATATTCAGGCACAATGATGTGGATTGGGCAGTCCAGTGCTTGGTTTCGACCAAGAATCCAAACAAGGATAGACCAAAGTATCATGTTGACATTCAAGCCCTACTGAACAAGCACATTACATTTTTCAGCGATATACCTCCAGGTGTACATCCAGAAAGAGGGTTCGAGCATGTGATTGAGCTTGAGGACAGCAAGCCCGTGGTCATAAATCCTTACCGTCACCCCAAACGATTTAAGGATGAGAATGAGAGGACCATATGTGAGCTCCTAGATATGGGACATATCAGGCCCAATTCCAGTCCCTTTGCTTCTTCGGTTGTTTTGGTAAAGAATGAACCATGCGTATGTGCATAGATTCCCGTGCCTTGAATACGAAAACCATTAAGAATAAGTATCATGTGCCTCGTATTGATGAGTTGTTAGATGAGCTACATGGTGCAATCTATTTTTCTAAAATAAATTTGTGATCAGGATACCATCAAATCAAGGTTAGAGAGGGGGATGTGCAGTAGACAGCTTTCAGATGCCACTACAGTCACTTTGAGTTTCTTGTGATGTCGTTTGGTTTGTCTAATGCACCCGCTACATTTCAATCCTGAATGAACCATGTGTTCAACCGCCACTTGCGGAAGTTTGTATCGATATTCTTCGATGACATTTTGGTCTATAATAGGACATGGAAGGATCACATAAGACATCTTGATAAGGTATTGACTATCTTGGAGGCTAGTTCGCTATACGTGAAGGCTTTTAGGTGCGAGTTTAGCATGACGGAGCTATTGATTTGGGCTATGTCGTTGGAGGAAATGGAGTCAAGGTTGACAAGGCAATGATTCAGGCAATATTGGATTGGCCACCACTAAGGAAATTGACACGTTTGAGAGGGTCCTTACGTTTATGTACTTACTACAGAAGGTTTGTGACGGGCTTCTCTCGCTTGACTGCACCATTGACAGAATTGACAAAGAAGGGGGCTTTTGCTTGGTCAGATTCAACACAACAGGTTTTTGATCACCTTAAGAAGGTGATGAGCTCATGTCCAGTCCTTGCACTATTAGATTTCACTTGGCCATTTGTACTTGAGCATGATGCATCAGGTGAGGGCATTGGAGCGGTGCTTATGCAAGATAGCCATCCCATTGCCTATGAGAATCGGAAGTTGAGTATTGTGGAGGGGGTACTCAATTTACGACAAGAATATGTTGGCCATTATGCATGCATTGGTCAAATTCAGGTACTATCTTGTCAACAATAAATTTATGCTTCATACGAATCACAACAGTTTGAGGTTTTTCTTGGGACAGAAGGATCTCAATGACCGCCAGCAAAGATGGGTGAACAAGGTACAGGCTTATGACTTTGACATAGAGTACACAAAAGGTAAGAATAATGTGGGAGTTGATGCTTTATCTAGGAGACCTTACCTTGATTCTACGATTAGTTCTATCTCAGAGATTTCTACTATTTGGAAGGCTCGCATACTTGTTAAGTATTCCAAGAGTCAGTTTGCATGTGAGATCATGGATGGCATTATCCAAGATGATAGATACAGAGTCTTGAATGACCTCATATACTACAAGGATAGAATTTTTCTTGTACTAGAGTCCAAGATGAAGGAGATCCTTCGAGCAGTGCATGATACACCTTTCACACGACATCCTGGGTATTTTAAGGCCAATAGATACATCAAAAAGAGATTCGCATGGAAAGGGTTAAAGGACAATGTCCTTAACCATATTAGGGAGTGTTTGTTTTGTCAACAAACCAAGACTGAGCATACTTTTCCAGCAGGACTTCTACAGCCTCTTCCTATCCCTGAGAAGAAATGGGATAGCATATCTATTGATTTTATTACATGCCTTCTCTCAGTACATGGGCAAGATTGCATTTATGTGGTGGTCGATCGATTGACCAAGTATGCCCATTTTTTTCTATGCCTTCAGGGTATATGGCACCACAGGTAGCACAAACATTCTTCACAGGTATTTTTAGGCTTCATGGCTTGCCTAAGAACATTGTCAGTCATAGGGATGGTTGTTACGTGAGTACATTTTGGCAAGGGATTTTCCGACTTGCAAGTACGGAGTTGACTCCTAGTACTAGCTATCATTCACAGACATATGGGCAGACAGAGATAGTCAATAAGTGGATAGAGGACTATTTGTGTAAATATGTAGCAGGACATTAGAGTGCATGGCTTAGATGGCTACACTTGGGTGAGTATTGTTACAATACCACCTATCAGATGAGTATCGGCATGGCTCCCTTTCGCGCATTATATGGATATGATGTTTAATCATTTGTGGACCTAGTATTGTCAGATAGCCGAGCTCCCAAAGCTCACAATTGGTTACAGGCGAAGAAGGAGAATCTGCAGAAAGCATAGAATCAACAAAACATTTATGCAAACAAACACAAGGTTGAGAGGTCTTATGAGGTAGAAAATTTGGTCTTTCTACGATTGCAGCCCTATAGGCAATCCTCACTTAAAAAAGAGCACTGCTGAGAAGTTGAAACCGCGATTCTATGGGCCATATAGGATAGTACAGAGCATTGGGTGCAATATCCCCTGCCCATTCAAAGACCTTTGGCCTATTTTGTCAACCCAACGGCCAAAGGAAAAATATAAGGGTGACTTAAGTTATATTTAATTATTATAAAGTGCCATTAATAAAAGAAAAAATATATAGAGAGAGCACTTATAATAATTTATATGACTTAATAATTATTAAATCTAGGATAGAAAAGACCCAAATGTAAATTGTTATTCATCCTAGGTAAAATGGCGACTTGCCTTAGGGGGAATAGTGGAAACTTAGAAAGGATAAAACATTTTTTATTTTGTATTTCCCTCTAGGGAAAAAAGCAACCAGCCTTGGGAGGGAAGAAAATAATTATTAAATGTCTTTTGTATTTCCCCTAAGAGAAATGGCAACTTGTCCTAGGAAGGGAAAATGGAATGGTAGAAATTGCATAGAGAAAATCACTTGCATGTTGATTGGATATTGTGGAGGTTGTTTTGGGTCTCTTCTCTCCTTTAAAAGGAAAAGTCGACTTGAAGAGAGGCATTCTACGCTATGATCATTTTGATAATTTCTGATTTGTGTCTTAAGCTTGTAGCTTTTGCATAACGCTTAATTTTCTAAGGACGAAAATCCTTAGTATTTTCCCTCTTGTGGATGAAAACCCCTAAAGAGTTTGAAAGGAATTTCTACACAAGGAATTATTTTGGGCTTTCAAGATTTCTTTTGTCATTCCAGCAGTGATTTTTTGGAAGATTTGCATCAGATTTTTGTAAGGATTTTTGCAGCAGCTGATTTCTTAATTTTCCCTAAATGTGCTGGATCGTCCTACTATTTAGGGCAAAATCTAGTGTTGTATTTAAGGCATTTCAAGGTCTTATTCAGGAATGCCATCTGTTACTTCATGATTTTTATGAATGAAAGCAACCAAATTTTCAGCATCATTTGGACTTGACTATAAGTGTTATTTCTGATCTGTGCAAGGGCAGCTTGTATTCAGAATTTTATTAATTAATTTCAGCCTCATTTGCACATGAAATCTGCATTCTTTCTTCATATTTGGGCTTTATTAATTTGTGGAACCAAATCGGAGTGGAATGATTTAAATTTAGGGGCTGATTGGTGTGGGTTTTCCACTTAACCCAAGTCGTAATTTCCTTTATAAATTCAGATTTGCATAGTCTAATTTGTTGAATATTTTATTATATTGCAACTAGAGTTGGGATTTGCCTAAAATCCCATTGGGGGCAAAAATATGCCCATCGGGCACATTACAGCCGAGTACATTCTATTTGATCACCAGCTCCAAAATTCTGGTTTCAGAACTATGGAAATTGGGCTGAAGTTATCAGCCAACAATGATTCTTCATTGGTGGAAGAATCACCCTTAGACAGTTGGTGGACAATCTAATATATTTTACGCATGCACAACTGGAACAACACGTTGTTAGCAATCATTCTCGGATTTTGTCTCAACCAAAGCTCATACCTTGGACAGCAGCAAAGTGTCTGAGGACTGCAAAGTTCAAATTAGCATCAGAGGAGTAGCCTGTTGATTTAATGATCAAATCCTTTGATTCCATTATGTTTGTAAAATTTTGGGACAAACTATGAAGTACGTTCAGGATTAGTCATTAAGGGGGTATTAAAATATGTTAGTTAACACTTAATGAACACTTCGTTAGCTATTAACTAATGTTCGGCTATGAACTTCCCTAACTACAATGTAACTTCTTCCACCATAATAAAATGATGAACATGCACATATCTTAGTGTGCGTGTACTGTATTCTCTTCATTCTTTCACATCATTTCCTAACAGGTTTCATCCAACAAATTAAATATGACTAAGTTAGCATAGGATAATGCTTAGCATGAGTTTAGACGGAATTCGTGAAGGATCTATCCATATCGTTGGACCAAAAAAAGTTAACGGCTAAAGTAACGGCTCAAGATATCATATTATTTACCATTTGCCATGCAGTAAGTCAATTATCCTTTCTGAACAGAGAGAACTAAGTCTCATTAGTGGGGGTTCTATCCGCTGCAAACTATGCAATTTACATTCCTCTAGGAATGAAGGAAGAATCGTAATTTTCCTTGGCTTCCTACTTTTACTCCTCAACCGTCCCAACCCCGCTCCCCAACCCCGGGCCGGGCACTACCAACCTTTACAACTACCAATCCCAGCCCCCCTATCTGAACTATGGGCCCCCCCTACCCCTATCCCTATCCCTATTCCTATCCTGAACTCTAATTAGCAAGATGTTCTCTATTCTCGTCCCACATTGGTTTCATCCAACAAATTAAATTTGTTAGAATATTTTATTTGGGCATTAAGAACTCTTTCAAAGACATTTAATCAAGTTTGTCATCTATTCTAGCAGATATTTTGTTGTGGTACCCTGAGTAGACCTTTGTAATTAAACTCTAGGTTTATAAGTGGATTATCCACATCATTGCCACCTCTTACCCTCCAATCCTATGCACAAGCATGGACAAGGATGTCAACTTGTCTTAGTTGGGGACAAGAGAGGGTAGATGTAGGCATATAAATATGAAATCAAGTTCTATTCGCATCCATAATATATAAATGAAGAAAAAAAACATATGGAATCGCGCGTGATCCTAAAACTAATTGCTAAGCAATGTACATGTGAATACTTTAGTGTTAAATTTTGCTGGGCCGTTGCATACAGGATGTCTAAGTGGTGGTCGCCAACCAAAATACCAATCCTCATCATGCATATATGTTTATTTTCTGAAATTGATTGATTAACCTCTCTTGAATTCTACCCATATCATACTGTCCACATATGCAAGAGAGCTTCAACATTACAGATGATCATAATGAGAACAATATCATTTCCACAGAATGTGTCTGATCTATGATCTTCACATCTGAGAACATTTTTCTCAAATCATATTTTTCTAAACAAAGGCAACTAGGAGTAAAAATCTATTTTATGAGATCTTCCAAAGGTTAAAAAACTCAAGTTGGGCATTAGCAAATTTGAGAAAAAAAACACACACCTTCCCTCGTTTTGTATATCCAGCTTCGTGAAGGTACTGAGGTATCTGTGTTGTCTTCCCCGATCCGGTCTCCCCGACAATGACAAGAATCTGACCAAAAAAACGGACTTAGGTCTATATCCAACTCTTCTATTTAAAACATCACTATTTTTTTAACATCTCCCAACAAGATATGTTTAGATTGAAAAGTAGCATTTTCTCACAACACATGATTGGATTTCTTGACATATAAATATAAAAAAATCTTGCAAACTAAATTACAGGCAGATAGAAATTATACATTCAATTATATGGAACTTCATTTACTTAATCTTGAAAGGACCAAGGACAAACTTGAGATCACAATACTCATACACACAAATATATATAGAAAGTAACACGATACTTTGCAACCTTAATTGCAAACAACCTTTAATTAATTTCACGTTAAAAAGACTGCAGTTCAAATTATTATTAGTTCCTAATGTTTAAAAAGGCTGCTTTTGTCAATTTGTTTAGCCAATCTATCAATCTGTGTTGTCATATTATAACACACAAAATGACCACATTCCAAGTGTGAGAGCTTTTACGTCCTATCCAAAATTTCAAGGTCAACTCTTTTTAAAATAATGTGTATATAAATTTTACATAACAAAAAAAAATCCAAATTATAGTTAATATTTGTTAAGAGTTCCAATTAGTTTTTTGACGAAGCAACTCGCTAGTGTTGATGAAAAGAAATGTCAAAAACATAGCCAAACTAGCCAAAGGCATGCTTCCTCCAATATATTTTACAAGATGCGGTCACATGAATCCAACTCCAAGTGATCATAGAATGCGAAGAAGAAAGAAATTATGATGATCTGCACCCATGATCAGAAGGGATCACTGCAACAGATGATTACTGGAAGTCTCCTACATTGTTTTAAATTTTAACATTTTACCGAGCATCTTTATTCTGAATGTAGGAGCAATCTATTGATGTGATACACCTTTGACTGGGAATATTATTAAAAGTCAAAAATATAAGGAAAAGATGTATTTTTCTTTATTCCCCCAGTCAACCAGGAGACTCTCTAGTTGAGTATGACATAGAGATATCAACAGAATTGTCTTTACCTCCGGACAATCTATGTCCAATTTTTCCTATTGCAAAGCTGCCCTTCTCAAAAAAAGCCAGTCTAGTTGAGTATGACATAGAGATATCAAAAGAATTGTCTTTACCTCCAGACAATCTATGTCCATTTTTTTCTATTGCAAAGCTGCCCTTCTCAAAAAAATCAAGACTGGAACTTTAGATGAAAATAAAATGTCATGCACTTTCTATTTCTCGTAGTTTCTATCAAACCCTCGAATGTTAACTCCATTTATAGAATGCCTTTTCCTTTTGCAAATTTAACCATATTTGATTTTTATGGTAAAAAGCATCCGCGTTCCAAACTCCCATATGCTGACATTTCTTGAACTATACATGTCATATAAACAGTGCCCCTGTGTTCTTGTGACATTTAACTTGCGGACATATTTCGTCTTCTACCATTAAACAGCTTGATATATTTGAAGCTTTTACCCTGCCCCCTCTTCCAGAATATTAGCATAATTCAGTAATTCCCCATATATTGAAGGTGAAACCTTCCAAGAAGACAAAGGAAAACCTTATTTTAAGGTGTCCCGTCTTTTATGGGATCCAAGGAAGATATCATTGTTTGTACAGAGACTGGGGAGGGTCCCTTGCTACCTTTCTCCATTATCTATATGAGAGGTAGTTTGCCGCTTACTTTCTGGAAGCAGTTTCTTTTAGATGTCAAGCTCTAAATTGAGATTGATTACTTTCTTCCTTCAACCTATCTGATCAATTGTGGGTATCAAGGGCAGTTGGTCACTGCAGACACTGGCCCAGTTGGTGACAGATTTGTGAGATGGTGTTAACCTTTATGAGCAATAGCCAAGGTACCTCAGATGTTTTATCCTCACCTGGTGTAGAGGCACAGCTAAACTACCTCATTCACAATCCAGACTACAGGGGCAGATGGTAATTTTAATTTTTCTCTTCTCTGGGAGGATTGTTATGCTTGGATGCTTGGATGCTAGGAAAGTAAGCTTAAGTGATTTTCTCTTCTCTGGCATCAATATGACTGTCTGCCCAGCAAAAACAATATTTTTAAATTTGTTTATGCCCTGACCTGGGCGTTTTGTACTGGTCTGCAATGGAATTCAGATATTCACAATTTAATGGAATTCTGGTTATTCACAAGTTAATGGAATTCTGGTTATTTAGAAATGTTGGAACTTGAAATTTGTCCTATCAACACATCGTTTTCAAGCAGAATGTTGTGCACGAACTCTCATGCCCTAGAGATTTCTCGTGTCCTAGTATTGCACCCATGAAAGCATAAAAAATCTCGTCGACAGCCATTTGAAAATGGCGACTGGCAATTGTCTTTCAAATGGCGAGTGTATTGTGGTTTATCTCCTCAAATCGCGACCAAACTGATTTTCAAGCTTCATGACTAGTGCATTGTTGGCTAGATTTTCTGCACAGCTGAAAAACCTAGGCAGTCATGAGATAAATCTCCATCATTTACCGGTGAGGCTCCTATGTATGATTTTTATCAATTATGGATATGTGTAGCTGTTTGTGGTTTTTACTTTAATTGTGAAGCTCATGCACTATAGTTAGGCAATTTTGCAGCAAGTAAGCAGTTGTAAAGAAATATTTGCAAAAGGGGGAAATAATTGAATCAGGGAAGAAAGCAAAGAAGATGTGCAATCCAATCAATAGTTCACAGAGTTGGTCTCATGCACATAGATGAAACAAACAGATCTCACAATACAGAATTTAAAGAAAAGGAAAGTTTCAAATATAAATCTGAGATAACACAGTTTATGCAAAGATCTACACAGAAGTAAGAAACAAATGCACCGTTGACTCAAAGGTCTCCGGAAATCTGTCTCCTTTCAATTCCTCTGGCTTTCAGAAAGATATCAAGGGTTTCAGTTCAAAGTTTGGAACACAAGAATACTGATTACAAATTTTGATATCCCTTTAACCCGTAGGTTCTTCCTCTATTTATAGTGTACAGAAGGCAATTACAAATAGGAAGCTTTTTTAATGAATTGCCACATGTTGAAGCTACGAAAAAGGGAAGCAGCTGGCAATCTTCCTCCTGAGATTCTTCTTTGCATAACATGCATAATTTTTAACTGAAAATAAAACCTTCTATTTTGCATGTCTGCCACTTATTTCCAAGTAATTGACTTCTTTCAGTAACTTAAAGTAACGGCTTTTAAACCAATCACTTAAGTTTTACAATTTAATTGATTGCTCAATTACTTTGTTGGAGAAAATAAGAGAAAGAAGAAGAAAGAGGAAAAGAAATTAGAAAAAAGTTGCAAAACTCCTAGTCTTGTTCTTTTTCCATATTTTGCATGCGGTTGACTCTTTTGCCTTTGATTCTCACCAAACTAGATCTGGAAGCAGCTGGCTCTAATTTGCCCGCGGGTGTTACCTCTGACCTACCTTCCCTTTTTATCCTTGAAGTTTTTGCAATTCTTCTCCAATACATGCACCAGTGCAATGTTTGCCATAAATAATTCAGACAAAACTCATCATCTTTTATTTTTAATTGCATATGAGCAATTTTAAATTCTAAAAAGTACTCCGGGTGAAGGAAAACACAAGTAAATTCAATAAAGGCTTCAACTGGAAGATTGGGAGCACATCATCAAGCTTCATCATGGCTGGAGCAATCTTTGTCTGAGCAATCTTTGTCTGTGTTCTTTTTCTTTTAATCTTGCCGGAATTTTTGCCAGAACTTTGCAATTTTTGCAGATCTCGAGCTAATCTTCTTCAGATTCTGAAGATATATTCAATGTACCTAACATTGATTTGAACTCCCTTTCACCTGTATGAACACCTGTAATGAATACCTACAATTATTTCAGACAAAGATGAAGTCCAGAGCATGAATACTTGATTTCTATCACGAAAAATCTGCATATGAAGCCTGCTGCCCTAAAATTTGAGACTTTGCTTGCATGCAAAGCAAGCAAAAATATTTTTAAATTCACCTGGGCACTTATGCCAACATGCAGATAATTATCATAGCATAAATCAAGCTATTCCAACCCTAGGCGCCAAACCTTGAAGCTTCCCGGCAATGAAAAATACCTTTTGATGCAAAATCCTCCTTCCTTGGCGCCAAAACTGTCTGGGCTGCAATTCTTCAGCAAAAAGAATTAATTGTTTCTTCCCTATGGCAGCCCATGCTTATATAACTCTCAGCATTCTATTTTTAATAATTGCCCTTCCTATTTTTGGCAATTTAATTAATAAACAATCATGTTTATTCACCCAAATTGGGCGCCCAATTCTGCATGCTGCCGGCTGCCTTTAAATAAATTTATTTATTTATTTTTAGCATGTATCTTTGATCTTTTTTTAGCTCACCCTCTTGCATTGACTTTCATTCATTTATGGCACCAAAATTAGGAAGAAAAGCTATTAATAAATATCATTAATAGCATTGTTTAATGCCCAAATGGGTCGCACTTTTTGGCAGGGCTGAACTTCTAAAAATAAGAAGTCAACTTTGATGGTAATTTCCACCCTGCACTGCAACTCCAAAAATCCCCTCTTCCTCTTAAGTGATTTGTCTTTCATTATGGGAATTTTTACCCTGCAAGGCAGGTAAGAAATTCTCACCTACCTGCCACTACCAAAATTCCCACTATCAAATTAAATATCTCCTTCCAAAAAATGCGACTTGCATTAAAATTAGCCTCCTTTGAAAAAGTGCGACTTGCATGGGTGAATAAACCTCTTTGATGGGAAAAGTTAGCCTGTCTAGGCAGACAAAAAATTCCCATCAGTGCTTTAAGTGATTTTTCTCTATTTTATAATGGGAATTTTCACTCTGCAAGGCAGGTAAGAAATTCTCATCTGTCTGCCACCTCTAAAATTTTCATTGCAGCTTAAGTGATTTTGACTTGATGGGAAAAAAGTAACCTGCTGGACAGACAAGAAATTCCCGCCTACCTACCACTGCCAAAATTCTCACTGGCATCCTAGATTCATTCATTCCAAAAAGTGCGACTTGCCTGGGAGAGGCTTTTTGTGCATGACTTCATCTTTTTTGGTCAGAAGTTTGCATTCTGAGGTTGATTCCTTCTATTGTTGAGTCCATGGATGATCTCCAGATGTTCCAGGCGATTAAAAAGACTATACAGGACAAAGAACGGACCTAGGGGAATTTCACAAAGAAACTGCGGAGAAAACCGAGAAAAACGCAAAAGAAATAAATAAAAGCGAAAAATGTTGCCAGAAGTTGCAGACAATGCCTTGAATTCATTCCTGGTGAAAACCCTATTGAGATGTGTGAATACTGGCATTCAAAACTCCAACAGGGTTCAACTGGAGCACAATTTACTTCAAACGGGGCATTATTTATTTAATAAATAATTAAATAAAAATTTCCCACAGACAAAACTTGGCGGAGGGATAAAATGAGTTTTGGCATCTGGGTATTTGTCGAAATTGGCTCATATGATTCACTGGGAATATCTTAACGTAATACAAACATCTTCTGGCAATAAAAACACAAAAAGACCCGTTATTTTAAAAAGAACGAATTTTTTTCAAATGGGTAGTCCTAGATTTCAGGGTGAAATCTGGGGACACCACTCCCCCACATGCGAGTTATGTAATGTAAGCACAACACCTTGAATTACCTCCATTTTCCATGATCCTAAGACCGCTAAAGAAGTGCTAACAAATTAAAACAACATCACGATTGCAAAGAGCCTTGAAAATGCTTTCTAGCAGTTCAAAAATGGAATCAAATGGAGTCCATATGACAAAGTTGTTGAGTTGTGGAGCTTAGTTGCTTCACTGACATGCTGGAATACACAGCAACTGGCGTCGGTCACCCATGGACCGGTATTGGTCAGGAAAGGAGGAACCGGTATCGGTTAAGGCTAATTGACATCGGTTGCCTATCCATGACTACTATAATTAAGTTGCGAGAATTAGATCTATCTTTAGTTGTAAAGTGAATCTAATGGTTGTAATTGCATAGCTAAAGTGCCCTAAGATTGTAGATGCATATATAAACACAAAGGTAGGGTTTAGAAGATAGAATTCAATTAAGAATTAAGAGAAGTTTCCTTTAGAGAGAGAAAGAGAAATTTGTAGAGAAGAAAGTACATGACATCCAAGAAGGTGTGGAAGATTGCAAATCTTCATTGTATTTCCTCTGTGATAATAAATTGGCTGTTTCTTGGTGGACGTAGTCCACACTGGGTGAACCACATTAAATCTTGTGTATTGTTTCTTCTTGTTTATTTCTGTATTGATTGCTTATATGCTTAGATCTGATTAATATATTTGTACAACCAGTGTGCTAACCCCAACAAAAGTTATGGCCTTTTGAAGTTCAAGTGTCTGATTCTAAATCTTTCCCAAAAATTCACAAAATTCATTGAAATTAAAATTTTGGCAGGAAAGCACCTAATTTGACCAGTTGTCTATTCTAAATTTGCTAACTGTGTAAATCCTCCTCCCTGAAAGGACACAGACTGCCCTGCTTTGCTGACACTCGTCCTCCCTTCATTGACACTCAAACACATCATCCAACTCAATCAGAATATCATAATTTTTTATTTTTTATTTTTTATTCAAACACTTTTGTGTCTTTTGTACAACTATATGGATCCAGTAATAGATCCAACCACATGGTACAAACAGTTGTCAAATCCAACTCACAACAATCACCATGCAAACCATTCTAAGTGATCACATGACCTAACCACCATTGCACACTTTGTCTGTGGTTAAGTGTGGGTGCCACACTACAACAAATGGTAAGGGAGGAGGTTGGCGGGGGTTGAATCCCCGACCTTTTAGAAACTCATTATATCTTATACAAACAAAATCTTGTGCCAGGGGAGCTCCACAAGCCCAATTCTTTGTGAGGGACTTCCTCTGATCTCTAAAGTCCACAAGGAATACATATCTGAAATCAGAATGTCTTCTTTGCTCATGAATTTAGTTAGATCTTTAGGCTTTCTTTAAAAAATTAACCCTTGATAGAGAAATAAATTGTTACAATTTCTCACCTCTTCTCCACACACTTTTGTAGCAGAAAATGGAAAATACCTTATGGTTTTCACACTTTAGACCATAAGCTCTGATACCATATTAGATTAGACCAACATATCCATAATGGGATTAGACCAACATATCCATAATGGATTAGTAGTGAAATACCCCCAAGCAATAAAAGAAAATAGATTGCAAATATTTGTTGGTTGAAAGACATCTCAAAAAATAATTATCAGACATAACAGAATAGAATGAATGAAAGAGATCGTTGAATAGGTGGAAGACATTTCCTTTATATACAGTTATCAACATATGACAACAGGGTAGGCCAATCTAATGCAAGGCATTAACCCCAATATAAATTATACATTTCCTTTATATACAGTTATCAACATATGACAACAGGGTAGGCCAATCCAATGCAAGGCATTAACCCTTGCAATATAAATTATAATTACCCAAGGTATCAGAGATACCAATTACACACAACCTAATGGACCTAACAGAACACCACAAGTATTAGTGACTCGAAGGAACCTGTAAAGATTGATTTTACGTTCTAACATGTTTTACTAGTCATTACTAGTAAAAATTATTCCAATATGGTTGTTTTCAATTGTTTTTCATTCACCCTACAATTTCTTTACTAATGTATTTTAGTCTACCACCTGGCTTACTGACTAGTAAGCACGTTGCAGCTTTGGCTTCCTCATTGAGACCAGGTTGAACTCCTTGCCCATGACATAATTAGATGGATATTTGAAGCTTCCTTCCGTCTCTTGTAGTATCTCTTTTTATCTTCCTTTGGCAGTTCAGCTGATAGTGTTCTAATTGCTTCTCTCCTTTCAAATGATATACAGATTTGCCATTGGACCAATTTTGGCAACTAGCAGTCTTAAATACTTATTAGTGAACGTGTGATTTTTTGATTTGTTTATAGTCGTATTAAGATTGTACATTTTAATGTAAGTTGAACTATATTGAGCATATTGTTTGTTTCTTTATGCACAGGTTCATTTTCTCGACAATGCACTCTTCTTCGCTTCAAAGTAAGGAAAATTTATTTAGTTTGATAGGCTATATTCACTAGAGTTTTAGAAAGAGCTTTACTTCATGGAGACGTGTTTGATGAATTACCAATTACAACCTTTTGAGTCAAATTTGGTACAGGTGAGAGAGTGAAAAGCACTCCTTGGGAGGATCTCATTGTGATCGTTTGGCTTTTTGTGATACTGATAGTTACTTCAATGCTACACGGCAAATCTTACATTACTTTTAACCGTGGGAACAGCCCTAAAGCCAGAGTTTCATGGACATGTTCTGAAGTGCAAGGGAAGAGTGATGTTCCTATTGGCTTCCAAGCTGGTTCATATGTGGGGGGACTTTCTCAACAAGCTGGGCGTGACTAAGGACAGACTATGGCTACCTTTGCAAAATGTTTCTAGCTATGCCTCCGGAAATGCTATCCAGAGGCCCAAAAGACAGGTGGTGTTGGGGCAATTGTAGACTGAGCTTCCACATGCACAGTTGTTTTTGTCTTGGAGAGTGAAGGATTCAGGATCACATGGATGCAAACAGTTTATCATCGAATGGCTGGGGATATTAGTAAGTCTCTCATCAATATCTTTGCATATTTTCTGGATAGAAGCCATTACAGATTGTAATAAAGAATTGAACAGTTGGGGTTTGGGTTGTAGGCAGATTGGTAAGGTTTGAGTTTGCTGCCAAGCTTTGTCCTAAGGACAAAACAGAAGGCAGTTAAACAATTAAAACATTACACTGATAACTTATCAAAGTATATGTAGCCCTATATGTGTCAAGTAGACAAGCTAGAGAACATGCCTACAATCATATTTATTACCCGTGTTACTTTTATGCTATTGAACAATGCTTGAAAGACATAGGGAAGATTTTTGGGTCAACAAGATAAAGTAAATGAGCTCCATATTAGTTGATAGGTGCATGAAGTTCATATGTAATCACCAAACATCATTAGCACTATTCAATATAAAAATTGATGAGATGAATCCTACAAACTATCCCTACGACTACTTTGCATCCTATTTTATTTTGGTGTGCTTGAGGATGCTTGAGTTGCAGGAGCCCTTGCAAATTACTGATTTTGACACAGGATTGGACTAGGTGGC
Source organism: Taxus chinensis (assembly GCA_019776745.2). Classification (NCBI taxonomy): domain Eukaryota; kingdom Viridiplantae; phylum Streptophyta; class Pinopsida; order Cupressales; family Taxaceae; genus Taxus; species Taxus chinensis. The sequence goes on from CM034149.1 coordinate 163,572,016, forward strand.
GTGAGTCTGGAACAGAGAAAGGGAAGATAGTAAAGGAAGTGGTGTTAAGGGAAACATTTTGGGTTGATTTGAAATACATCACATCAATTATAAAGTCTGTTTTTAGTGTCATCAAATATGCAGGATTCTAAAAGCCCCAATCTTGGTGATGTATCTACTGCAATTGTGGAGTTGGAAGAAAATGGAGAACTACAACGAATTCATGCTATTAAGTGAGTTCGGCTCTTCCACTATGTGAGTTCCACCATGATTCATATTCAGCCCATCATTCAACATCAGCTGGGGAAGTTGAACACCTCACTTCATATGGGGTCTGCTTTCTGATAACCGGACTGGTATCCGTCGCTTGTGTAGATCTTATCCCTTTGGATGACAATCTGATCATCCTTTCATAAGGCCTTTAAAACGAGACGCGTGATCTCAACTAGGCTTGCACGCTTTTAAATTGGACCGGCCTCGGACTTACTAACATTGACTGGGTAGGAATTTATAATCTAAGATGGTTAGAATGTATGATTTACATATATTTAAGAGAGTTTGATATCATATGTATTTGATCCAGGTAGCTACAAACACTTGCAATTTGCCTCCTTTCCCAAATAGCTCCTCTACCTATGAGAGGACTTCATAAGCAACAAAAGCTACGTGGCATCTTTAGTCCGTGCCTAGGCTTACCTCTACGAGAAGTAGTAAAGCTGCTGTGCTACAGTGGGTTTGGCCTTCTATGGATCGCAAGTCACCTTGTATGTTTCTCAATTACAAACTTGCAGATTGAGTGGTCTTTACTTTGCCTAGGAACCAAGGAGGATAGAACAAACAATACTATGCAGACATTGATTAAGGCTTTTCCCTTGAGGACAAGGATGATAGTTCCAGTGAGGAGGAGTTTAGGGATGTTGCTTTAGATGTTGATTCTAATTTTTAGGCTGAAACTTGTCCTCTTTTTTTGTAATATTGACAATTGTTGGTGTATTTGAATTTGAGATTAATGATATGAATATCAACTATTGTCACTTGATCAATCAAAATGGTTTTATAATTTATTTCAGCTTATTTAATTTTAAGTCTCAAATTGAAATGGTTTTATGAAATTATGTATAACTATATTTATTAATTAATAATTTAAATGTACTTGATATTTATGCTTTTAGCTTATTTAAATCTCAAATGGTTTTATTTCATCTTATTTAAGTCTCAAATGATTTTATTTCAACTTATATATATAGTTTAGTCACCATATTTTTATATTTTAAATATTTATATATTTTTTAATCAGTCGTCCCCCCACCATCCTCAAAATTTAGAAAAAAATTGTCGACCCGGAGTCTTAGGTAGTACTGTTGCAAATTTATTTTTTGAAGATAATCATTCTAGGAGGGTTTTTGTTGATCAATGATGTCCGCAACCTTCTTCTCCGCAACTTCTTTCGCTTCCTCGTCCGCAATGGATAACAGGTTGTTCGAACCCCTAAACTCGTCTAACTTTCATGCCTAGAAACCAAAGATGGGACAATTGCTCTAGTCCATAGGCCCATGGAGAGTGTTTCATGAAAACATTCTTGTGTTCACCTCAAACAAGGATAAGTATGCCTATGCGTGCAATCAGGATGAAGCTCTCAAATAGATTGGTGATCCATAGGGATCCAGAAAAACACACCATTCCATCAGATCCATCAGCACCAAAAAGGAAAAGTGAAGAAAAATGAGGAAAAGGAGGTTTTGCCTGCATTTTAACAGAACCGTCGCTCTGCGCAAAGCGGCGGTTGCAAAACCACCGCCCAGCCAGGGCGGCGGTTCTATAACCACCGCCCAGCCAGGGCGGCGGTTCTGTAACCGCCGGACTGCACCGGGCGGCAGTCCTGACACTTTTGACGGAAAAAAAAAATGGAGCTCGAAACGATTCGAATTTGAATCGTTTGACCTTTTGTCTCTTCCTTGCCTCAACCTTTCACATTTTTCAGTGCACGGGAGCACTTGGGAGAGGCTATAAATTCGTGTTACGAGCAAAAGAATAGATCAGAGGACAGCAATTGGAAGGGATCGTCCAAAGAGATGAATAACAATTGTATTGTTTGAGAACAAAGTTGTAAAGGGCAAGTGAGCAGAGATTCTTCAGTGTTGGAATAGAATTGTAGGAGTAAGGTGCAAGAATTAGAGCAAGCAAGTACTTGGAAGGAAGGTTTACATTGTTGCTTCTTTTCATACTTATTGTAATCTGTAAAATTTGATTATTGGCCAATACAAGTGGGAAGAAAGAACAATTTCCCTTCCTGACTGGTTTTCCCTCAAATTGGGGGTTTCTAGGATAAAATTCTTGTGTTGTGTGTTTAAGTTTTGTTGGCACTCTCTTTAATTCAATTCTAAACACTAGATAATCAGTCACTAAGGCTCTAATCTTCATCAAATCTGTCATTTTCCAAAGAGAAAGTAGAACAGCAAATTATTGTGATTTTGTGAATTTCCAAAGTAGAGGTTTACAAATCAATTCCCCTGAATGTGTCTAAGATTTTGCAGTTTCACATAGATGAATCCGAAACTCCAAAAGAGGTATGGGAAATGTTTGATAGATAGAAAACTATATTTTAATCTCCACGAGGCCAAAAAAAATCTTATGGGACAGCAGACCCTGTCATTTTTGCTTTTTGAATTTCTGATCTCCTACTGATCATTTTCTCCACCCTCTCCTTGGTGAACACATCTTGTAACAAAGTTAAATCATTTGCATATTTGGTCTGGATGTCATCGTAAGCATTACACTCCAAAATAAAAGTGTTTTTCTAATTCCGCTACCCCAACGGTGCGAAAGACAAACTCTCTCTTCCCATGCCTCTTTTGGCCTTCTCTACCTACCTGTTTCACACCGAAGCTGATGTGAATTTGTCCTTAACTATTAATGAGAAGCTTTGATCTCCGAGGGATATTATCCCCTATATAGGCCTTTTGTTGATGATCACAAGCAAAGTTAAATTCCTCAAGGTAATATTTTTTCCTTTCTCCCTAATGCTTTATCCCACATAGACTTGTTGAAATTATCCATAACAATGACCTTTATTTACTTATTACTACGACATGCATTCAAGTCAATGTATCATTTCTTCATCTACTTGTTCTTTTGATTCATCCAGGGCTTTTTTTTTGCACAATATCTCATTACTTGGGCCATCTACTTGCCTCCATCTACTCATATTTTTTTTAATATCTGATGAGACCCCCACCATAGCAATGGCTTCAATTGGAGCTGCCCCAGTTTTAGCTAAAAGAATCTCATATGGGACCGATACTTTTAGTTTGAACTTGCTTGTGATCATGCATTTTTGAATTCTCTCTAGTTGCTTCCATTTTGAGTATGAAGTGTTGCTAGCCCATAGTTCGCACCCATAAAGCACCACCGGAATTACTAATAGACCTATCGGAGTGTGCAAAGATCCTGGCTCAACGAATGCACTATGTAGTTGCAAGACTCAAGAAATCACAAAGAGGAAGATGCAATATGAATGAATCTCAATCACTCAACACATGAACTTAATCAATAATCTAATCAACTGTATTTACCCACTCCCGAAAAGCTCACAAAAGAGGTGTACATATAAGAGAGTGAATGTATAACTCCTATAATAGTGAACAACACTCCGTGAATAGGAATGGGAGATACAATCCTAGAATAGCTAATCAAATCATCAACCAATCTAATGTAACTCCTATGACACACTAATCTAATAATGAGAGTTAAGAAACTCCTATGACATATGACACCTAGATACGACACATGCCACTCAAGTATTACATATGACACCTAAGCAAGCTTACACATGAGAGTAGGGATACTCTCTGTGTGTGGGAAACATTCCAAATATGTAAGCAAATACAAGGAAAATAATATCCTACACCAACAAGACCAAAAAAGTCTAAGTAGTTCCCAATCCCATAACTCCACTTCTCTGCATCTATTTTGTAAGGCATACAGTGCTCTCCAACCTCTCAAAGTTTTCTTCTTCCTCCAACATATATTGTTGTTGAAGTCAATCCCAAGGTACTTATACTCAATTTACTTCTTCTAGAATACTTCCTTCAAAATAAAATTCAAGTTGATTTTTGTTCTTTCAATCGGAGAAGCTCATGATCTCGGTCTCAGTGTTCTTAAAAAGCTCTTTGGTAAAGTAAATGAATTCAAGATACTTCAATTAGTTACAAATTTGAGTGCTTGTTTGCCCTCTGATTTTCTATCTATTAAAGATTTTTTTCTAAAATTCAAATCACTTGTATCATGACTAAAAACTGGTAGTAGATGGTGAATGTATACTTTTGATCATGCCTAAATTGGTCCTTATAGTGTGTTTATATCCACGTTTTAGTCCACAATGGATGTTTTCCAAGAACATTTCAAGATGCCTACTTTTGAGCTACTTTGAGAAAGGCTTACTTGCGAACAAACAAAATTGCGAACACTTGATGCCTTGCCTAGCTCAAGTCATGTACTAGTGACAAATTCCTTTAAGGGAAAATAGAAACCACAACCAAAATTAAGACCGCCTCCAGCAGAGTCACACAATCCTTCTCTAACTACAATAGAGACCTCAACACTTTCAAATTCTAGCAAGTCTCAAGTTTTTCAAGAAAAAGAAGTTTTACAACCTTTGTCCACATTGTAGCAAACCTAATCATCCCGATTATAAATGCTATAAGAGAATAGACGGATTGGAAGCAAAACTGAAGCAACATAAAATTGATGTTCCTTCCTCCACAAATACAGGGAAAGGAAAAGCTCTTTCTCCTAGGTCTTGTTCTCCTACAACAGATCGATGGATTTTTTTTCTTTTGCTTCTCATCCTCTGACTCACGTGGTTTTTTGAGTTCTCTTTCTGGTTATAACACTTCTCATATAATCATGGGCAACTCTTCAAAAGTTGATGTTTTGCATTCTGGTTCGATGCAAATACAGAATGGGTGCATTAATGATGTAAACTTGGTACCTGAAATTTCATCTAATTTGTTGTCTATCAAATTTGTAATTTTGGTTCTGAGAAAACTGTGGAATTTGCTCCACAAAGTGTTGTAAATAAAGAATAATCTGATCCACAAGATGTTGTACCTATAGGTGTAGTGGGCCATCGTTCAAACCTATATGTATTTGATAAGTTTGATACCTCTATAGGGTCTACACTTGTTCATGCTGACACAATGAGAAAACTATGGCACAAACACTTTGGTCACGTGAATTACACCCATATGGCTACCCATGCTTATATAACCCTCACAATTCTATAATTAATAATTGTATCTACAGTAGCTGAGCTCGTAGAAAATAGCTAAAGGGCTTCTCAAGGTCTCCAGTTGTGATGGTGTTTGTATGTAATGTCCCTTTTAGGGCATCAAACGGAAAATAAAGGTTTGGGCTCAAACCACAACCAACGAACTCTAATGTTTATGACAGCCACCAAAATATTACTTCAAACCCTTATGGAAACAAACTGAAAATGCAATTAGCAACAAGAAGAACTCTGAATTTTTATGACAGCAACTGAATTCTGAATGTTTTATGACAGCCAACTGAATTGTGATGACAGCCAACAATGATTCCACACAAACCCAGTTGCAAACCATTATTTAATCTCCTAGGGCAGCAAACTGTAATGGCACTTCAATGGCATCAATTCCCATACAACACAAGCTGAAAATGACATAGGATGCTTCCAAATATTTTATTCAACCATGGTGTTTGTTGAGTTCTCTTTCTGGTTATAGCACTTCTCAGATAATCATTGGCAACTCTTCAAAAGTTGACGTTTTGCATTATGGTTCACTGCAAATATAAAATGAGTGCATAAATGATGTACTCCTGGTACTTGAAATTTCATCTAATTTGTTGTCAATCTATCAAATTTGTAATTCTGGTTCTGAGAAAATTGTGGAATTTACTCCACGAAGTGTTGTAAATAAAGAATTATCTTATCCACAAGATGTTGTAGCTATAGGTGTGGTGGACCATCGTTCACACCTTTATGTATTTGATAAATCTGATACCTCTATAGGGTCTTCACCACTTGTTCATGCTGACACAATGAGAAAACTATGGCACAAACGCTTTGATCACCTGAATTACAGGTATCTACAGTAGCTGAGCTCACAGAAAATGGTTAAAGGGCTTCTTAAGGTCTCCAGTTGTGATGGTGTTTGTCCAAGATGCATCATTTGAAAACAACGTTAGGATCCCTTTCCAACGGGGAAAGCTTTGAAAGGTAAGGCTCCACTTGAGTTAGTACGTAATGATTTAATGACTTTTACCACTAGGTCATTTTCTATTTCAAAGCATGTACTAACTTTCGTTGATGATTTTACTCGAAAGACTTGAGTATATTTTTTGCAATATAAAAGTGAAGTATTTCAGAACTTCAAGGCCTTCAAGGCTTTTGTTGAGAAACAATCAGGACTTTCACTAAAAAAGTTGTGGATACACAATGGGGGGAATATATAAGTAATGCTTTTTAGCATTTTTTCTTGATCAGGGTACTTTGCATCAATACATAGTATCTTACACCCCTTAACAAAATGGAGCAGGTGAATGGAAAAATAAAACACTCAAGGTAATAGAAAATTGCATGATATAGTCCAAGGACTTAGCACTTGAGTTTTGGGATGAAGCAATAAATTGTGCAAATTTCATGCAAAACCACATTCCCAACAAGGGAATGTGAGATAAAAATCCTGAGGAGCCTTGATCAAGAGAAAAACTTGATGTTTTTGGATTTCACATCTTCGGAAGTAAGGCTTTTGTGTTTGTTACGAATGATAAGTGCAAATCTATGGAGAAGAAGAGGTAATAGCTCATTTTTGTTGCTCATTGCGGGGATGTTAAGGCATACCACCTTTTTGATCCCGTCACACATGATGTCTTCTTTCAACGAGATGTTAGAGGTGATGAGAATCTCATTTCTTCATAGCCAACTTCTGAGTTTTCTCCATCATTGGCTTCACTTCCTACTCAAAATAGAGATGGTATACTTCCTGATATTGATGACAACACACCTGATGATCCTGCTCTGGCTCCTCCTACACATAACATGCCCAAGTGAGAAAAATCTACTTTGCAAGCAACTAGTTCTTTGGTTGGTGATCCTTTTGATCCTCGTCACACTCGGTCTGAGAATTCTAATATTGTTCTTAAGATCCAAGCAATTTCTACTGATACAATATTGTTTTTTGAGGAGACAAGCAAACCTGATTGGAAAGCTACTATGCAAGATGAATATTCTTCACTCATGAAGAATAACACGTGGGAGTTAGTGCCTCTTCCTAAGGGAAGAAAACTTGTGCATTGTAAATGGTTCTATAAGACCAAATATGCTGCAGATGGTTCTATATATAAGCACAAGGCTTGTCTTATAGCGAAGGGATTCTCACAAGTAGAAGGGGTGGATTACTCTAAGACTTTTTCTTTGGTTACAAAAATGGATACCATTCACCTTGTTCTCTTTCGCTGCATCACAATGATCGTCGGTCTATCAAATGGACGTGAAGAGTGCTTCCCTACATGGTGATCTCCAAAAGGAGATCTATATGGAGCAGCCTCAGGGCTTTGTGCAGGACTCTTCCTTGGTATGCAGACTTGCTCATTCTTTTTATGAGCTTAAACAAGCTCCTCAAGCTTGGTATGAGAAGATGAAGAGTTTTCTGCTGAGTTTTGGCCTCTATCATTATGAATTAGATCGCAATGTTTACATCCAGAAGCAAGGTGAGGATCTTTTGATTATATGTTGATGACCTAATCCTCATAGGTGATTCAGTCTCCGTGATTTAGGACACAAAGCACATGTTGATGGAAATATTTGACAAGACAGACGTGGGACTTTTGCACTATTTTCTTGGCCTCCACGTTCATCAGTCTCCTAAAAGTATATTTATTAGACAACAAAATTTTGTCATAGATCTTCTTCGTCAGTTTTGCATGGCTGATTGCAAGCCCTCTCCCATAGCTTATCACTCGAGTATTGAGTTGACTATTGACTGCAAGTCTAGATCAGTTGATCCCACTTTGTATAGACAAATGGTAGGTAGTCTTTTGTACCTAACACATACGCATCCCGATATCACTTTTGTTGTTAACCTGGTCTCTCGTTTCTCCCATGAGCCTCATGAGAGTACCTTGCAGGCAACTAAGCATATTTTGCACTATATTTGAGGCACTATACATTTTGGAATTCAGTACACACCAAAGGGTTCTTTTAAAATTGAGGGATTCAAAAATGTGGATTGAGGTGGTTGTATTGATACCTGTCACTCTACTTCTGGATTTGTTTTTCACCTTGGCTAGGGTCCTATTGCATGGGCATGTAAAAGGTAGACTGTTGTTTTTTTTCTCTTCGACCAAGGTTGTCTATTGAGGTATTGTGAAAGCTGGACAAGTGACACTCTAGCTTCAACAACTACTTGGTGAGTTTGGTTTTCCATGCAAAATCCCACTTTTCATAATTCCATTGAGCTAGCACACAACCCTAGAGAGATTCAGTGGACCAAGCAAATAGAGATTCACATGCCCTTCATTCGGAAGATGGTCCAAGATGGAGTTGTTTGTTTGGAATTTGTGCCCATTGCTGAACAGGTTGCTGACATCTTCACTAAGCCCTTGGCTTCTCCTCGTTACCTTTAGTTGTAAGCATTTTTTGGGGTGAAGGAAGTTGTACTTGGAAGGGATTTTGGTTGAGTCCTTTCTTTTTCATGTTTGTACATGGGTACCTTATCTGATCTAGTAGCCGGGACCCAGATTCAGCATGTTTTTTCTCCCTAGAGGGTGTTAAAGTGCGTTCACATTAGGTAATGCTTTACTTATTTCCTACCTAATCTAGGTTGTGTTCACACTATGTTAAGCTCAATTAGGGAGTTTGTTATGGTAACTATGTTGTTTCTATTCAACAACCTTGGTTTACGTATTTGTCATTGTTATTTAGTTTCAACAAATTTGTTATTCGCAACAAATTCATAGTTGTGAACTTGTAAAGCCTATTTAATAGGCATTCTTGTAGAATGAAATATTGAGAGAGTGGTGCAAAAATAATGAAATATTATATTGTCGGGTGTTGTTGTGAGCTTACATTGTCTTGTTGAGGGAGATTCTGGAGTGTGTATCAGATTGAAGGCTTAAATCCTGATGGATTCACCTGCCCAGATCCTCCTGCCTATCCCTATACCAAGGGCAACACAATAATATAAAAAATTTACCTGACTTCATAGCTGCATGAGTGCCTTTGATTTTAGGAACATTGAGAAAGCCAGCTGAACATCCTATTAGTGCTCCTCCGGGAAAAACAGGCTTTGGAATTGACTGCAATCATAGACAGTTATTAAGAAAGGGGAGAAAAAAAAATCCAAGACTCATATGACGGTTCAATATCACAAAGGAATATCATGTACCCTCCTGAAAAATAAAAGAAACAAATTCAAGTGTCTTACAATACCTGAAACCCACCTTCATTCAAGCTGCGAGCACCATACTGAACAACTCTTCCTCCTTCCAATACTGGCTTGATGGCTGGATGTTGCTTAAATTTCTACAGTACCCATATGAACCATTGAACCAGATGTCTTTCTACTTTCAAAAAAAATAAAATCACCTCAACCACATAACAGTGCACGCTAAATTCATCTCTGAGAACCAAAATCAATCTATGGGTAGAACCTTAAGATTCAAATATTGGAAAAACTTGGGTTCATACTATTTTTTTACTACCTAAAACTTCTAAGAAAACAAATTATCTGTTGATATCATTTGCAAAGACAGCAAACAAGAATGTCCTGTTTAGTTACTAAAAACATTAAGCAACCTACAAAGCAAGATTGGCTTTAAAATGCTTCTTCAAAATTTTATTCTACAAGTACTCGAATATAACATAAACAGTGTTGATATGCCATTTATTCAATCATTTTATTAATGAAATCTATATCATCACTTAACTGCTTCTCAATGGGTGCTTATGTAAGCATTATTCCCTACATCTTCTGCCTAGGACTTTTCTACTTGTGGTTACTAAGCAATTGAATTTCCTATAAAATTTTACCGATTCAATTAGTCCTATCACTGACGATCATTTAAAATTTCCAAATAAAAAAAAAACAGAGCATCCAATATTTCAAGTTACATGTCCAAGACATAATGCATTACCTCAAACTATGTAGCACTAATCAATAACAAACAACCTTTGGTTCTGAAAATGTATGGCTGGATTTCTTATAATGTAATTGTTGCATTCAAGTTGCAAACTATTTTAGAATGCATGTTGTCGTACAATACCATCTTAAAATGTTCGCTAGGTTTTTTGACATCTTTATAAAATTTCTCAGAACACGTGTAATCATCATAGCCAGAAACATAATACTATTGCACAGTTACATTAACATCAGAAAGTACCTCTAATAACAATGCAAGAATATAGAATACGATAAACGGTGCATCTGTAATGTTCATCAAAAAGTGGTATAATGTTATAATGATGGATCTATACACAACGAAACCCTTACAATGTACATTACATGTCTTCTTTTAGGAAAATTGACATCCACGTTGATCGATAACATAACAATTATTAACCTGGTCTTTTTCCTTTCACATCTGGCCTCCTTCCCCTTCTACCCCTACTACGGAAAAAAAATCAGGTGTCCGTGCTAAGCAGATTAGTTTTTTACCTTAATCAATTGCATGGAATAGGAGCCCGTTAAATCACATGTCACACCAAATAATTACAAAAAAAATAAAATATTCAATTTGATGACCAGTATATTTATATGCATAAACCTTGGTTGTTTGTCCTTCATGTGAAAAGTAACTTGTATGGATTCGATTCATCAACTCTTAACATTGAATTTGTTTCCACAAAAAGTATCTTACTCTTCATGCTATTAATGAGAACCCTAGTCAAAAACATTCTAGTCTTTCGCTATTTTGTAGACTTTAGGAAGGCCTTTGACTCTGTTTCAAGACATCTTTTCCATGGGTTGCATTCTACTAGTGTCTCAAACATCGTCATTATATCCATCATGAGACAGTGGTTTGCTGAAGTCTAACTCCCCATGGACTCTCTGATTTTGTCAAGGGTACTATTGGAGTCAAACAAGGGTGTCCTCTCTTAGTGATTTTTTCGGATTTACATTAATGAGCTGACGGAATTTATTAGGCATCGTACTATTGTTGATGATGATTATATGGTGCATCATGTTCTTATTGTTATCCTTTTTTTTGCTAATGATGGGATCCTCCTTTCTCGTCGCCCTAACAATTCATAGGGAATTATGTCCTTTCTCACTATTTTGATTTTTGCCAGGGTTTTATTAATCTTAGTTGCACAACGGTTATGATTTCAAGTTCAATGCCTCTAAAATGCTCTTTCCAAGTTCTAGTTCTCCTACAAGGAGAGACTCTGAAAATAACAGCAAAATGTGCTTATTTGGAAGTAATTACCGGCTCATCTCTCAATTTGAACCCTACTTGCATCTTTCTGAGGTACATGCCTCACCCTTTGTCTTCGAGCGTAGTGCTTTCAAATACATTTCCAACATATCCCTTTGAAGATGTAACTCCTCAATGTTGTCATTAAACTCACTGACCTTTATGCGTCAAATATTTGGGCACCAATAAAGGGCTCACTAATTGAGCATGCATTGAGAGGGCTAAGATTGTCCTGCTTCAACCTATGATCAGTGGCAAACAAACAACTCCACAACACATTGTCAAAAACACATTCACTGCCCATTCCTTCGACTTAAGAATTTCTTCAGGCTTCTTTTCTTTACAAACTTAGGTCTCTACATGACTCAACCTCGTGTCGTCGGAGACACCCGTATTTGGCCCTTTGTTCTTTTCAAAGAGTCGCCCCCTCGGGTCACACCAAGTGTTAATGATGCTGGTACTTTGAGGCAAGTTTGCTGCTTCATCTATTCTATTGATCGGATTCCTCCGCTCATATGCTCATCAGATAATCCTCCTCGTGTTCTTCCCACGATGGATGCGTCTTGTCCACAAGATGGCTTTCTATGCTGGGATTTCTTACAAATTACAGATGATACCAGCGTCCAACATATCTTCAACACCATTGTCACGTGGCTAGGGAATCCTCTTTGTCAATATAGGGTTTGTTTCCACTAGTTACGAGTTGAGCCAAGCCACCATATTCCTCATGTCAATGGGATATATTGAATTTCCTTTCTCCATAAGGTGGAGAACAAGGAGCAATTCATCTTCAGCTATCACATCTACTATAACACATTTCAGGGAGGTAGTATTGTTCATACATGAATTCAAAAGGATTCTTATCCATTCTTTTTGGTTATCCCAAGCAAAGGTGATTATACTTTTTTCTTCTGGAAGTTGTTACTTTCAAATGTAGGGCATCGAAGCAGACATCCAGCACTACTAGGCTGATTACCTCCTTTCAACTCTCTTGGAGGTAGAAAGTACCTTGGTTTCAACTCATCCTCACGATTGGTGATAGATTAGTGAGACAATGCTTACAAATCCATGCTGCTACTAACATATCACAATCTTTTCCCTCCTTTACTAGGTCTCGCATATCCACTTCTACTCGGCGTTGAGGCACATTTACATTCTCTTTTCTTGTATCTTGGCACATGGAAAGCATCACTAGTAATCTCTAACTCTAGAGACTTGCCAACACTCAGTATAAGGAAATATTCTAGAGGAAGTGCCCTGCTTCCTCCAAAGACAACCAACCGGACACCCTTAAACCTACGAATTTCTCCCATGGAAATCATCAGATTCTGCATTGGTCCAGTTGTGATTGTGGATGATTGTGTTCTCAATTGCGCTTATGCTCTCAGCAATGATTCAAGCTTGTGACAACCTAGCATCAGTCTTCAGCTTTGGTCTTCATCTGCACGTTGTTTCCTTTGAAAGGTCCTCCCCTTGCATGGCAAATGTATTTGGGGACATCAATATAATTTTTCTTTGTATGCCATAATGGTTCCCATTCTCCCACAGTTTGTACATATCTCCAACTCTAAGTCAACCTCACTAACCTTGACTGGTTGGTGGTGTCAGAAAGCGATTTATTTCACAATTTCTGAAGAAATCAAGAGAATGAATCTCCATCCCAATTGGGGACTTATATTGCTTTTGAAAACTTTCCCACTCAAAAATAGATGTGAATTCAAAGTGAAATTGAGCTACTACATTGTATTGTTTCTGTATAATATATAATATTGTTTCCACATAACCGCTTGCCCCAGCCATGAATAATCCCAAAAATTAAATATAATCATACAAACACATATACTGGGTTGTAAACACAACACACCAAAAGGCTTAATTTTAACATGAGAATACCAAGACAATACATAACAAAATATATTTTTTAAAATGTTAAAACTAATCTTTCTGATCACAACTATAATGCTTACAACAAACCACACGTCTCTAGGTTTGCATACATAATACAATCATGTTGGGCTTCTGAGTGATGACCAAATCTAGATTTTGTGATCACTTGAAAAACCCAGGCCTCAAAAGAAAACCCCAACTATGGATGCCAATGTCACCTTTCATGATACTCTCACCAGTGGTTCTCCCAATAACTGATTCCTTTTCCACACCATCTTCCTTATAGTTGACAAGCTCTTCTTCATAAGCGCAACTTTCCTTTGATTATCCCATGTTCACTTCAATTTTAAAGTAAAACACTGAAGATAGAAAGGTAGGTATGGAATAGACCACCTCTAAGGTAAAGAACAGACCTGATGCCACCACCGCAGGATCTCATTGCAAAGAAGAATTTCCGCATTGCCAATGTACAAAAGTAACGTACTGACAAGTTTCTGCCCTTGCGGTTGGTAATACTGAATTTAGTAGATCATCCCAATGCTCTACAATAAATTCCATTGATAAACAGTTCATTAACAAAAGAGTAATCCATTTTCAGCTGTCTGTTATACCATGCTTGTCCAATATATCTGATTGCAAAGAAGAATTCCCCCCTTGCCAACGTATAAAAGTAACATACTGACAAGTTTGTGCCCTTGCAGTTGGTAATAGTGAATTTAGTATATCATCCCAATGCTCTCCCCTAAATTCCATTGACAAATAGTTTGTTAATGAAAGTGTACTCCATTTTCAATTGTCTGTTATACCATGCTTGTCCAATAGTGTGGCACATCAATGTCATAGCATTTATTCCCATGGTCTCCCTCAATGAAGGCTGCATAGATAAATATAGTTAGGGAGGCAGACATGCAAAGGCAGCCATACATTGTTTATCATAATAAGCATGTCTGTAAGAACTGTGTAGTAGATACAAAACCATGTTCATTTGCTCAACAATATCGCATAGTCATGTAGAGACATGGGTACATGAACAGAGGCGCCCTTTTAGATCATGGTATGGCTATATTATATATAAATAGTTACTAGAAGATGTGGGTACGGGGATGGGGATAGGGTCCATGTCCCAATACACGAGTTTCCTAGTGACTGTGCAATATTCCTATGTTGCCAAGAAATGGGTACGAGTACGGGTACGGGTCTGAAACACATAAACACCGATTTTCAAATAAACCTTGGGTACAAAACATTACAGAAACATCCCTACAATATATTATAAAAAAATTTAGCCCATGGACCATAAGAGATAAAGCACTCAAAATATTTTGTATTCATTGAAGCTCAAAAGATTCATCATTCAACATGCTTACAATTTCAATGTTTCATATATACATGATTACAATCTAGATTCTAGAATATATCATCTAAATTTTCCTCATAATCATCTCCATGAATACCACCGACAACTCCACTCCCACTACCTCCACTATCCATCCCTTGTGTAGAACTTCCTAGATCTTCATCATCAATACCATGCAATGGAAGTTTGCAATGTCCCATTTTTCAAATCAATGCCAAATGGAGACTTCTTGCCACTCTCTACCCGTGGCCAAGAAAAATAAGTGAACAAGGGAAGTAATTGAACTTCATTTCAGTTTTCTTTTATTATTTTTAATGTTTTTATTTGGTGTATCACTCCTTGAGGCAGGTCGGCTGGGGTTATAAGACCCCAACAAGAAATTAGAAGATAAAGTAAAGCTTTAAAAGGCCGGATCTCACATATTTGGCCTTTGGCGCTAACCAAGGGATATAAAGGAGGTTGTATGGCCCCATTTGCACATCATCTTTTGGCACATATACACTTATACTTGGTATTTTGGGCTGATTGCTCAATACCTTTCCACTTGAGGACGAAAACACTCTTGTGTGGCATCCAAGGAGGACGAAACCCTTCCTTGTGGCTTAGTGGAAAACGAAAACTCTCCATGTTGGTGAATTGAAGATCTCTATTTATGACTCTCTTGTTGATTTGGATCTAGGGCATCAAGAAGAAGGCCTACAAAAGCTTTGACATATTTTTGGAGCCCCTCTCCTAGGGAGCAACTAGGGTTTGAGTGTGATTTGGTGCCTTCTATGGCACACAATTCATTTATTCTTTGATATTCTGATTTATCATAATTTATAAGGATGGAATCTATAATTTGGTTATTTTTTGAGGAGTTTATCTATTGTTTTCAGCACTTGTTTGCGGTTGCCCTGTTGTTGTCATAATTTTAATTACAATTGGATATCATCTCTAGTTTTCTCCATTTCTTTGATACAAATTGGAAGGATAATTGTTGTCGTACTTAAAATAATTATTCAGAAGTATTTTTCAGCTATTGTGCATGGTTATATGGTGAATTTACATCCCTATACAGTTCGCTGCTAGGGTTTCAAGGAATATTAAAGCTGCTGTTATAAAAATCAGAATTCACTTCACTTGGGGTTTGTGTGGTTTCCTCCTTTTTCAGTTTCAGCCCTAGAAAGGGACATTGCAATGGTATCAGAGCTTCGGTCTTCCCGTCCTAACGGTTTCATGGAAGAGGGCAACAGGGGTTTCCTTTACTATCAAAGGATAAAAGAAATCTGACCAGCCAAGAGAGGAGGATAGTATGGCTCATCAGGATCCTCAAGAAGCCAAGATCGACAAGCTCATTGAAGGGCAAGAGAGATTGGAAAACACCATAGACCTCCTAGCCCTATCCCTTCAAATATTTCATTAACCTAGGGCTCAAAATGGAGACGGCAGCTCATCCGGAGCAATTACTTCACTGCAAACCTTTGGATCAGCTCACGGATCGGCCACTAGGCCTACTTTCCTTCCAATGGAAGAAGCTATTCCGAAGGTAAGAACAAGGCCCTTTATGGGGCAAAGTATTGCCACAAGCTATGAAGAATATATGGCACTTCCAAGGGAGATACGGGAGGCCATTACACTTGTTGAGTTCATTGGTGTGAGCAAAGGGAGGTCTAGGCCGGAGCCAAGACAAAATGTGCCACAGAAAGAGGTGCAAAATGTGTTGGGGAAGATGACTATCTCTATTTTTGATGGATCGAATAAGGGGACAGCTAGAGCATGGATCCAAAAGTTCGATACATATTTGACCTTGTACCCTATGATGGAGGATGATGCCATCAAATTTGCAACCCTTCACATAGAGGGGATTGCTCATGAGTGGTGGTTCCATGGATTGGTGACACAAGAGCACAATGAGATCCAAACCTATGATGAGTTCTATAAAATACTCATTGATAGATCTGATAGAGTTGACTCGGAAGTTCACTTTCAGGAACTTACATAGTTGAAACAACAGTGCATAGTGGATGAGTATGTGGCTGAGTTTCAGAGACTTTCCGTAATGATTATGGATGTCACAGAGAGGAGACTTGTGGGTTTTTCATTGAGGGTTTGACCGAACCACTCAAGGGTTTGTTAGAGCCTTTGATCCTTCGTCTCTTCAAAAGGCAATCAAAAAGGCTTTGGACCTTGAAGGTGTTGCACCAAAAACAAACGCGATCATCGGACATTCCAAGGTTAACTCGAGTGGACAGCCCAAAGGACCCTTGGGACAACCTAGAAACCCTCCCTTGGACCAGCCAAGAAAGCCCTTCCAAAGGATGCCTAATATTCACAAGGAGCTGCCCAAAACCAGCAATGAAGATGAGTCTATAAATGAGCAAAGGAAGAAGAATTTGTGCTTCTCTTGCAAGGATCTAAGGACACCCCGACATCATTGTTTAGGTAAGGGTAAAGTGCATTATATTGAGGTATTTTCGGATTGTGAAGATGATGAAAATTGTGTTGATAAGGCAAAGCAAGATAATATACTGGAAGAAGATTCGGAAAGTTTGGATGGCACTCTTGCTACTTTTTCTGGTGCACCTAGTTATCATCCATTCCGGATGGAGGGTGACCTACAAGGGCAAGGTATCGTAGTTTTAGTTGATGGTGGAGCCACTCATAATTTCATTGATGAGTGCTTGGTGGCCAAGTTGGATTTGAATGTAGAATACTTCAAGGGTTTCACGGTTAAGATAGCGGATGGTTATTCTATGCCATGCACAAGGAGGTATCCCCAACTCCTCTTCACATTGGGAAAACATGAGGTATGTGCTGATTTTTAGTTAATTAGCATGGCTGATATGAATCTTGTGCTTGGGGTCGAATGGTTGCATTCATTGGGAGAGCTCATTTTCAATTACCAAAGTATGAAAATAAGATTTACGGACAAGGGTAAGAAGGTTACGCTACAAGGTATGCTTCTGGAAACACCTCAAGATTGGTTCAGCCCTGCTTCTTCCTCTAGATTGGTTCGGCCCTTCTTCTTACCATCCATGGTTATCCGAGTCATCATAGGCATGCCTGTACTAGGCCTGGCCTCAGGAGACAAACATAAACTACCAGGCATCAGAGAGATAATTATGTATCCAGACAGTGGCATAATAGACAGACTCTTTCTTCAGTTGGTCATCATTCTATTCTCAGCTTCTTCCAGTCGGCCTCGGATGTTAGGAGAGTTGGATCCTCCATCCCCTGATGGGATTTCCTCTTTCTTCTCCTTAGTCGTCTTTCCCCCTTCTTCCTCTCGCTTGTTTTTTCCACCCCCATTTTGGGTGCGTGTGGTTTCTTCTTCCTCTTGGCCATCTCTTCTGGCTTTTGTACTTCGTCTTTCTCGGGAACTCTTTGGTTTTCCCACCTTTTATCGGTGCTCTTTGTTTTCTACAATCCTTTTGACCTACCTTTGTGGTCAGTTGTTGGACATTAATATATTTATCTTATCTTATCAAGTCAAGTACTTGGTAGAAGATACTTTGTCATGGAAGTCATATTTTTGTTCTTTATCTAAGGTAGCAACAAATTGGAAGTCTTTGATTACAGCTGAGTATGTCAAAAATAAGTTTGCTAATGTTGTTTTCGAAGGGGAAATGATTCATGAAAGGTACAAGGTTATGGATGGGCTCATTCTTTACAAGAACCGGGTTTATTTGGTGGTCAAATCAAAGGTGACGGGTAAGATATTGAGGGCTCTTCATGATGACCCATCAGCTGATCATCCTAGCTATTTTAAGACTTATAAATAGGTG
This sequence comes from Taxus chinensis, assembly GCA_019776745.2. Classification (NCBI taxonomy): domain Eukaryota; kingdom Viridiplantae; phylum Streptophyta; class Pinopsida; order Cupressales; family Taxaceae; genus Taxus; species Taxus chinensis. The sequence goes on from CM034149.1 coordinate 163,590,460, forward strand.
AGGGAAAGATTCTATTGGAAAGGTCTAAAAGGGGAAGTACTCCAATACATCTACGAGTGTCTAGTGTGCCAACAAAACAAAGTGGAACATGCATTTCCAGCCAAGCTCCTACAACCACTTCCCATTCCCTCTCAAAAATGGGAAAGTATCTATATAGACTTCATCACTGGGCTGCCCATGGTTCAGGCTAAGAATTGTCTATATGTTGTGGTTGATAGGCTCACTAAATATGCACATTTTTGTCTACTTTCAGCCAAGTACAATACACCTATAGTGCCTGATGTATTGTTTAAGGAAGTGTTTAAACATCATGGGCTACCCAAGGAGATAGTGAGTGACAAGGACAGCAAATTTATGAGCATATTTTGGCAAGAATTGTTTCACTTAACAGGGAACAAACTGGCTCGTAGCACTAGCTACCATCCTCAAACGGATGGGCAAACAAATAGTCAACAAATGAGTGGAAGGCTACCTACGGAACTACATTGATGGGCAGCAATCAGCATGGGTAAAATGGTTTTACATGGCTGAGTTTTGTTACAATACCACCTTCCAAATGTTTATCAGTATGTCTCCTTTCAAAACTTTGTATGGTTATGATGCCCTTACCTTTGTTGAATTGGTGATGGTGGATGGTAAAGTGCCAAGGGCCAAAGACTTGGTCGAACAAAGTCATGATATCTTGAAAGAGCTCAAATAAAACCTCCAACGTGCCCAAAATCAGCAGAAATCGTATGCAGATCAGCATAGGAAAGAGAGGTCATTTGACGTGAGTGATATGGTGTTTTTGAGATTGCAGCCCAATACGCAATCTTACCTCAAACAAAGTGGTACAAAAAAATTGAAACCACGTTTCTATGGTCCCTACAAGGTAAAAGGAAAGGTGGGAAAGGTTGCGTAAAAACTTGATCTTCCAGAACATAGTAGAATACTTAATGTTTTTTCATGTTTCATGCCTCAAAAAGGCACTAGGACATCACATTACTCCCTCTCTTGAATTGCCACCATTGGATGAAGAGGGTAAATTGATTCTAATTCTAAAAAGTATCTTGGAGGTCCATGAAAGGAAGTTAAGAAACCAAAGCATCAAGGAGTACTTGGTTCATTGGAAATGTTTTCCCCTTGAAGATGCCACATTGGAAAAATGCAGCAATTTTAGAGCATCCAAGTTTGCAATTGCTTGAGGACAAGCAATTTTGGGAAGGGAGGACTATAATGCCCCCTTTTTCGAATTGATGCCAAATGGAGACTTCTTGTCACTCTCTTCCCGTGGCCAAGAAGAATAAGTGAACAAGGGAAGTAATTGAACTTCATTTCATTTTTCTTTTATTATTTTTAATGTTTTTATTCGTTGTTTCACTCCTTGACGCAGGTCGGTTGGGGTTATAAGACCCCAACAAGAGATTAGAAGATAAAGTAAAGCTTTAAGAGGTTGGTTCTCATCTATTTCGCCTTTGGCACCAACAAACGAATATAAAGGAGGGCCTCATTTGCACATCATATTTTGGCACATATACACTTATACTTGCTTTTTTGGGTTGATTACTCAATACCTTTCCACTTGAGGACAAAAACCCTCTTGTGTGGCATCCAAGGAGGACGAAACCTTTTTTGGGGCTTAGTGGAGAACGAAAAACTCTCCATGTTGGTGAATTGAAGAACTTTATTGAAGACTCTCTTGTTGATTTGGAGCTAGGGTATTAAGAAGAAGGCCTACAAGAGCTTTGACATATTTTTGGAGCCCCTCTCCTAGGGAGCGACTAGAATTTGAGTGTTTTTGGCGACTCCGCTGGGGAACAACTATCTTTGCAGATCAAAGCTTATCTATTAAAGATCAGAGTGTTTTCCATACAAATCTCAACCTGGCTGAACGTCCATTCACCCGATCCGTGAAGGCACAAGGAAGGACTGATCATTTCTTCAGACTGCAGGAGCAATTCAATTTCAATCATCCTCCTTAAGTTAGAAGCCGTGGATCCAGTCTTTCACCAGGAAGAAGAGTGCAGACACATCCAGATCTGGATCATCTTCAGTATAATCCGGCAGCTGGAATTATTCATCAAGTCTATTCTCAAAGAAGACATACTCCTTTCATGATGCAGAATCACCCACTTGCCCTTGCAGCACCTGTTCCATGGGGTGCAACCTTTGGACCTCTGAATTTGACTCCTTTGCATGATCTACCTAAAGGGACGAGAAAGAATTTTCCAAAATTCTTTGGAGATGGAAAGCAAAACCCGGATGATCATTTGCGGCTTTCTTTATATCCTGTGGAGTACTTGCAGTCGAACATGAAGATGTATCTGTCAGACTCTTCATAGAGACTCTGCATGACTTGGCTGGAGAATGGTTCTACCGGCTAGCTCCTAGCACCATAACCAACTGGGCTACTATGCGGGATGCGTTCCTGAAAAGATTCAAGGCAGCCGAAGATTCCAACACATTGATAACTCAGCTCACTCAGCTGAAGAAGGAGCCACATGAGCACATGCGGGATTTTATTGCAAAATTCCAAAGATTACTGTACAAAATTCCAGCTTCTGCTTCTCTGAATGACGAGAATCAAAAAGTATTCTTCATCAATGCTTTACTTCCTAAAGTAAGCTATCAACTGCGAAGAGCGCGTCCTGCTGATTTGTTAGCAGCTCAAAACATGGCAGTTGAAATTGAAGATGACCTCATCATGGCTGGAAAGATAAAGAGCAACACTTCTAGAGTTGAAAGTTCATCCTCTGCTACTACTTCCGATTCACTACTGCAAAAGTTAGCAAATGAGATGATGCAGATGAAGAAACAAATGGCTCAAGGCAACAATACTGCCCCTGCTCGGAATTTCAACAACCGGAACCAGCAATAACCGGAACCACATTGCTGGTTCCCAAATATTAGCAATTGAAACTGCTCCCAGAAACAACGTGGAGATGAATGAAGAAGACCAGGAAGCTGATGCTAATCAGTTCGAGAATGATGATTTTATAGGTCCTGCTGACGACTCCAACATTAATTAGTTGAACTACAAATTTGAACAAGACGATGAGAAACTTTATGAAGATGATCATGGTCATACATATGCAGTACTTACAAGATCACAAACTCGCCAAGCTGAGGCATTAGCTGACGAACAAAGAAGGGGCATCCCTTTACCTTCTTCTTTAGCTCCTAAAGATAAGAATTCGAGTTCTTCATTTCAACCACAGAAAGTGGCTCAGGTATCTGAATCTATTTCTTCTTTTGACATTATTGATCATGTTAAGAAAACCAGAGTTCAAATGTCAGAAGCTGAATACTTGAGAGCCTTTCCTGAGCAGTTAAATAGGCTAGTCAAATATGTGCAATCACCAAGACAATCAAGTACATCAAAAGGCCTTTTTCCTAAGCCCAAAGTTACTCCACAAAACAACACTGCAGTTGTTAAACCCTCACCATCTTCTGAAAGGGTGGAACCTTTCTATGTCTCCTTATTGCTTAATGGTTTCAAATTAAGCAATTGCATTCTAGATTCGGGTGCTTCTGACAATGTCATGCCAGCTAAAGTTGCAGATGCTCTTGGCCTTACGCTAACAAAGACCATAAAACGGTGCTACTCCATGGAGCGACAAGTCCCTTTAATCGGACAAATCAAAGATGCACAAGTTGTTCTAGCAGCTTTTCCTGACAAAAGATTAAAGATGACCATTCTAGTTGCAGATATTTCTGTCTCTTACGGGATGTTGTTGAGTAGAAACTTCTGCAAAGAGCTAGGAGGAGAAGTAAAGATGGATTGGTCCTGCGTTCATATTCCTATCAAAGGGCTTAACCATAAGCTAGAGCCAGAAAAGAAGTCCAGATACACGGTCACAAAATCTGAGGATCCTAGATCTCAGATTCTTTTTAAGGAATCTGACCGTGGGGTCTATTTCTTGGAAATGGATAAAGACATTCTAGAACCGAAACTTCAACTAGAACCAGAGCCGGCAAAAGAAGAATTGGAAATGGATAAAAGTGTTCTAGAGCAAGAATTTCAACCAGAACCAGAGCAAGCAAAAGAAGAAGAAAAAGTTTGGACTCTGGAGTTTAAAAGCACATGTTGTTCTTTTGGATCAGGAGCTGGCGCGCTACTAATATCTCCAGATCATAAGATATTTCCATACTCCCACAAGCTGATGTTCGAGAACACCAATAATACGGCGGAGTACAAAGCCTTGTTGCTAGGAATGGAGCAAGCTAAAAAGAAAGGAGTAAAACTCCTCAAAGCCCAAGGAGATGCTGAGCTTCTAGTAAAGCAGGTTCGAGGGCAAAATCAAGTCAAAAGAGATAAGCTAGAGCATTACAAAGATAGAGTACTATCTGCCACATTTGATTTTACAGCCTTCTCTATTGACTTCATTCCAATAAATCAAAACTCCAAGGCAGATTCTTTGGCAGTCACGGCAGTACTATTGAATCCGGATAGACCACCATCCATATTCAGACAAGGAAACTATAAAGTGGAGATGGTCTACCACCCCAGAGTCCCTGAACAAACATCTACATGTCTGCATTTTGAGGGGAGTAAATTACCACCATGACAAACAGCCACAGAAAAATATGATCCATGTTATGATGACAATAGTGGAGCAATCCAACCAAAAGGTAACAAAATCCCGAAGGGTTTAGTTTCCTTAGTGGAGACTTTCAACAAACATGATCAGTATCTGAAGAAGAACAAAGAATATGGTGATAGTTTTTCCACAAAAATGCAGCAAATAAATCTGGGAACGAGAGAAGTTGATGCAGACTTACCCACCGTAGAAAGAAGAAAGGATGCGCCACCACCAGATGAAGTTGATAAGGACTTGCCTAGAGTATTTGACAAGAAGGCCAAAGAAAGGAAGTTCGAGATCGGAGACTGGGTACTCTAGTGGGACAAAAGACATGAACCGAAGGGCATGCACGACAAATCTGATTCACTCTGGAAAGGGCCCTTCGTGATCAAAAGAGCTACAAGAATGGACTCTTTCTTCCTAGCCTACCAGGATGGAATTGAGTTACCATTGCCTTTCAACAGGTAGCATCTGAAGCTGTTCAGGAGCTGAAAAAACAGGTTAAAACTTGTATGTATATAAATAAAACTTTGTTTGTTTTTCCTTGTTTTGTTTTTGTGTTGTGTTGTTTTTGTTTGCCTGACCCCGTGCCCAAAAGACAAGATGCGAAACCAGAGATGCTAGGATCTCATCTTTTCCCTTGTCATTCTGACAGAGAAAAAGATGTCCACAGATGGAGCTAGCTGGTGTCCCCAGATTTCATCCTGAAATTTGTGACTACCCTATTCGAAAAAAATTCGTACTTTTAAAATAATGGGTTGTTTTGTGTTTTTATTGCCTGAAAGTTCTTGTATTGGGTCAAGATATTTCCAAAGAGCCATATTAGCTTTTTTCGCCAAATACCCAGATGCCCAAAATTGTTATATTCTGTCGTCGGGATTTGACTGCGGGAAATTTGTATTTAATTATTTTGAGCCTCGTATGAAGCTATTTGCGCTCCGTTTTAACTCTGTTATGATCGAACATATCATTATTCCCTTGTACCAGAAGGATTTTAACAAGGAATAAGTTTTGGGCTTTATTTGTGACTTTTGGCAATTTTTCGTGTTTTTGTGTTGTCCCATTTCGTTTTCTGTGAAATTTCTCTAGAACAATTCCTTTGCCGGGTAAGCCCGATTTTTGGCCTGGAGTAGCTGGAAAACATATACGCACGTTATGCCCGGAGGAAGTCACCATCGGAGGTCTGGATCACTGGGAAAAAGTGAAGTCGTGCACAGAAAAGCCCTTATGGGGTTGGGCGCATTTTTGGAAAACAAAGGATTTAAGCTGCAATGCGAAAAATACAAGCAGCAGGCAAGATGGGAATTTTGTACCTGCCTAGCAAGGTACTTTTTCCCGTGATATAAAATTCACTTAAGCTGCAGTGGGAAAGTTAGAAGCTGCAGGCAGGCGGGAATTTATTGCCTGCCTTGCAAGGTAAAAATTCCCATGATAAAATAAAAGGAAAGTGACTTAAGTGAAATCATGGGATTTTAGTGCCTGCCTTGCAGGGTAAATAATCCCATTGTCAAAGTCAAATCACTTAAGTGGGTCATGGGATTTTAGTGCATGCCTTGCAAGGTAAAGAATTCCATTATGAAAAATTCTTAAAAATAAAATTATATGTGCAAAAAAATGCGACCCACCTTGGGTGATTAATAATGCATTAAATAAATATTTGCTAATATTTATTCACCCAATTTCGACACCTAGGCTTGTGGAAAAGTCAACAAAGGGAAGTGGACAAGGAATTTAAAAATAGAATTTCAAAATTAAATAAATTTAATTTATTTAATGCAGCCCCTTTTGAGAAGGAATTAATACTTTTTAAAGTATTAAATGATTATATTAATTCCTATTTTCAGTGGCTATGGTCAAAGCACACTGTGAAGCTTAAGTGAAGCGAAGTGTGGATGATTAAATTGAATTAATATAATTGATTGGATGGTTGTCCTTAAACATGCTATATTTAAAAGAGAAGAGCTTGATTTTTAATTAATTAATTGCCTTTAATTGTTAAGGCAATTATTAATTATAGAATTGTGAGGGTTATATAAGCATGGGCAGCCATATGGGTGAATTATTTAATTCACATGTAAAGAATTGCAGCCAAGAGGAAAAGTGCGCCCCCATTTGAAGAAGGATTTTTCTCAGGCAAGGTGGAAACAAAGCATTTGAAGAAGGATTTTGCTCAGGCAAGGTGGAAACAAGGCATTTGGAGAAGGATTTTGCTCAGGCAAGGTGGCAACAAGGCTAAAAGCTTCCAAATTTGGCGCATGCTTTGAAGGAGGTTGATCTTTGTCTGCATAATTGTTTGCATAAGTGTTACAGGTGCTAAGGAATTCATTACAGGTGTTTTTCAAAAGAAAAGGAGTTTTTATCAATGTCCAATACATTGCATATATCCTCCGAATCTGAAGAATTGTCCAGATCTGCACCAGTTTTGAAGAATTCCAGTTAAATAAGAAGAAAAAGAATTATTCAGACAAAGATAGACAAAACTATGGCGAAGAAAGATGAAAAAGAAAGCACAACGGAGTCATGCATCACTTCTAAATTTGTAGATATTGGAGATATGGATCTAGGCTCGGAACCTCTTGCTAAATTGATAGACAGATCCAGAGTAGGAAAGACTTCACTCATGCGTGCAGGAGAAACTTCACTCATACGTGCAGATTAAAAGCAGTGGAATTATTCGAGTTGTAGCTTTTCCATCCATAGCCCAGTTGCCAAAGTTTGTTATGCAGGTGCAAATCCATATCCAGATGCAGATGCAGATGCAGATGTAAATCCATATGCAGATCTAGATCCAGATCTCATAGTTACAAAAGCTTCTGGCACAAAGGCTTCATCCTCTTGTTTCGAATGCAACCCGTGAAGAAGTTAGTGCGTGGAAAATTCCTTCCAAGATCCTGTGCATGTGCTCTCATCTTCCAGTTGAAGCCTTCATTGAATTTTCATTCACCCTGAGTGCTTTCTAGAATTTTTAATTGCTCATATGCAATTAAAAATAAGGATGATGAGTTATCTACGGCTAACCTTGCACTAATGCATGTACAGCAGAAGAACTGCAAGCTTCAAGGATAAAAGAGAAGATAATGCGAAGGCAAAATTCTAGCTTGCTTCCAATTCCAACTGCTTGCAATTCCAGCTTGTTTCCAGATCCAACTGCTTCCAAATCCAGTTTGAATCAGCTGCATACAAACATGAAAAAGGACAAAGTCAGCTTTCCTCTTCCTTCTTCTTTCCTCCGACAAAGTAATTGAGCGATCAATTCAATTATACAACTTATGTGATTGGTTTAAAAGCCATTACTTGAAGAAGTCAACTACTTGGAGACAGGTGGCGGACATGCAAAATAGAAGGTTCTATTTTCAGTTACAAATCATACATGTCACGCAAAGAGGAATTCCAGGAGGAAGATTGCCGGTTGTTTCTTTCCAACTTCCACATGTGTCAATTCAACTAAAAGCTTCCAACTTGTAATTGCCCCTCTACATTCTATAAGTAGAGGAAGAACCTTCGGGTTAATAATCAAAATTTCTAAGCAGCAATCTTGTGTTCTAGACTTTGTGCTGAACCCTGGAGAGCAACTTAAAGCAAAGGAATACAAAGGAGTAGGTTTCCAGAGAACTTTGTGTCACGGTGTACTGTGTTTCTTGCTTTAGTCTTAGATCTCTTACTAAACTTTGTGTTATTTTAGATCTCGATCTAGAGCTTCCTTTGTTTTATAATTCTGTGTTCATATCTATTAAGTTTCTTCTATGTGCATGCAATTAGCTCTGCTATCTACTAATTGGGATACACATCTTTCCCATTTCTTCCATGTTTTCCTTTACTTCCTTCTTCTATAAAATACTTTCTTTCTTGAACATCTGCTTACTTGCTGCAGAACTTCTTAGTTATGATTCATGAACTAAGTGGTTAAAGTAAAACCCTTGATAGATAATAACACATTTTTATTGACAAATCTGACACGGGAGCCTCACCGGTTAAATGAGGGAGATTTATCTCATGACCGCCTAGGTTTTGTGCTATGCAGAAAATCTAGCCAACAAGTGTGATTTGGTGCCTTCTACGGCACATAATCATTTATTCTTTGATATTCTGATTTATCATAATTTATAACATTGGAATCTATAATTTGGTTTTTTTTAGGAGTTTATCTATCGTTTTCAACCCTTGTTTGTGGTTGTCTTGTTGTCATAAATTTAATTACAGTTGGGTATTATCTCTTATTTTCTTCATTTCTTTGATACAAATTGGATGGATAATTGTTGTCGTACTTGAAATAATTATTTAGAAGTATTTTTCAGTTGTGCATGGTTATATGGTGAATTTAAGTCCCTATACAGTTCGCTACTAGGGTTTCAAATTTCAAGGAATATTAAAGTTGTTATAAAAATCAGAATTCACTTCACTTGGGGTTTGTGTCGTTTCCTCCTTTTTTAGTTTCAACCTTAGAAAAGGACATTACAAAGTTGGCCAAGAGTAGCAACAAAAGCATCAAAGTCACTGGCCTTAAGATCAATATCTCAGAGTTTGTTAGGACCTCTAGTATAGCCTTCAATCTTGCGTGATAGGATGCGCAAATTGGAATGTACATACACCAAATCCTCAACCCTCTTGGATGCTAACTTGTTTTGTTTGGCTGAGTGGATGAAGGTATATGTACTCCAATTCCACTCTATTGAAGAATTACTAGCCACCTATTACAAAAAAAGGTTGTTAGAAATTTCCAATTAGTAATAATATTATATACTAAGAGCTTAAATTTTTAATTAATAAACAACACTTTTGATTTCATTTTGATATTTTATACCTATGAGAGGATTTTAATGACAACAGGTCATAGGTACTTGGCATCATGGCCATGTACATACCACCACATGACTAGGGTCATGGTGTACTTGTCACATAATGCTTTAATTTCACCCATGCTACAATTAAACGAAGAGACAAAGATCCCTATTTCATAACAAACCGCACTAGCTACAACTAGACCAGGAAAACGCCTCCAAAATGTTGCTTTAGTTCCATTTGCAACTTTTTGGTCATTATATGGTGGTTACCTATCAGGTATCCCAAGTATTTCATTGCTATAATATTTGGGATTCATGGCATAGGCAAGGAGATGCAATGGGGTGGTAATTTTATTACACCTCCTCATGATCACGCTCTTAACTTCATTGTAGAATTTTTCTTTGGGATCTTGCTCCTTTTTTTGTATGATGTCTCCAATTTTTTCAAGCATAGATTCAATGTCATCATATGTTTCCCCTATGCAAGCATGATTTTTTCCTGCATATCTAAGCATGGATAAAATAGGTTCAGTAAAACTGAGCAAGTATTCAATTGTTGCCCACCATCATCATCAAGTATTAATGATTTTATCTTGATGGTTCGTTTTGTGTTTTTTTGCCTCCACACAGACTAAACATCACCAATCATTGTATTGCTTAAGGCTTGTTTTACCCTTACAAGTTGTCTCAAGGTGAGCGTGTGAGAAGCAAATCTTGTTTCAGCAACCTATAAAAATAAATTAAAACAAGTTAATAAAGTATAAAATTAAACTTAAAAGAAATTCAATTGATAATTTTGTTGAAAGTTATAAAATAAAAATTAGAAACTAGTAAATTGTTCCATTACCTTCAGCAACTCCAACCTTGAGAACCTCCTAAAGATAGCTTGATACATGATGATTTGTGACAAACATCTTAATCTCATTTGCCTCCCTATAAATTTCTTGTATCTATGGGATTTTGCCAATCTTCTGTACCATCAAATTCAAGGAGTGTACTGTACAAAGTGTCCATAATATATGCTCATATCTCCCCTCTACAACCCCTGTTGCTCTACTATTTTTTGTATTGTCCGTGATGACTTGGACAACGTTTTGAGGGCCCACCAACTCAATAGCCTCAATCAAAATATTAGCAATAAATTGTGCATATTTCACTTCACCCTCACAATCAATGGCTTTTAAGAACATTGTCCCTTTAGAGCTCATTGCAACAATGTTAATTAGGAGTATATTTCGAGCATCTTTCTATCCACCTGAAATAATAGATACCCCTGAGTCCTTCCATGAATCCCTAATTGGCTGCAAAGAAGTATGTATATGGTCCACTTCTTTCCCTAACAATAATGTTCTAACATTTTCATAACCAGGGCTTTTATACCCTTGTGGTGCCTCATTAATACCTCTCACCATTTGTTGTCAATATGGTGACCGCAACACATTGAAGGGCAGCCCACATACATAAATGCATCGAGCAACCAAGTCATCGGAAATTTCCCTTTTCTCATTTGCAAATGCTTGTTCTAATGGACCTTTTGTTCTCTTTCATGAGGTCTCTTCCTCTAAGTTTGTTGTAACTTCAAGTGGTTTGGTTGGAGTTTGAGTGAAATGATAGTTTGATGGGGTGGGTGGTTTTCTTGAAGCCCTCCTTTGCAAAGGAACGGTTTTAGATCTAGCTCTTGCATCTTACAAGTCAACCTCTTGCTCTTTCATGTACACCAAAATTTGTCTTATCAATCTTGGAACATTTTCTAATCCTTGTTCCCGCTACCCCAATTAAATGAGCTTTGAGTCGGGTATATGAGGACTTGAAATGCATATTGCAATGATTGCATATCCAAGATCGACTTCCACCGTCAATAAGGTTCTCCAGCCCTTGCACATGTCTCCAAAGAGGAGAATTAGGATCTTGTTTTGTGGGATCCACTCCCTCTGGCTTGTTTCCCATGCCTTCCCTGTAAAGCTAAACTGGATGTCATTTATATTTTATATCTCAAAGTTCAAGCCTACACTAAAAAATAAAAAATAAAAACTTAGAAAACAACAAATAAAACTACACCCTACTAATCCTGTTATGCTTTTGATCACCAAGTTCACCGTATAGGCGCGAGCTGAGAGCATACACAAAGTTTAGATTTTTTAATTAAAAGCAACAAAAGAACTCTTTAAAATAGCAAAAGAAATTAAACCCTACGCATCCTATTCTACTTTTGACCACCTAATTCACCATATAGACGTGAGGTGAGAGCAAACAAAGAGTTCAGATAGGGGCGGGCCCCCCCAGATATAGAGGGCGGCTCTAGATCTTACCCCCCCCCTCCCCATAGATATAGATAGGGGGGACATCTATTCATATCTAGTTGGAGTTGAGTTCTTAACCGGCTAGACTAACTATGGAGATAGGGATAGCTTGTTTGTCAATCGAGAAATCAAGAGTCAGCTATAGAATTGATCATAGGCCTATATCTATATCTCCCTATCCCTATCAGATATTGATAGATGGCCCTACCTCCCATATAGAATAGAGGGGGGGCTCATCTATATAGAAGGGGGGCCTCCCTACACATCCTATTCTGCTTTCAATCATCAAGTTCACCGTATAGGCGCAAGGTGAGAGCATATACAGAGTTTGGATGATATTTTAAATTTAAAAAAGTAAAATATAGTTCTTATTATAAAAAAATGCAAAGGAAATGTTACATTTTTTTCTTTATATAGAGTTTACAAAAAATTTAATTAAAACCACATCATTCATGATCATTGATCACATTAACATTTTCTTTTCTTTTTTTAAAGGTTGAAAACCCCTGATTTTTCCTCCTTGAAGTTGATCCCTCCTTTCAAATTTGTTTCTAAACTCCTCATTGATGCTCTTAGCTCTTAGTAACACCTCCTAAACTCTTCCTTCAAACTACTCCTTAATGTCTCTTTGCTCTTCACAATGCTAAATGTTGGTTTAATAAAAATTGAATTCAGCAAGAGAAGAAAATGAGTGTGACTTGGAATGGACCAAAGATGTCATTATATAGCTTTTACGAAGTGTCTTCAAGAAGGTTGGGTGGGTAGATTAGGTTTAGAAGCAATAAATGCTCAAATTTATTTTTATTTTTATTTTGTTTTTGGCTTTTTAAGAAGCTTAAGCAGCAAACGTCCCAAAAATGTCGGGCATGTTCCGGAAACGTCCCGGCATTTCCGGGACGTTTATGGGGCGTTTCCATACCGGAAACATTTTTAGGGAGGTATGGGGGGGTGGGGGCCGTTTCCATGCATCATAGCAATATTCATATGAAATAAACTGATATGCTTATATGGCATATCATTATTGTGTATGAAAGTCATTAGCAGCCCAAGAGTATCAATCAAACTAATGGTTGTGGTTTGGAAACTTGGAAAGTAGTAAATTCCAAACAGTCATCTGGTCCAAGTTTTTTTAGGCACCTGCCACCTGCGATGCACATCTATCTACCAGTCCAAAATTTACAGAGTCTATCAAAAAACATTATCACCAAGCAAATGGACTGTTGACTTTTGATCCGTCATAAGAATTTCATAAAGCAAAAAGATGCCAATGTTTGTCATATGCAGATGCATCAATTCCATGATTTGCAACCTTTACCTCCAGATCAATAGAAATATTGTCATTGGCAAAATGACAAAGGAATTGTTTTGCTAAGTTAATGGTATTACTGCTCATATCAAAGACTCTAGCTTTCATGAATTCAACCTTGCATTTCTTAACAACTATGGAGTGGTCACAAGAGGAATATGTCACACAAACATTGATCGTATATTGGGCGAAAGTATAAACCTCTATTATTTTTCCCTTATAGCCAACAATGCATCCGTGCATTTCTGATTCATGTACAAAAGAATCTTTAAACAACCAATCAAAGCTTCTTGAAACCAATATAATAGGCTATCCTCATCCAAAAGCTCTAGCAGAGTCCCCACCGTAAACAAGTCTCGTGCATAGAAAATATAATTTAGAGTTCCCAAATAACCTCCAGTACACTTCGTAATATTATTGATGGCTTCATTTGTCTTTGTCAATGTTCCAAACCTTGGCCTACTCCCAGTTCTCATAAAAGACGAATAAGCACCAACCACAATGAAATTGTAACAAAGTTATCTTGGAGAAGATAAGATACTGAGAGGATCTACTGCCAATTCTGGACATGAATGTTGAACTCTTCCTGTCGCAACAAGATGTGAAGCACACTGAGTAACCAAGTTGAAATTGCCACTACCCAACATAGGAATGCCTCTCCTTGTTTCAGAAAATGTAAGCACTTCCACTGATGACTCTGCAGTCTTACTCTTCTTATGATAAAAATGAATCCCTGTTGTGCTGTGATGATCATGCTTACAATAATAAGATTCATAATTTCAAAGGAATATCACATAGACATCCTTCAAACCATTAAAATACCCAATAAGAATAGAATCCAGATGCCTATTAACCATAGTTACAGTGAGACAGGAACCGGTACTGAAACCAGTACGAGGAGATGGGAACGGGTACGCCATTTTTCAGAAGAATACAAGATGGGTACTACGAGACGGAAAATATATATATATATATATCAGAGAAAAACATATTATACAGCCTAAGAAAAACATTAATAACTTTTTATTAATAAAGATATTAAATGTTGACAAAAGATGACAGTATTTATATTGATACTTATCTTATTAGATATCTCATCATATCTAGGGTTGAGAGCACAAATTTTTTTTTTTCAAACACTGAAATGCAACTCTCTGAGAAGTGTACCAGTCTCTGAGACACATTTTTTTGTGGTAGGAGACGAGTCTCCATTCAACACTGGTATTAGCAATCCATGAAACATGAACATTTGAATTTATCTTTGTAATACTCTTCAATGTTCGTGAAATAAATAAATAATTAATCTTCTGATTACAAGGTTGAATTGTTTCATCCTAGATCTCCTATGAAAAATTTGCAAGATGATTTTAATGTCAGCCAAAACCAAAGATTAGCCAGTTTTTCACCGATTATAAGTAGACACTCGATTAGTGATTGGAAATGATGAGATAACTGCCATTTTTTCTTAAAATACTTCATTAATTATTGGGTAGAGGCTAGATAGAGCATTAATGTGAACTGGATATGTTTATGCCATCCAGATTGGCATCGTCAAATCTGAGCCATATCCAAATATGACACAAAATTTGTTGTGTAGGATACACATAACCATGGAGTATTCGCATCCATGTATATATGGATTCGCCAATAAATTTACAACAAGGGTAACTCATAGTATGCAACAGCTTAGGCTAAAGGTTCGCAGGAAGACCAAACTAATGGCATCAATCAGCTTTGGGAGAATGCACAATTTGCTTGACTTGGGTTTTACGAGATCACTGAAGTTATTCATCTGTCCTTCTAAGGATTTTGAAGTCATAGTAGCTAACAGAAACACTGTGTCATGTATAGGCAAGTGCCATAACGTTAAATTGACCATACAAACCTATACAGTTCAGAGAAACTTTCATGGAATTCCACTTGTTCTAATCGATATTGTCCAAGGTGCTAGTCCAGATAAATGAATTAAAAACTTAATCAACTGCAGTTTTTAGCATCGTGATTTCCATTCAAAAATCGAGATAGCATTTCTAAAAAATCTACATAGTTGTAAACAAGAGATGAAAAAAATATTGGTAAACATGATATTATTTTCAAGAAACTCTCGTAAGTTTTTGACAAAGTGTGATATAAAGAACATTATTGAAGTCCAACTAAAATTGACACCTATAAATGTCAAGTCATACCAATATGTTAACAACATAAGACCAAAATAGAAATTTCAGTACAAAAGTTTTTACAAGTTCTTTACTCCATTCAATAAAGAGTTGGCATGGTACTCTAGAAAGTTTAGTCAGATGTTAAAAAATCGAGATAGTATCTAAAGAATCTAGATAATTGTGAACAAGAAATGAAATAATTATTTGTAAACATGTTATTATATTCATTAAACATGTTAAAGTGTATTATAAAGAACATTATTGATGTCCAACCAAAATTGACACCCATAAATGTCAAGCCATACCAATATGTTAACATCATAAGACCAAAATAGAAATTTCAGTACAAAAGTTTTTACAAGTTCTCTACTCCGTTCAATAAAAAGTTGGATGAACTGTATCGATTGTTAAGTATTGTTTCCCCATTCAGCATTGTTTGGCCAGACCCTCTTAGCACATGCCAACCTCCTAAGGAGGTCATTAGAATCTACATTAACCATTAGGAGTGATCAAAGAGTATCCAAACCCTCGTTCAGCTTACAACTCTTATGCAGACTAGTCTTGTTCTCCATCAAACTCTTCCTTTTAGCTTTGTATACAACTTCTGACAAGGGGCTTGCCTTTCAGATGATTGTTGGTTTATTATATTCTTTGTATACACTGACTTGACTAGGGTTTAGCCCCTTTTTTATTGGACTCTACTGCTCCTTCGTTTTAATTCTACATACTTTTGATGCTAGTTTATTTTGGAGTTCCTTTTTGAACTTCTGATTTGCTACTGTAACATGCACTTCTGAGTCCCATTGATTTATTTTGGTCATTGTTGACCATTTTCATCAATTCTTTTTTTTCTTTCCTTCTATAACTCAACATCAACATTTTGAATTGTCTTTAAGATAACGCCCAAACTACAAATGCTCCCATGGTCACATGGTCACAAATAATAGGCCTAACTATTGTCTCTGGTCGTCCCAACCTAACCCAATGTTATCCTAAATTCCTAATATCTACCATAAAAATCGAAATAGTAACAGTATAACTGAATTGTGATGGCAGTTTGATGAAATGTTTACAGAACAATCTTCTTGATACGAAAAGACAAGGTAATAAATAATTACATTAAGTATTATAATTTATTAATATTATAATATTTCAATATTAAAGTAACATTGAAGAGCTTTTTTTTGTTAATAATTTACCATGGCTTTGTATTATAAATAGTTTGCATGCACATAAATATGAAATATCTAGGAACATAGACTGGTATCGACATATGCACTGCCCATGCATACATGAGTAGAGACAAAATAAATCAATATATGCATAAATATAACCACAAAGAACCAGACAAATATAAAGATCAATGCAGATTACCTAGAATTTCATGTAGCTTTTTTAAACATTACAATGCACATATAAAGTGGTGAAGCTTGATGGTTCCAATCACCTGGAACTCTTCGTAAGGGCTCAAGTAGGGATTTCGATAATTCAATGCAACAACTAAGCCAATGGAAACCTGCATGCCAACCCTGTGTCATGATCAAAGTAAAAGAAGGAAAATCATGAAACAAACACTGATTCCAAAATACAATCTTTAGACTCGATAAACAGGAGATATCAAGTGTACTCAGATATATAGAGAATGAATCTTAATGGCTCAGTTCCTAGTCTTGGTACAATACATATAAATTTGAATGGTTTCAATATTAAAAAAATGGCTACTAAGAAAAGTCCTCGAGGCAAAGGAACCCTCTTACATGAATATATTATATTATAGTCATGATTAGGAAAGTGGCATCATTTTATAAAGAAATGTAAGATATCATGTAAAGTAGAGCAATTACGATTTGCTATTTAAGACGCAAATTACTGACACTTTTCTGATCATCTAAAGGAGAAAAATAACCGTAGGACTTGCATCAAAGAAATATCAATAAAGGATCGTTATAAAACTTTAATAAGTGGCTGAATTGTTTCTTTGGTAGATCTTTGAGAATGTGGATGGTACACATTATGTATTATGAAACATAAGCTAGGTAATTTAGCAACAACGTTGCCAGTTTTCCTATGTACATGGATATGTATGACTATAAACATAAGCATGTGAGTCCAATAAAAGCTTTGAGTACCAAATGTCATTAAATGAAGAGTTTGACTAGTTTGCTTGCCAGAGAGGCAGACTAGAGGTCACTTTTTAATGTCAAAAAGTATAAACTTTACTAATTTTTTGTGTAGCTTTATAATATTGTACAGCTACAATTGATGAAGGGCTTTCAAAGAGCATTTTGGAAAAAATCATGTATAAATCAAAATGTCACCTTTCCTTAGGCGAGAAGAATGCAATACCCCAATTTATGGAAGCATTAGAGTTGTGTTTTTTTCTTTGTAAGTTAAAAGATGTGCCACCTTTCATACTATTTAATCAATTGACTATCATTTTCTAACTAGGAAGAAAGAAAATTAGATACTGTAAAGCGCACAATATACTAAAATGTAATCAATGGGGTACACAAGAAGCTGTAGTACAATAATAGAAGCCAAGAAGGATGATTGTCTAGTCCAAGACGTAAAGAAAGAGCTTGGCATGAATACATAATGTAGAGCTAAGAACATGAGAAGCAATCCATGAGATGCAATCATGGCTTAAAAAAATACCCATGTGAAGGATATGTAGTCTACCTACAAGCTACCATGGAGCTGCAAGGTACATCCAAACAGAATTAATATAGGAGAAACCAATCCATATAGGTACATATGTAAAAGAGAGAAACACCTCAAAAAACCAGCATTGTTAATGAGTAGATTAACTGATCTGAAATAGATGAGTTAAAACAATGGAGACACGTAGGCATCCCTTCCAAACACAGCCTATGAAAACACATTCCAAATTTGACAATACATGAGGAAGAGGTAGAAGAAAACAGTCCACTCGGAAAATTATTCTTGCCCAAGTCAAAGGCTCTGAGGAAAATACAGAATCTCGCCAAGTTATTCGTCAGAAGATGGAACTGTTCAGAGCAGCAGATAACCAATCTGTCACTGTAAATTTGTCCTGCTCGATTTTGAGATAACAGCACATGGCATATTTGTCCCAACAAAAAAAAAAAAAAATCAGCCCACATTATATTTTTCATAATAAGATATTTTGGCATTTGAAGTTGAACTGACCCAAATGGGGACCAAATCGGTACAGTAGCCCAGCCTTTCCACTCACTATGCTTCACAAAAGGTCATAGCCATCTGTTAAGGACAAGCAATGCATGATCATCTAGAGTTGTGACAGCAATCTGAGCAAGTGTGATATGGTCTGTGCAGTCCAATTCTACACAGCACGGAAGAGAATGTTGTAGGGTGTTGAATTTGTATCTGCAACTGTCCATCTTAATCCATTGAGAACCACTCTTTGTATTTGTAATTGTTAATCTCTCGTTCAAATGGAGAACATAGAGGCACGGCGATTTCCATGCTGGAATTTTTCCACAATGAGTTGATCTGTAAACAAAAGGCTCATATGGTGAAATCGATTGATGTAACTTATTTTCCTTTTTATTTCAAGTCCTTTACATTGCCAATTCCTTTACCATTCTCATCTGGAGAACTCTCAACATTTGGATAGCCAGCAGAGCAGAACTCAGAGTAGAAGGGATCCTACTAAAATGTGTTGAATAAGAACGGGCACAGAAGTTGCTTGAAGACTGCACAGAAGTCCAATGAGATAGCTCGTAGCATGTACAGGTCATAATGCTCCCTTTGTCACAGCTCATTAAAAATTGAGAGCAGAATTTTGTTGGTCCAAGCTCTTTGCAGATACACATTCCTATGTACAAAGGAGTGACGCATACCTCATCCTTCCATGCAGAAAAAAGCTAGCTGCCAAACTGTTCAAACCTGTAACAGCAGACACCACACCCTTGCCAAGTGCATCCAGTAACTTAACCAATAAAGTTAAAATGATAACTCAAAGTTTAATTTTTGCATCAGCAATTGATGAAGAGAAAATGCAGGGTTTTGAGGGAATAAAAAATTAGGTTTTCGCCAAGTATTGGCTATAATTTGAGTTGGAAAATTTTGCAGGTAATTGGCGGGAATCATAGCATCATTGTTTAATGTTAATTTTAACTTTTAAAAAGGTGTTCCTCTTGAAAATGCCATACAGTACCCATACCCTATGAAAAAGGCGTTCCTATGAAAATGGTGCCCTGCACACATGTAGACTGTCATTATGAGTAAATGTAATTGTTTTATAACTGAGCATGTCATGTTACTCGTTTATCGGCATTAGGTCATAATGTAAAAATTCAATGTTCAGTTGTGATCAAACGTTGAGTCTGACATTCAAATAGTGTGTCATTTGTCGAAGTAAGGGTGCTGGTATCAGGTCCTCACTGTACTGAACAATCTTTACTACGTACCACCTATTGATAATACAAACGTGCTATTACACTCATATTCCTCTATCTTGTACCATGGTATGCATTTTCTATTCCATCATTGATATTCTTCGGTAGTATAGTTTCGCTATAAACATTTTGGTGTCACACCTTTAAAGAATGTTAGGTCAAGTTAAAATCGGTTCAAAAGGGAATGTTGGTTGACAATGCTTGTTGACTATGACGCATTTATGATGAAAACTTAATGGGTCAACCAATTCAAGAAGCAGTGGAAACTAATTAACAAAGAGAAGACGAACTCATGAGAGACTTTGAGTATTTGGTGGAGCACATCTTAGGCAACTTGGCTGTAACTGAAGAAGCGGATTGACTACATAACCATTTGCCCGGACTCCTTCTCAAGGACTACATTGTTTTGCAGGACCTTCGTACCGAACATGAACGTAAAGTACACCAATGACAGATCTTACAAGAGTACAAGGAGAGGTCTCATTGTGAAAGGGACGAAAGACCCGAAGACTGACGCCAAACCAAAGGGTATTAATGCCATTGAGCCTAAACAAAGGCAAAAGAAGAAGACAAATGCTAGGGGAGTGGACCTAGAAGTTCAATGTTCTACAAAACTCTTGGAGGAACACGAGCGAAGATAGAGAGAGGTGGCCAACTCTAGAAACCCCTGAAGGAAAATACGAGACATTAGACAAAGCCGGAGCCGGAGCATGAATCAAAACCAAGGAAGGGTCAAACTAGTACCAAAACATTGTACACCACTCATAAGTACACATGGGGTGGAGGTTGCGAGGCAACTACCCCTTCCAAAGGAAAAAAGTGTTGTTCTTGCCGAATGGATATGGTTGGGAAGTCCTACAAAAGAATTAACAGAATCCAACAAGGATTCGACAAATCCGCTCTCATCTGAGGGAAGTTTTGGTTCTAAGACAAACTTTCAATGATAACTGCTTCAAGGAAGAAGAACGATTCGCATACAAAACAAATATTTGCAAAATAGAAGACCTATTTATTGATGATAAAGAGCCAAATACACTTGGGTAACTTGAACTACAAAATGAAGAGAGTAGCAATGAAAGGAAACCTGGTGATGAACAAGATAGTGTATGGATCTTGGTGAAGGAAGGTCGAGCATAGGAATGTGTCCAACAATGTAGAGGAACATCCAGCTCAAGCCTTCTTAAGGTGGAGAATCGTATTTGAAGATCCATGTCTGAAGCAATTCCCATAAACACAGCCATGGCTACCCCATCAACCCTATCTCCAAAAAAGCTAAATGAAATTCTAGACTACCAATGGGCACACAAATGAACGTCTTTGATAGCGGTGCTTTTCAAACGCACTTCAAGGAGGGGCCATTGACTAGAACACAAATGCACCAACCACTAATAAGGATTCATGGGAAAACCCCAGGAAAGCATTTGACAAGGAATGTAGACTCTTAAGAGATGACAATGAGACTGTAGCTGAGATCTATAATACTTGGCAAGACAAGCATGAGAATACCCGAGCCTAGTACAACAAGCTCAAAGAGTAGTTGGGCAAACTTGAAAAAGAACAAATGGACAGGTTGAAAATGAGATAGTTTATTGAAGGGTTGTTACCCTCATTGCGAAGGAGACCATAACGATTGGAATCGATCCAAGAAAGCAAATGTCAACATGATTAATGTAGTTGAGCATGTTGTTATTGCAATAACCAAGGGCAAAAGCAATGAAAGCTGACTACTCTGTCCCACGTACAAAAGAAGGGGATGTTGAGCGAAGCATGGGTAGAAGTTGAAAGTGCAATGATAGAGGAACAAAGATAGTCGCATGAACACACAAGTACAGTGACCAATCGACTCAAGTCAAACAAAGTAATTGCAAGACGAGTATTGCAAAATACCATACTATTCGAAGTAGTATATCTATTGCAAAGTATTCCATAACTCAAGAACGCTATAGCCACTACCCTTACAAGACATTGACTATGTCATGAAGCATATAGTGGACCTAGTGTCCTATGGTGTAGTGTTGGGAGATGAGAAGAGAAATCTAGACAACAAACCCATCGTCAAATCCCCATTTTCAAGTGATCAATCAATAGACCCAATGCTCTTGACAATGAGCATATGGATGTCCTAGGAAGGAATCTCACAAATACAATTGTAGATGACAATTTCGGCTATAGTTTTTCTTCAAGACACTTAAAAGATTCTCAGAAATCCCACTATATGGCCACCGACTTTCTAGTTGGTTGGAGCAAACCAACATGGAGTATAAATGTTAGGAGTTCTTTTGGCTAAAAAGGTAATCATCAACAACCAACCTTTAATACTAAATTTTAAGGTCATCTCATTGAAAAAGAAGCCTTATGATGCCCTATTGGGTCGGGATGGTTGATAGCAGACAAAGCCAACCATAGATGCAAAACGAATCTCATCTCCATAAAGAATAAAGGCCAAAACTATATCAGCCTTAAAGAATCAAGCAGTTAGTGAGGAAGTAGCCTTGCCGAACTCATCAAGTTCAGACTCCAAAGTGGAACACTCGTAGATGGAGACCAATACAACGAAGCCAAATGAGGAAGGGGAACTGGAGTTGTAAACATGCTCTGAGGCTAAGAACTCCCTCAATAGTCTTTTCCATTGGAAGATGGAAGTCTATGAGGTGTTTCGTCCTGATTGAAATTTTTTCAAGATCATGGAGATTGTAGAAAGCCAAAAGCTAAAGCGAAATGACCATAAGATGAACTCAGCAATGTCAGATCCTCCTGAGTTGACATCCTTGCACTACAACAACCAAAAACTGAAGTCGACAATGTAACGATCGGACTCATTAGGTTTAGACTCCAAAGAGGAACACTCGTAGATGGAGACCCAATACAACAAGCCAAATGATGAAGTGGAACTAGAGTTGTAAATGTGCTCCGAGGCTGAGAACTCCCTCAATGGTCTTTTCCATTGGAAGATGGAAGACTATAAGGTGTTTGGTCATAATTGCAATTTTGTCGAGATCATGGAGATTATAGAAATCTGAAGCGAAATGACCATAAGATGAACTCGGCAATGCTAAATCCTCTTGAGTTGACATCCTTGCACTACAACAACAGGAAACTGAAGTCGGTAATGTCAAGGTCGATTGAACCATCAATCTCACACTTAACTTATACTCTGCAATTCACTGAATACAAAGCGAGGGATGCAAGGTTAAATGAGAAACCAGCTCACTAGTTTGGAAGCATCGACAAAATGGAATATAAGGAACCTACCACCATCAAGATGAATTTGGGGACAGAAGGAGATCCCAAAATAGTCATTATTGGAGATGACTGGGAACTAGTGTTGAAGGATCCCAAAATAGTCATTATTGGAGATGACTGGGAGCTAGTGTTGAAAGAAGCAACATTCCAGATATTTATGGACTACAAGGACGTGTTTTTGTAGACATACAAAGACCTAAAAGGGGTAACCCCTGAAATGTGTGCATAGAATTCCCATAGTGTCAGGAGCATGGCCAACAAGGAGAAAAGCATGCAAAATGAACAAGTACTATGTTGCTAAGGCCTAGGAGGAGATTGATAAAATGTTAGAGGTGGGAAATATCTTTAAAAAAAAGTGAAAGGGTATCCCTAATAGTGATCATCCTAAAGAAAGAATCCAGAAAAATAAGGATAATCACTTCCAAGGATACATTAGTGTTTCCATTTATATATCCTATACTCAAAGAAGTAGTCAAGCACATAATTTATTCAGTTACAAAACCAGATCAACATAGCCAAAGAAGACAAAATGCCACTTTATTTGTGGAAGATGGGATTCTATGAGTACAATTGGATACCATTCGGATTTTGTAATGCCCCAACTGCCTTCTAACGGATTATCATGCATGTCTTTGACGAGATGGCAACTTGAAAATTTAAATCCTTTATCGACAATTGGTCTATGTACAACTCTGAATATACCCACCTTAGGGCTTTAAAGGACATCATAAGAATAAACTCATTCTTGGGGCATGTCAGTTATTGTTGATGCTTCGTCAAAAAAATTGTACAAGTCTTGCATCCCCTAGACACACTAACAAGGAAAGGTACTCCATTCATATGGTCCAATGAGCAAGAGCGAACAATCAAAGATCTAAAGATATGCTGGATCAATTCACCTATCCTAGTGAATCCAAATTGGGACAAGAAATTCCATGTGCATATCAATGCCTCTAACTATGCAATTGGTGCACCTTGGCACAAGCAAGAACTCAAGGGTTTGACCACCCTATGTTCTTTGTCGGTTGACTCTTGGCAAATGCTAAGAAGAACTATAATACCACAGAACATGAAATTCTTGGCATCGTGTATACAAAAGAAAACATTTCGACATTACCTACAAGCAACTTGCTTCACATGTTATGTGGATCACCAATCATTGATGTACTTGGTCAACAAATGCATTGTCCAAGGTTGGATAAGTAGGTGGCTGATGTTGTTGCAAGAATTTGCACTTAATATCATTGTATTGTCTCGCAAGAGCCCTATGATTTCTAATCAGCTTTCACGGATAAAGTCAGATGAACCTCCTAAAGGTATTAATGAAGATTTCTCATACACCAACTTATTCCAAATAGTTATACTGCCATCATGGTATCTAAATATTGGTATCTTTCCGCTACTTCATTTCCAAACAACATCCATCCTATCAAAAAATGGCATTAAAGGCCTGAACATTTTAGTAGGCCAATAACCTTACGTAAAAAGATGGGACATGATCATATCATACAAGAATCTGTAATGAAGAGATCCAAGATGTACTTCTAAAATGTAATGTCCCTTTCTAAGGCTGAAACCGAGAGTATGGGTTTAGCCTGAACCCTAATGAACCAAATCTGAAAATAGACCATCAGCCAACAAGCATCAATTTGAAAATATGCTTCAACCTTATTAGAATAATCAATAAACAATCCTTTAGGGCAGCAAACTCTCTAGGGACTTCACATCAACATTTAACCATGCAATAACAGCTGAAAATGCTTCTAAATAATTAATTCAACCACAACAAAACTTATCAATCCAAATTACATCGAAATAATGGAGAAAATAAGTGATTACACCCAGGTGCAATCAATTTCATGACAGCAGCAGAACAACCAAAACCAAGGACTGGAGTGGAAATGATAGATAAACTCCTCCAAAAATCACCAAAATGTAGATTTCAACCTTAGAAAATATGAAGAACAATAATCTCAACTCAAATTGTCCAAAAGTGCCTTAGATGACATCAAACCCTTCACCCAAGCAAGTCGCCTAGGGTTAGAGGGGAAGAAATAAATATAAAATCCTCCTTAAAGTTTACTTGTGACTTCGGGTGAAGCCACCAAAGCACACAAGAGGGTTTTCGTCCTCAAGTGTGATCCTATTGAAGGGTTTCGTCCTCAATAGGTGTCCAAGGAAGGGTTTTCGTTCTTCAATGGCAAGAAGAGAAGCTACCTAGCTCCAAATCCAAGTAAATGTCAAAATAGATGAATGATGATAATGTCCTCCTCCATTCGAACCTTCTTAAGTACCCCTTCTTTGTTGTCAAGGATGAATGAGAAGCCCAATCTTCATGGCTGACCTCTTAATGGGGAAATGCACTTTCTAATCTTCACTTAAAAAGACCGACCTCATAAAAGAATATTTCTTTATCTCCCTTGTAGCTCACAAGAAGACCGACCTTAATGAAGGTGAAGATAGAAGTTCCTTTTTCGCTTTTCCATTCACCAAATCGAATCACTCCAAGCCATAATTAATAATTAAATAAAAAGGAAACTACTTGCAATAATGGCAATGTTCACCTTCCTTGCTTCCTTCCTCGAAGCCCATGGAAGGTGGAATGGGCCCAAGGCCTTTATAGTGACTAGCGTGGAAAAGGGGACATTACATAAAAGCACATGAAGGACCGGTTGGTGGCTACCTGGGACCTGACGCTACAACAAGAAAAGTACTCCTAGCAGGACTATGGTGCCAAACACTACACCATGATGCTAATGAATGGATGTTAGGATGCGACACCTTCCAAAGAGTTGGGAAGCCACTCAAAAGAAACTTTTTGTGCCTATGGCCCTCTAAGTGCCAGGAACTTTTGAATGGTGAGGGTTGGACTTCAATGGACCCTTGAGATTCGACAAGGTCCATTGTTGCAAGTACAATGTGGCTGCCACTAATTATTTAACAAAGCAAGAAAACATTACCAACATAATTTCCAATAACATTTCCCATAGTATAGCAAAACTCGTCTATGAGCAAGCGGTCACTAGATTCATAATTCCGACGTAGATCACCAATGATAGAGGTGGGGATTTTGTCAGCCATGTGATTCCTTTGATGACTTTGAAGTTTCTAATCTTTCATTATCTCACAAAACCATACTTCCCATAAGTGAATGACCAAGCAAAGGCTACAAAAAAAGTTTAATATTAATAATTCAAAAGGCAAGCCATATAGAGGGTGCAGATTGAGAAAAACACCTACCTGCATCATTGTGGGGCTATCGTATGGCCGACAAAGTTACTACAAATCATACACCCTTCTAACTAATTTATGGTTAGGAGGCAGTGGTTCTAATATTTCATTATCTCACAAAACCATACTTCCCATAAGTGAATGACCAAGCAGAGGCTACAAAAAAAGTTTAATATTAATAATTCAAAAGGCATGCCATATAGAGGGTGCGGATTGAGAAAAACACCTACTTGCATCATTGTGGGGCTATCATATGGCCTACAAAGTTACTACAAATCATACACCCTTCTAACTAATTTATGGTTAGGAGGCAGTGGTTCTAAGAAATATTTTGTGCCAACAGTAAGAGCAAATGTCAAGAACCGACTCGGCGATGAGGAGAGCCTCACAAAGTGATTCATCTAGTTGAATAAACTAGATCTACCTCGGGTAATGACACAATGGGCAACAAAATTCATACCAAAAAGGCAGAAGTATTGGCATGATAAAACAACTCTAACAAATGAATTTTAAAATAGGGGCTTTATTATAATGAAAAGCGAGAAATTAAGTTGGGTAAGTTAGAGTTATGTGGCTCGGCCTGTTTAAAATCTTAGAAATATTGGAGAATGTAGTTGGGTAAGTTAGAGTTATGTGCCAAGGGTCGGACCGGAACCGAATCAAAACGAGCCCGGTTCAAACTTTATGAACCGGTTTACTAAAAAATACATAAAATTTTATATTTTTAATGAAAACAATATATTTGAAAGGTTAAAAACCATGATTCCAACAATTACACACAAAATATGTAAAGTTTGCTCTTATGTATATGTAAGAAAGGTGTTTATAGCAAAATGGCACAAATAAAAAGGTTTAGAACAATTAAAAAAATAGAAAATGTATTAAAAATAAAGTTTTTTATTAAAATTGCCGTATACGGCTGTGCAGGGTCAAATCGGCTGGTTTGGGTCGAAACCGGACCAGTTTGACCGGTTTGGCCTCAAACCGGTCAACCAATCCGGTTCTTTGACCGGTTCGTGCAAAAAACTATGAAACCGGTCAAACCAGCCGGTTTCGGTTCCAGTTCGGTCGGTTTTTAAAACTCTGGTACCAAGCAATACATATTGATGATACAAAGCCGTTATTACATTCGTATTCCTCTATGTTGTAATATAGTATGCATTTACTATTCTATAATTGATATTCTTTGGTAGTGTAGATTCACTATACACAACACATGACTATCCCCATATTTGTATCTCTACTCACATACCCAGGTAACCATCTTTGAAGGTAATGCAAAAGGGAAAAAGAAAATAAAATTCCGTTGCCCCTTTTCCACTGTGATACTAAACTTCTTAAAGCCATTAATCCGTATGATCAAGTTAAGAGTGTTCAATTGTTTTTTACACTTAGTAAAGTATGTTGTTTTGGAAGTAGTGGTGGAGATTGTCATGGGAGTTATCACTATTATGTGGCAACTAGTATCCTTTTGATGGAGAACTACCACACCATTTTCTGGACCCCACATGGAAGCCATTGTTTTGACCTTGCGCTAGTTAATATAGAGAAACATGCATGAGTAAAATCCATTGTGCACAAGGCAAAAATATCTACAATCATGTAAGGTTCCAGATTTTTATAACAAAATATAACTGATGAGGCACCTCTCCCCCTTGCTATTAACCTATTTGTGAACAAGTGTATTTCTTTGCGAACTCCATACCCAAAAAAATAATATAAAAAGAACATTTATGAACTAGAGGTGAATCGAATCTTGCAGATTCTGGCAGCTCCAGAAGGGTCCCTCGTTTTAACTTTTACTAAGATAATGACTGAAACCCCTGATGTGGCCCTCAGGTGTGCAATTACAATGAAGGTGGCTCTTCTCATCCGGGCAGGGCACTTGTGGGGTGCAACAGCATACAGAAGCAATGAAATACTTGCATACTTTCATGAAGGGCCGTGAACGTGGGGAAATATACTTTGATCAATCTCTCCTTTTTTTGGAAATATGTCAAACTAAGGGGGATTTATTGTTGCTCTCACTCATGACTTCCGTGCAGTTTCTGCTAGCGCGAATGAGGTGAAATAAGAGTTCACCACCTCACTCAATGCCCCATTTGTGGTACTACTTTTTTGAAAAAGAATTAATATATTAAAGAAGTATGAAAAGGATGTTCCAAAATACAGCTTAAGGGGTATGCCAAAGCTAGAAGAACAGATCTTCGTCAGAGATTTTGTCATCCCATTTACATCACTATTGGATATGGAACCAGACCAGCTGGTTGAATTGAATATGTATAGATGTTATGTTAGTCTCTTGGCCACCTTAGTGAATAAGACGGGCTGCCTTAAATAAATTGGTATAGTTTTTACAAGGATGTTGTGCTGAATGGTAGCAGTCATAGCAATCATATTATATACTTGTTTGGAGAATTCAACCTCAAAATATAATGAAAATTTGTACCTATCCAGAACAAAAAAGAAATGGATTGAGTCCAAAATATAGCAAGAAAGCACATGCATGAAAGGTTGTGGCAATGGTGTTCAATGAAGGGATGCGACTACAGTGATTACAGTTTAGATCCATTGCCCAAGGTATTTTTTATAGCAGATAAAAAGAAGGCTAATAGGATATATATTAAAATTATGATCCCATTCAGACAAGACATTAAAGGAGAAAAAGAGCATCAAAAACAATTTAAAGCTCATTAAACCTTAGATTCACATTAAAGGTGATCAAGAGTGTCAAATGTCCATGATTTGTGAGGGTTGACTTCATTTACAACAAGGAAAAGGAATTTGTACTTACCAAAAAAACAAGAAATGGATTGAGTCCAAAATATAGTGAGAAATTTCATGCATTAACCATTGTGATATTGATGTTCTATTGAGGGACACAACTAAAAAGACTAGATTTAAAAGTTGTTGGCCAAGGTCTTTCTAAGGGAAGATAACAAAAAAGATCCAATTAGCTACAACTGTGATCCGATTCAGACAAGAAATTTATGGAGAAGAAAAGCATCAAAAACTATTTAAAGCTCACAAACCTAAGAGTCACATTAAAGGAAATCAAGAGAGTCACATGTCCATGGTTAACGCAATGCATTTTTAGGAACCTACAAGAACAATTAAGGTTACTAATTTTGAAGCCCCTAGGGTTGGCTCGAGTGGATGGGACCAATGACTTAGGTCACCTAGGTCTCAGGTTCGATTCCTAATTCAAATGCAATGTTGCGGCATGGGGCCTCAAAACATCGTCTGAGGTTATAGGGGAGCTCGCCCTATGGTTTAGTGTCAACGACATGTTGGGCACCACTTCGGGTCATTGGGCTTTTGATTCCTCGGTAATTTCTACAAAAAAGGTTACTAATTTCAACCACAACAAACTAATGTAAGGAACACAAGGTAAAAAAGACATCCATTTAGAAGGATTTTATGAAATGGAGTAAAAAGCCGCAATGCACCATACACATGAATTGCACTCATCTTTAGTTTGGTTAAGTTGCAGCTAGAGTCGAAATCAAGACTCTATTAGATAACGAAACACCATACATAACTCATGAATACATAGAGGGTGGAGATTGCAAGGCAACTACCCTTTCTAGGGGAAGGAGTGGTGACTTTGTCGACTGAATATGGTTGGTAAGGTTTGGAGAAGAATCCATATGAGCCATTGAGGATTCGATGGAGCCCCCTTCCTTATGAGGGAAGATCTTTGTTCCGAAGTGGAGTTCGATAATGATTCTTTCACAGAAGAATGCAAGCCACGTGCTTGGTCCAAAAAGGTCCAGAAGAATGAGCCGTGTGCGAAAATAATCCCCAAAATAATATTGCCATTATTGACGTATACCCTAAGCCAATATACACTGGTTTAGGGCAGATGGCACCACAAATTGGAGCCAGTAGCACTGAAAGTTACCCCGACTGTGAGCAAGTTTTAGCTGCTACATGGATCCCTTTCTAAACGAATGGCAATTTTTTTTTCAATTTTGGTGAATGTTTTTCACCGACAATGCAAAAGAATGTCCAATGTAGACCTTCTTTTGGAGGATAATTGTAATTGAAGTGCCATGTCACAATGTGGCCGTAACCAAAGCCATGGATTTATTCGGTTATCTTCCTGAAAAGCATGCGGGTTCGAACCGGTTTTTCATACAAATCCGGCCGATCATAGGATCCCATATGACATTGCCAGATGTGTATTGTAATCTGGATGGAAAGTGGGCACACATGAACATCTTTGTTTGCGGTGCTTTCTAGTCCACACTTTGAGGAGTGGAGATTGATTGGTACACAAATGCACCGATCATTGATAAGGTTTCATGGAACAAATTCAAGAAAGCACTCGAGAAGGAATTTACTTCTCTTGAGAGATAACACGAAATTGTAGTTGACATCTATAATACTTATTAGGGTAAGCATGAGAATATTATAAAGTACGATAGGAGCTTTTACTAGGCAAGCTCAAAAATAACTTGTGAATGAAGAGATGGTTCATTTAAGGATTGGTAACATCAAGTTAGTTTGTCTTGAGAAATTATAGCCCATTCCACTTCTCCGTGGGCAAGAAGAAGGTGAGCAAGGGAAGTACGTGTCTTGATGTTTTCTAGTCTTTTTTGTGTGCATATTACATTTTTCTTTCATTGATTTCTCTTATGAGGCAGGTCGGTTGGGTTTAAGAGATGAAAAGACGAAGTTAAAAAATGAAAGCAATCATCCTTAAGAGGTCAGTCTTGGGAAAGACTCCCTAATTGACCTTCGGCCCCACCAAGAAGCTATATAAGGGGTTGCTTGGACTCATTTTGGGCATGCATCTTATTATAATTTTACACTTACTTGGGTTTTGGGCTGATTGCTCAATTCCATTTCACTAGAGGGCAAAAAACCTTTGGTGGCACACAAGGAGGATGAAACACTTCCTTGTTCAAATTGGAGAATGAAAACTCTCCAATTGGTGGTTCCTAAAGGCTTCAAAGAAGGTGATGTTGCTGGTTTGCAGCTAGGGTTTGAAGGAGAAAGAGTTGTCAAGGTTTTTACATTTATTTTGCACCCTCTCCTAGGGTAGCGACTTGGGTAGAGGAAGGGTTTAGTGCCTTCTAGGGCACATTTGGGACATTGGAGTTGTTCTTCACTTTCCTCATAATTTATAAGGTTGATTTCTCATTTCATTGGTATTTTTGGGGTTTTGGAATCATCATTTCAAGCCCTTAATGTGATCAGTACTTCTGCTCATTATTTAATTAATTACAGCTGTGGTTTATCTCTTGTTTCATCTTTATTGTAAGTATATTGGTTGGATAAATATCTTCATGGTTGGATAATATATTTAGAAGTATTCTATGACATTTTCAGCTTCTTGTTGCATGAAAATAGATGTTGTTAAATGCCATTACAGTTCGCTGCCATAGGAGATTTAATACATTTCATTCAGCTGGTTTGGAAGGCCAAACCCTTATTTTCAGTTTCAGCCCTAGAAAGGGACATTACATGTACCTCTTTAATTTTGAATATGATTAACAATCTTCATTTCTCTCAGAATGTACAGTACAGTTATGTTTACCCAGCTTGATGTTTTTAGATCATAAAAATACAGTAGGGGGACATTTACAGTGATAAAGAATTTGTGGCATAGAATTGGAAGTATTGTAGGGCTAATGTATATCAATATATAGTTTTAATTGTGGTTTGACCACTAGGCCAACCAAATGCTTAGTGTTATATAACAAATTAATGATATGTTAGGGGAAAAGGCAAAGATCATGCGACAGCTTTCATACAATCTGATAACACATTTCAAGAATTTGATCACCTATCTATACATGAATGAGTCAGTGTTGACTTCATTTACAAGAAGGAAAACAAATAAAGAAATGTAACCTGTCGATCATTCATATGGTACAAAAATGAGCCTCCGTAAGTCTTGTTATCCAAAGGCCAACCGAGAGCATGAAGCACAAATCCCGGCTTGTGTTTGCCTTCTTCAATTTGCCACACCTGTACATATTATAGCTTAATTAAGACAATATAAGAAATGATAATAAATACTGTGAAAAGCACATAATAAAAGGGGGTTGTCAAATAACCACTTGTTAGCCAAAGCTTCGAAGAACAGAATCTCAGCTCAATAACAAATCCTTAGATTATAAAATTTGATGATCATCTTGTCTAAGTTTTACACCTTTGGCATTCAGACAGGCCTATAGTAACACATACAAAGATTTAGCCTCATCACAGATTTTTAAGTTTGAATAACATAAATGAACCTAAGAAACAACAAAAAAGCTATATTGACGACCCAAATAGGTCAGTGTGACTCAAAACTGCAGAAAGTTACAATAGCTAAACGGGAATGCTTTAAAAAACCTGAAATGAAGGGATAAAATGAAAAATCCTAAAATGCATGTCCTGTAATCAGGAAGCAGCCAAATAATTATCTTGTGAAAAGATAATATTGGCTCCTTTCTTCATGCAATTAACTCCATCAATATTCCAACAAATTAGTGTTTGCAATATACATGGGCACAACGGCAATTTGATCACTAAATATATGGCAATACATTATGCACCATGGGATGATCTAGTTGATATTATAGCAGTTTTCACAGAACAGGCACAATAGACAGTCTCCTATATTATTAGATTATACCAACAGATCCATAATCAATCAACAAAGAAATAATCCAAGCAATACAAGAAAATACAACGCAATTGTTTGGTAGAGTTGAAAGACAACTAAAGTATGATAATCGAATAAAACAGAAAGAAAGAATGAACGAATCAAATGGTTGAATAGGTGAAAGGCAACTAAAGTATGAGAATCAAATAAAATAGAATGAAAGAATGAACGGATCAAATGGTTGAATAGGTGAAAAGCATTGCCTTTATATATATATAATATATATATATGACAGAAAGGTAGGCTGACCTAAAAGTAAGGCACTAACCTCAACAAAATAATAATGACACTTACGAGGTACACACAACATTATGTAAGGTACATATCACAAGTCACATATAACCCAGTGGACCCAATGGAACACCACAAATGTTGGTGACTCAAAGAGACCCATAAAGATGGGTTTTACATTCTAACATCTCCCCTAGAACAGAACTTGGAGAGTCAACAGAAAATGGCATTAACATACCGATCCTTCTAGAAAAAGAAGAGATGTTCTGACATCATCCCCCTTAATGACAACTTCTGATAACCTGCGCAGCTCCAGCAGTCTATTGAATTCTTTATCAGTCTTCAAAATTCTGAATAACACAAGTAACTCCTGTAATTTGGCAGACTCGTCATCAATCCTCAAAACTCTGAAATCAAGCATTTGTTATGCTCTGTAATGAAGATCAGGAATTGCATCCAACAAATGGTAGCAGTCAGCTCCCATCCCACACTAAGATAAACAATGATGTACTGAAACAAAATGAGGTTTAATCAACCCCTCTAAACAGCCTCCCCTCAAAAATATAAGGATGAAATGTAGAGAATCTACCCAAATGTTGATAATGATCAAATGTTGAATCCTCCTGTGAATCCGAACAATAAGTCCATTACTCCAAGCTATCAACCCTTTGTACAAGCTCCAAAAGCTGCAGCATCTGAAATTGAATGCCCAAAACAAGAAGAAAGATACCAAGAAATTGCCATCACATGTTGGATCTGACTGTGAACTGGAAAACAAATCAATCGCTGAATATTCCAAGCAATGTGTATATACTCCTCAATCAACACCATAGCTTGAAGCAAAACACTGAAAATGCCATCAAAATATTCATGGGATTCTGGCTCCAAGACTATCGACCCTGAGAATTATAGGCAAGGATTACATCCAATTCTGCCATAGGGCCCTTGATCCAGGCCTTGCTACTCTAAAAGCATCACTAAGCAAATACCTCAAAAAAATATTGCTCTCAAGATCATTGAAAACTAAAGAAACTCCACATTGGAAATCGCCCTCAAGTGAAAAAGTGAAGGTAATCCACATAGAACTCATGACCCCCAACAATATTCTAAATCAACTCTCAAAAGAAAAGATGAAATCAACATAATATAGAAAGGTGAATGTAGTCCTCCAACAAAACGAGCCAAATCTTGGAAGCAAATCTGAAATCAAAATAATAGGGATTGGTCCATGCATTCAGAACCATCTCTCTATCAAAAGTAAAAATGATCGAACACATTTTTCCACTCTTCTTTATATTTGGCCTGCACATAAGTGTTGAACACTCCCATTGTGGATGCGCAATGGTGCACTCCACTATGTTTCTTACCCTTTTTAGGATCTCATTATTCTCCTTAGAAGCAAGAAATATCTCATGTGTCAGATCATCAATCTCTAACACAATAGGGTCAAACTCAAATCTCTTTTCTTTGAAGCCTCAACAAATATAGCATTTTTTAAAACAGCCTCATCTTCCTCTAAAGGAATCTCATAACTCTTGACATAAGATTATTGGGACATTGTACCTAGGTGTCATTATTTTAACTGCATCAATTACCTGAGTAGAAGTATTATTGCACTTTTGTGCATCCTCAATTCTAGTGGTAAAACTCCCAAGATGCTTTGAAACGTCACCAAAGTGGGTAAACTCACAAGTCAACCAGACACAATTACTTGAAACTTATTGTTGATATCTTTCCCAACAAACTTGTCAAGCCTAAATTCAAATTTATTTTCATGTAGGATGAGTTGATAAACAAATAACAAGTTCTGACTCAAATGTAATACATGGGACACATCTCTAATCATGCCAGCCTCTAGCATCACACCACCACTCCCAACAATAAGAAGAGTAGAGACATTCGCCAAATAGATCCTCGATTCACCTACTATAATGTCCCTTTTTTCAAATTGATCCAGTTGAAGGCTTCTTCCCATTCTTCCCACGGGCAAGAAGAAGATGAACAAAGGAAGCACTATTTTAGACTCTCTTTAATTAATAATTATATTTTTCTTTGTATTTTCCCAATAAAGCAGGTCGGTTGTGTTGGAAATATTTAGTAAGAATATTTAGTACTATAAAGTGAATTCCGAAGAGCATATTGGGGTCAAAAACACCACTTTCAGACATTAATATAGAGCTGGTTTGAGTCAAATCCAAACTGACTATGGCATAGAAATCCCGGATGACCTTAAGAAAAACAAGGTAAAAGCTTATACTAATTTTTACGATTCTTGCATTTTGTTTATAAGGGAACTTATACGGAGGCATATGAAGTTTATTGTACTTGCTAGCACCATAGTGAAGAATGAGTTGCTACAAAAAGGCCACATCTCTAAAGTACAGCAGTTAGGGGAGTTGTCTTGGGTTGAAAGAATGGAAAATTCTTTGTATCCCATGAATTCAAATGTATGGACAGCTGCCCAAGATATTGAAAAGAATTACCATGTCATTAAGGTACTTTCAGCTATTGATTCAAGAGAAAGTTTTTTTGGCTACGTTGGTTATGTAGCTGATCACAGCTGTCTCAATCTTTTACCGGCTGTCATAACATGCTCAATGGTATTCCTAAGAAACCGGTTCAAAGATGGGGTGTGTAGAGCCATTGCAAGATTATTTCCAGTCATTACCAATCAGTTTCTAAGCAAGAAAACACCTTCTAACAGCCACGGAATGGGTGAAAACATTTGCATTAGAGTGGGGTATGAAGAGTTTCATCATAGAAGGTCACTAGGTACAAAAGAATTGATGTTTGGGGAGGATCTGAGCATTTCATGACTGTTACAGTCACTATACAGCCCCTATACAATCAGTTTGGTGCCTTTCCCCTAAAGGGACAGACTGCATAATCAAAGAAGTAATGTGGGATGACAAACACCTTGACCCAAAGGTCAAATTAAAGGCTGTTTGCAGATGGTGGACGACTGCTTTGTGCATTTCCAGCTTGTTCTTTTCACTTTTTTGGGTCATAAAAGGATATCTAGGCAATTGGAAGTTGTGTTTCGTACATCTAGACCATTTTTGTGATATTTTGTGCAAGTAAAAGTGGAATTCCAGTTACCTGCATTCTGATGGTTTTTGAAAGAGAAGCAAGATTACATTGGTGTTTGGGACAGTATGAAGGAAATTGTGGACAACCAATGCTTGCATGGTAATTGTAAGGCTTTGGCAAGCAAAGAAGAAGAGTTGGCCATCATATCCACAAAGCATGAGTAGATGAAGAAGGAAACAAATTTTTTCTTTAATGAGTTTGCTTCATGTGCAAGTACATCAAAGAAGTAGCAGATGAGATTCATTTGAGATCCGGGTACTTGCAATTGCTTGAGGATAAACAATTTCGAGAAGGGAGGACTTTAATGTCCTCTTTTTTCGAATTGATCCAGTTGAAGGCTTCTTACCCATTCTTCTTCCCATGGGCAAGAAAAAGATGAACAAGGGAAGCCCTTGGATTATATTTTAGACTCTCTTTAATTAATAATTATATTTTTCTTTGTATTTTTCCCAATAAAGCAGGTCAGTTGTGTTGGAGAGCTTTTAATTCAAGCTTAAAAGATAAAGTAATCTTCTAATAGAGGTCTACCTTTGGGAAATCTCCCTTAATGACTCTTGGCGCCGCCTTCAGGATATATAAGGGGTCACATAGGCTCCTTTTGGGCATTTTTTTGGCTTATATACTTTTATCTACTTGGTTTTAGAGCTGGTTGCTCTATTCCAATCCACTAAGGGGTGAAAATCCATTAGTGTGGCAAGCAAGTAACATGAAACCCTTCCTTTTTAAAGGGTTGAAGAATGAAAACTCTCCAATTTGGTGGTGTTGAGGACTTCTATGAAGGTTATCTTGTTGGTTGAGCAGCTAGGGCATCAAGGAGAAGAACATCAAGGGTTTATCATTACATTTGGCTCACTCTCCTAGGGTAGCGACTTGGGTGTGAGTGGCACCATCATACCTTGCGCAAGTGAAAATAGTACAGCTATCAATTCTCTTGGGAGATCATGAGGTATGTAATGAATTTTTTTGATTGAACTAGCTAATGATGAAATTGTTCTCGGGGTTCAAGGGTTGCAAACATTGGGGGAGTTCACCCTCAACTATCATGATAAAGAAGGCCTGAAATTCTGTGACATAAGAGTGAGAAATCAGAATTCGTGGCATCAGGAGATCCAAGTGAATACGAATGGAAGCCCTACATTGTGGGCTGCTCTTGCATAACAGCTGACTGGAAAAAATCTATCACCACTAAATATGTCAAAACAATCTGATTTTCCAATGAAATCATAGTAAACCGAGTTTGCAAGAGAGGAACAACAAAAGGACAACTAAAAGTAGCAGCAGCATCCAGTAAGGCTACTTGAAATCAGTACTCCAGCAACGAAGCGTTACCCTTTGGTATATTTAGTACTATTTTGTTGAATTCCGTTACCCAGCATGATTGGGGTCTTCACCAGTTTCAGACATTAATATAGAGCTGGGAGTCAAATCCAAACTTTCGCATATGATGACCTTAAGAAAAACAAGGTAAAAGCTTCTACATTCTTGCATTTTTTTATAAGGGAACTTGCATCTGTCAGTTTATTGTACTTGCTAGCACCATAGTGAAGGATGAGTTGCTACGGAAAAAGGCCACATCTCTTGCAGCAGTTCATCTTGTATTGGGTTGAAAGAATGGAAAATTCTTTGTATCCACATGAATTCAAATGCTATGGGAGCTGCCCAAGATATTGAAAAGAATCCACCATGTCATTAAGGTACTTCTCATTGATTCAAGAGAAAGTTTTTCCATGGCTACGTTGGTTATGTAGCTGATCACAGATGTGTCAATCTTTTACCGGCAGTCATAACATGCTCAATGGTATTCAATAAGAAACCGGTTCAAAGATGGGGTGTGTAGAGCCATTGCAAGAGTTATGTGACCAGTCATTCTAGTTTTGAAAACACCTTCTCAGCCACGGAATGGGTATTTTTAAGTTGAAGAGTTATCTGGGGTAGCATTTCATGACTGTTAATTTCCCCTAAAATGCATAATCAAAGAAGTAATGTTTTGACTCCAGAATTGGTCAGAATTAAATGGCTGTTTGCATGTTTTGAGAATGCTCACTTGGCGGGTTAAAAGGTGTTTAATCTATTCCAGTTACCTGCAATATAATATTTGAAAGAGAAGAATATGTGCACCTTTATCAGCTATTGAAGGAAATTGTGGACAACCAATGCTTGCATGGTAATTGTAAGGCTTTGGCAAGCAAAGATAGAAGAGTTGGCCATCTATCCACAAAGCATGAGTAGATGAAGATGGAAACCAATTTTTTCTTTAATGAGTTCTAGGAAGTAGCAGATGAGATTCATTTGAGATCCGGGTACTTGCAATTCTATCGAGAAGGGAGGACTTTAATGTCCTCTTTTTTCGTAATTGATCCAGTTGAAGGCTTCTTACCCATTCTTCTTTTAATACAGATGTTGCAGGTTTCATTTTAGGACTCTCTTTAATTAATAATTACATTTTTGTTTCCCAATAAAGAGGTCAGTTGCCTAATCCTTTTAATTCAAGCATTAAAAGATAACAGGTAAAGTTCTACCTTTGGGAAATCTTGTCTTTGACTCTTGGAACGCCGCCTTCAGGATGATATAAGGGGTCACATAGGCTGGCTAGGGCATTTTTTTGGCTTATATACTTTCGGAGTGTACAATCGCAGCATTGGTTTTAGAGCTGAGTTGCTCTATCCAATCCACTAAGGGGTGAAAATCGCATTAGTGTTTGAAACCCTTCCTTTTTAAGGGGTTGAAGAATGAAAACTCTCCAATGGTGGCGATTGAGGGTTATGAAGGTATCTTGTCTGGTTGAGCAGCTATCGGCATCAAGTCCCGAAGAACAGTCAATGGTTTAGTCGCGGATTACATTTGGCGGAACTCTCCTAGGAACAGCCGCGGAACAGTTGGGTGTGAGTGTGTTTGGGTGCAATCTAGGCCACGTTTTAGCATTCCAAGTTGATACTCTCAAATGGGATTGGTGTTATTTCTTTATTTTTCAGTTCAGCCCTAGAAAGGGACATTACACCTACCTTGCAAAGTGACGAGAACAAACTACCATCCTTGAAATTGTGATGGAAACATCCCGAATCCATGATAAACTCACACTTGGAAGAGTGTGTATGAAATGAAGAAGTATGTGCAACGAGGACATTACAATTACTATTATCACTAGGCTTGCTTTTGCACTCCTTGACATCCTTGATATGCTTCTCGGGATCCTGCATTTTCTTCTAGCTAGAATCCTCCACTTGTGCCTACAATCACCCATCACTCCTCTCAAGCAACTACCCTTTCCACCTTCACTCCTACCCTTGTCACTTGGTCGCCAATAAGACCACTTGCTAGTACCTAGGTACCGAAGACTACCAAATTTGAGAAGCAATTTTGAAGGGCAAATGGATAAATCAAAAAATAAGTGAAAAAAGGACCCCTGCTAATTTTTCACAAGGAATACAAATATACAATCGAATTTGAAAATATTGCAGTAGAGGGTGGCTTCCTTTAGAAACTCACTTTATCCTATAAAGACAAAATCTTGCATGGGAGGAGCTCCAAAAACGGGCCAATTCTTTCCAAACAAATTCATGTCTCCCAAATCTGCAAGGAATACAGATCTGAAATCAAAGTATCTCCTTTGTATTCAGGGGTTCTTACCCCCCCCCAGTTATTTGCATTGTTACCCTAAGCACATGGGTTGCGGGATTTACAACATAGAGTATACCCCAAATTTACTTTCAGTGCTTTTGTTCTTTTATTTAGTTAGTCATTGTTCCTAGGGTTCTTTTACCCTAGCACTTTCTATTGTAATTGGGTGTATCTCAAGTCCCATTGACTTACGTTTGGTCATTCATGGACATTAACATAATTTCTTCTTTCTTCTTTGTTCGCACGTGTTGTTGGATCTCCCTTTTTCTTCAAAAAATCAAGCCTTGATAGAGAAATAAATTGCGACAAAATTTCACACTTCTTCACACACTCTCGGCAAAAATAAGGAAAAGAACTTGGGGTTTTCTCAGTTCAGACCCTAAGCTCTAATACCATATTAATTATACTGGCATGTCCATAATCAATCGACAATGAAATACTCCAAGCAATAGAAGAAAATACAATGCAATTGTTTTGTGATGTCAAAAAACCTAAAGAATGGTAATCAAATTTAGTAAACTGAATGAATGAATGAGATGGTTGAACAGGTGAAAGGCATTGCTTTTACATACACCCATCAACCTATGACAAAAGAATAGGCCACCCTAAAGTAAGACACTGCCCCAATAAATTTTAATCACACTTGCAAGCTATGCATTACACTATGCAAGGTACATATCACGAGTTATATACAATTTTATGGATCACTAATCAAATGGAACACCAAAAATTTCAATAACTCTAACAGACCCGTAAAGATGGACTTTACATTCTAACACAATATTGTCACGTTCCACCTACATAAATGAGTAGAGACAGCCTGAAAGAGGATTACCAAACCTCAAAATAAATTCATGTTACATGATGTTGTGACATCTTCCTTACTTAAAAATAGTGGCATTCTTCTAGCTTCTAGACCAACAAATTCAGTGTTTCTTGAGATTATTTTGTGCTCTTCCTAAATGTTATAATGTTATTGGTTTTTTTGTCTTTACGACAGTGTAAACCTATTGGTTTCCAAGCTTCATACTGCATCAACACGTCCCTACTTTTGGCTTCTCAAATTTCAGACCATGAAGTTAAGAGCTAGTACTAAAGAAACAGGATGAATGTATAATTTGCATTGAGGGTTATTGTTAGAAAACAACTGGCATTAAAAAGAACATGGAGCACAAATATATTAACAATTATGGGATTAAATGCATGCCTAATCAATTATTAGGACAATGGAAAAGAATTGATACAACTACAAAAACAAATTAACAATTATGGGATTAAACACATGGCATATATCCAACAGAACTTGCTTTGAAGTCCTTTCTCCAAGGGTGAATGCCATGCTGTTACAGTCTGAAGAACTTCTGTTCGAACCTTCAAGTAATACACATTTACACTCACTATTAAAAAGGGTATATTAGATGAGGGCTTTTGACCTAGTAAGTGGAATCCATATCAGGTGCCTAATTAGTTCAAAACAAGCCTCTTTTTGAAAGACTAATAAGACAAATTCTCAAGAGCATGATAAACAAACAGAACCATCTCTCTCAAGCATATTGCCACATAGATGTTGCCTCATCTTTAGGCTTGGTAAGAAAAATAAGATACTTGAAAGACTAGGAAAAGAACCAAAGTGCCACACACATTGCAACTGAGGAGGTAAAGGAATAAGGATTGCAAGGTTAGGAGAACGAAGTGTTTAGGCTGGTCAACCCCACACCCCAAAGGACATTGAAGATGTGAGCAACTCAATGGTCATTTGAAAGATTAAAAATTACCTTCTAGGTCTCAAAAGTAAGTTTACATCTATAAATCCTGCTATACACATGAAGTGTAAAGCACATTATCCATATTCTGGCCAAGGAATATCAGGCAGATCTATACGCATTGTGGGCTGCTAAAAATTAAAAAAAATGGTTCTCATATTTTCTGTTTCTTCTCCTTCAAATTTTCAGCCCGTTTCAGCAAGTTTGGTGCTAAGTTCTTCTGTTAGATTGGTAGGAGTGCAATACCTGGAAGGAGGTCCAGGTAGTTTCTTTTCCAAATAAGTTTTTTAGCCCGAATCAACACAATACATTGGTATATTTTTACGTCTGTTTTGAGGAGCAGCCATTGCCAGTAGCTGCTGCAATTTGGGGAGGTGGCTGATCCTCGTAGAGGCCTCACACTTATGCTCTTATGAAAGTGTCATGTATATTTATAATCAGCTCTGAATCCACTGAAGGCTGAAGATACTATAAGATTTGTTATTTGAGTTGATGCATATTTTGGTACATTCATTCTTCCCCGTTGTGATAAATATATCTTCTCCATGCTTGTTCAGACCCAACTTTTATATGTATATTTAAATCATCATAAGCCATCAAGGACCAAATCCAGGGTGACTCTTACGGGATGCAATGTGATAGTGTATATTTTCAAGTTATTGTAAACCCGCCTTGTTGGGCTCCTTGATCACCAGTTGTGGGTGTCCCTTGAGATGTTTGGTATTTTAGTATGATCCCCGTGAGGCACTAGTTTTTGTTCCTTGGGGGGTCCTATAGTTGACCCTATTAGGAACAAGTTTGGTCTATCTTGAGATCCAAATTTATATTGGGCCTACCTTTGGTATTAGTATACTCTCCCTAGCCTACCTTGGTATAATAGATTAGACTGAGATATAGCCCTTCAAAATAAGGAGACTTCACATGCATTATGCATGGATGTGTGTGTACGTATGCATAGATGTATGTATGTATAGCCCTTGAAAATAAGGAGACTTCTCACGCATTAAGACTTCGTTATTCAAGACTTAAATATGCATGCATGTATGTATATACTGTTACATTGTGGAGTTGATCTATATACCCATCTTTACTAAATTGGCTTCAAAGGTGTTAAGCACATGTTGAGGAACAAGGTTACATGTTCTGACATGGTTTGAAAGCCTAGGGGACAGCTCCATAAGGATTTGAAAGGAAAGGTGTGGTTCATTGTCTCATAAATTGTGAGAGGAGCTTCACTCTACAATGTGGAGAAGAAACAAATTCCACAGTTTGGTACAAGATCTGTCAAATTTGTTCAAGCCATTGATAGATGTGGTTAAGAGAACCACGTGGTACAAACAACATGTCCTAACACTCCACGGCTTGTGAATAATTGGCAAATTAAGGTCTTTCATTAAAATCTAACATCCAAAGTTGCAGAAAAGAATCTGACCAAACCAACTACATTTTCAAAGTCTGCACCAAAAATGAGGTGGGTATAATTTTGCTATTTTTCATTTCCCGCTTTGGCCTCTGAATTGAGAGTTGAAGATTTCAGGCTTGCCCCTCGTTTGAATATTTGGAACTTCATTTTTTTTAAATACAACACCAAAAATAGTCGTCAAATTTAGAAATTCCCACCAATGGAGCATCAGCAAAGCGGCTAACAAGAGACTGAGCAGTAGAGTGTTTTTGGTGTGTCGGTGTCATCATCGGCTGAAGAGTGGAGAGAGTTTTAAAAGCACCTCCACTAGCAATGGCTAAGTGGCAAAATAGCAGTCTGGCAGTCCCACGAACAGCAGCAACTAGGCAATCGAAAGCCAACACTTCAAAGAAAGAGATCATCAAGTGGTGGCCCTACCGACCATGGAGGAGCTACCTCAAAACGGACCTGCATAGGAGCAAGATTGTAGGCAGCATAAAATATTCTTAAGCACATTTAGTATATAGTTGAGCACCGAGTACGTTAAGTATGATTACATTGCAACCTTTGATGATAACCTTATAATATAGAGGTGAACTCATTTCAAGTTACGGGATCATCAAGCTAGAACAAAGTATATCAATCTATTGCTTTTTATTGTTGATTTTTGCATAGATAGCTGATTGTTCATTGCTGTTACATTCTGTTATTCAGTTATGCTGTCATAATGCTATATTGTACTTCCCTAGCCAAGCAGTTAAAGGACACATAAGGTTGAGTGTATAATATCAATGATGAACCCAACATAGCAGAGTGAGGAAATGTTTGTCACTGTTTGTGAACAGCAGTTACAACTACAAGTGTCAAGGAAGTGATAACACAAAGGAATAAGCAAAAAACTAAGTAAAAGGAATAAGCAAAAAACTAGGTAAAAATTGAAGGACACGATAAGGTCCATAGGATTGTGGAGAAAGAAGCATTCAACTGATATTGATATCAGCCCAATTTTTGTTATGTCGGGCCAGGAATAGACTGCATAAACCGGTGAAAACCACAATTGTATTCAATCAACTTAACAATGAGATGCAAGTATATGTTTATTACATTGAGGAATAACCATTCAGTTCGTCTCCATGGTGACTGTTCAATTCATCTTCAAATGACTCTTGAGATTCTACAAGAAGAAAAATGCCTAAACCTAGGATTATTAATAAATTATGTACAATAATCTTACATCCCCCCTAAATCCGTAGAGGTTATAGTGAGACCAAGCATGCCTCTGAATTTTTCAAATTTCCCTCTTCCAAGCGCCTTTGTTAGAATATCCATTTGTTCCTCTGCAGTTGGACACTGTAGCAGTTTGACAATTGTCGTCTTTCACATAATGTCGAATCAAATAGAAGTTGGTGTTGATGTGCTTGGTTCAGTCATGAAATACTGTATTCTTTTTCATTTGGATTGTTGAAGTGTTATCAACCATGAGTAGTGTAGAAAAAACCTGTTTTACTTGTAAATCTGCAAGAATCCA
Source organism: Taxus chinensis (assembly GCA_019776745.2). NCBI lineage: Eukaryota > Viridiplantae > Streptophyta > Pinopsida > Cupressales > Taxaceae > Taxus > Taxus chinensis. The sequence goes on from CM034149.1 coordinate 163,634,735, forward strand.
TCTAAGCCATAGTATTTTCTTGGTTGGCTCTGAAGCTGCCATATATTCTACTTCTGTTGAAGAAATTGTTGGCACTAACTGCTTCTTTGACTTCCAAGAGATGATTGTTGTTCCTAAGTTCACCAAGAAACCTAAAGCCGATTTCCCATCTTCAAAATCACCTCCATAATCTGAATCTAAATATCCAACCAGCTTGAAATCAGCTGCCTTAAGAGTATTTGAGTCCAAAATTTTGTGTTCAGTTTACATATTGAAGCACTCATTTTGCTGCAACCTAGTGACTTCCTCTAGGCTATTGCATGAATCTAAAAAGAACAATGGCAAAAGAAATGTTTGGTCTAGTTGTGGTTATATAGATCAGACTTTCAATGTGATGTCTATACTTAATTGCATCGATGAACTCTAAAGTATCATTTGATGTCAGTTTCACATTTCATTCCATGGGTGTGTTGAGTGGTTTGCAATTTGTCATTCCAAATTTGTTCAAAATTTCACCTATGTATTTTTGTTGTGTGATGAAAAAGTATTGTATTTTTTGAATCACTTCAATACCTAAATAATAATGAAGGAGATAAAATCAGTCATTTCAAAGCCTTTGATCAATTTTACTTTGACTTTGACAGTGTATCTTTCATTATTTCGTGTGAGGAGCAAATGATCCACATATACAACCAAAAGTACAATTGTTTTGACAAAAAGAGTTGTATCTTCAAATTCAAAACTTTGAAAGTTCATGTTCAGCAAGTGCTCAATGAGCTTTTCACACCAGGCTCTAGGGGCTTGTTAAAATCCATACAAAGCTCCCACAATGTTTCGAATTCATGAGACTTGTGAATCCCTTCTCTACCACTTCGTTTGCAAAACAAATTTTGTCTATCATCCTCTTTTCCCCATCTTATCAACCAGTTGATCTAACGTGAGTGACTTCAATCGATTTCTTGCTTGCGTGGACACCAAACATGTTGAATATGTAGGACGAAGAGCTTTTATGAAAGCAGTCAACTTCAACATCATGCTTGATAGCATGGATTTCTAATACCAAACTCATTACATCACCATTTTTCAACTCAAAATTGAACAATTTTAATTGCAATTATATGAGCTCCAATTTTAAATGAGAATCATACAAATCCCTTAGTTTATTTACTGTTTCCCAAGGTGTGTTCCACCCTTGTATGTGACACAAAACTTCACCATCCACTGAGGCCCTCATCAAGGCCAATGCCTTAAAATTATTTTGCTTCCATAGTTGTGATTATACCTTTGTTGTTGGTTCCACTAGTTATGCATTTCCATCGCAAATGTCAAACCACAAATTATTGAAGATGGGAGTGTTCTCAACTTGTCGCAACCAATCCATCCAAGTGTCTTTTTCAGTTAGTGTTGTGCCAACAATTGAATTTATTGAATGCATTTTGTGTCAAGGAGAGATGGATCAGTTCCTTATGACTCCAATAGGTTTCGCTTTCTATATACCACCGAACTGGTATACCAAACCTCTCAATATACTCGCCCTTCCTATATACTTGTCAATACGTGGAAGATACTCGTCCTTTCAATATATCCGGCAATACATGAAAGAGATGTTAAAGCACATGAGAGCAAAATGATACGTGGCACTTGCGTGGTACGTGAAAAGAATTTATCCTATCAATGACACTTGCTTAGAGGGAAATCTTTGTACATGGGCACAACTTCACTATATATGCTCACAATTTTCAACTTTCAAGATTTATGTCGAGCGATGGTGGCGAATAGGTAACAGCAAGAAATGGGAAAATAAAAAAATTGTCCTTATCCATACCCGGCAATTTATAGGAACAATGTCACAGACGTTGTTGCAGCTAAATTAGGCGTTGGATGCAGTATTTCAACGCAATTATTTTACTCATAAACTCAACCCAGAGGCGCCGCTTCTACCGAACACTACAATTTGGTTTGCAAAAAAAACAAGTTTTTGCAAAAATAACTTATTTTTAAAATTAAATAAGTCAAAAAGAGTTATAGTACCAAAATAAATATAATATTAAAATAAAATATTCCTGCTCTTTTTTATTCTATTTTTATTTTTATTTCCGAAAATTGCTTTCTGAAAAAGCTAAAAAAATATAAACTTCCAAACTTTGGAAAGATTTACAGCACCTTCACCGCTGATCCTACAGGTCAGCTGATGCTACAGGTAGGGCAAAAAGATGCATGGAGAAAAGAGGCCTAGATGCCCAATCAAATTCCATGTGGACTGCTGCAAAGAGGAAGGAACAACAGGCTGGAGGCTGAGCTGGGTGGTTTAAGAGTTGTTGATGTCAGAGTCGGTAGAACCAGATATGACTATGCACTATTCCAATCATAGTATGCATACTCGGCGAGTACCCGCCATTTTTTTCCCTTGCCGAATATTCGCACGAAAAACTCGCCAAAACCTGCACAGCCGAGTTTTTAGCGAATACTCACGAGTCTTTGGCGAATACTCACGAGTCTTTGGCGAATACTCACAAGTCTTTGGCGAATACTCGTGAGTCTTTGGCGAATACTCACAAGTTTTTGGCAAATATTCATGAATACTCGCGAGTTTTTGGAGAGACTTTTTTTAATAATATTTTGCTTAAAATTTATGTTTTTAAAAGAAATTTGCGTATTTTTTAAGTTGCTAAATATTCGCCGAGTCTTGCCAAGTCAATTTTTTTTAGGTCTGCCGAGTATTCACTGAATACGAGTATGCAAACTATGATTCCAATGCTTCAATTGTAGTGTATAGCTCTGAAGCCAATGCAACAGTACACAATTTCAACACTTCAGTGATAAACAGACACGCATACAGTCTGCAGGAAAGAAGTCTGGCCCCCAGCTACCATATATGGCTGGAGAAAATTTGGATGAGGGAAAGATACAAACTGTTGTACAGTCTGCGCTCCAACTATTACGGCCTTCCAATTAATAAAAATGCACAATACAACCGAAATAATAATGTACAGTTCCTACACTTCAAAATATAAACGTGGACCAGCTTATGTGGAGGGGAGCAAACAGCAATTTCAATTATTCAGTTCAGCGAGTACGGTCTTCAAAATAAAGTGATTTTTCATTTGAAAATGATGAAGCTTGAACTGTAATGGCTGGGGATAAAGATTTGCAGCAAGTGGAGGAGAATGGAGAAAGGAAAAATAAATGAGCCTGTGTTTTGATACCAATGTCAGGCCAGGAATGGACTGCATAAATTGGTGCAAACCAAAATTGTATTCAATCAACTTAACAGTAAGATGCAAGTACAAACTTATTGCATTGAGGAATCCGAATACCCGTTCAGTTCGTCTTCAGAATCTCAGATGACTCTTGAGATTCTACAAGAAGACAAATGCCTACACCTAGGGTTATTAATATATTACGTACAATAAAATTACTGTTAGAAATAAAGATTGGACAATTAGAAATCTCACAAGCTGAACCAGAGGTTGGAGAGGATGCAACATCAAGTGCCATAAAGGAATCGGACCTGATTGTCCATGGCTGCCTTAATAAGAAACAACATTCACTTAACCATTGAATTGTCCACATAATGTAAAATTGTAGAATAGTAACACATCGTTAAAGAGGAAGAGAATAGAGTCAAAACCATCTCTGATTTCCAAACCAGCCAGGTTTGGTGAGGAACCTAACCAAGACCAAACAAAAACATATAGCACAAGTTTGAACATTCAAACGGCTTAAATAAATACAACAGCCATTAGTGGATGGTGTTCCCAAAATAAGCACAGAAATAGAGGATGTGGTCCTTCAAACACCTTGATTAAAAGGGAATCAGATGTAAATATATTACCGACAAAAGTATGGAAAGAGTCCGGAAAACCATCGCTAATAGAAGCAGATTTTAGACTTAAAGTTGGGAAAACCATCGCTGATAAAGGCGGATTTTAGACTTGAATTAGAAAATCAAGAAAGAATTGCTCCACTAAGTTGGAACAAGAAATAATAATGGCATGATAACAAATTAAGGCTGACCTTGAATTTGAACCTGACGATGAGGGTGTATTACACCTAGATGAAAGCTCGGGAGATAACAAGTATACAGATAGAGGCATCCTACATTGGCAAATGGGAGAATATGAAACGCTAAACCCTGCATATTTGTTCAATTGCATTGAGAATGAATCAGTCGTTAGCCAGGTAAATCGGCACACTGTAACATCAATAGGCAGCTTCCATTTCAAAGCACTTCCCGCAAACTGCCAAACAGAAACAATGGAAAAATCTGGGAAAACCAACAAATATACATCTCCGGCCGCCATAGGTAAGATATGCTCTGGGATCGGTGGTCATGGTATCTCATCGGCAACCGCAGCTCAAGAAAAAATAAAGAAGATATCACGAATAATAGAAGGAACGGCAATCCCCCAATACAGATGGTCATCGACAACCACTAGCAATCGCAAAAGTAGCAGAAGTTGAAATTTGCTCACAATTGTAGGGTCCTATGAATAGACACCATGTGTCAAGCAATGTGACAATCAAGAAAAGTGGTTGGTAGAGTAATGAATTGATTAAACAAGAATTTTTCATAGATAAGTGAAGGAGCGGCATGTCCGGTGAGTGTAAATGAGAAACATGTCTGGCAACAGCCAATCGACCATGAATTGTCAAATGAAAAGGTACCACCTGGCAAGATTAATAAAAACAAAATAAAAAACTAGTGGAGAGTTGAAATGCACAACATTTTCAAATTTACGGCGATGTAGGCACCTATATAGATCTCTAGGGGTCCCGATAAGGCGTTGGCCTATATAGATATTGGGGCCCCCCTCCATATAGAGAATTCTAGATAGGTGGTCACCAATTCGTTGCCGAGCACAGAAATGACCTGCTGGCCGAGCCACGTCATCTATGAACATTGAAGACGACTTTTGCAGTAAAACAAAAATGTTGATAAGAGTGAAGAACAAGCTGTTGAGCTTGAATCATGTTAGTAGTGATAATTTTACTAATTTTCATGTTCAAATTGTTATTTCTAATTTGTTGAGTTTGAGAAGCGTACAGAAGGAACAGTTTGAAACTGCTTCCACAAATGCATTGTATAGGGGGGACTTGGAAACTATCAACAGGGAATTGTTGATTTATCCTGCCCATCTTTAAAATGCGAGAGGCTCGGCCTTGGTTATCCTGAGATAGTATCTATGAGGAATGGTGATACATCTACTTCTAATGAAAAGCACTCTCAATCAAGAGAAACCAGTCCATGAGTCTTGACCAGTATCGACTTCTTGTGAGAAGAAGCAGCTGGAGCATGACACGTCCAGATTAGAGAAGTGAAAATTACATAACAGATCATCCACAGCTAAGCCATATTGCCATTGCATATTACGGGGAACAGAAGGATGCTAGGCCTCTTTTCTGATATTCATTGAAAGCGTGAAAATGCTATTTCCAGGCTCCACTTAGCAAAGCAATTTTTTTCAGTAGGGAGGTTTTAACAGTTTGTTGAAGGCAGAAGATAATGACTCCAATTTTTGGTATTACAAAAGAAGCCTATGAAGATTGCAAATGCCTATTTAACTTTTACAGCCAAAAAAAGAAAAAAAAATGATGATGATTATGATCATGATGTGAGGAGGTCACATTACTCATAAACAATTGATGGAGAATGATGCAATGAAGCCGTGAATCATTGCATCATTGCATCATTCTCCACATCTTGAATTAAGAAAGAAGACAATGAAATACAAAAATTAAGAAACCTCAATGAAAGCGTGAAGAAGAAAACTGGTGAATTGAAAAAAGATCGTAAATCATGCATCAATCAAGAAGTCCAAGTTGACGATTGTAGAACCACTGCACACACCTCAAAGAAAAATTTAGGGGCATCTTCATCACAAGGTTTATGACTCCTATTCTTGATTAGGATTCTTTAAGAGATGATAATACTACTGAAGATCCTAGCTCCTATTGTTTTCATTATGCTTCTAAATTTCTAATGACTGCAATGTCTTTTGGAAAATCAGATATTGTTGATGGTCCTCATGTTACTACTGATGATTTTACTCAGTCTCGTGTCATGATTGCTACTTCTGATATTTTGAGTTTGAAAACTATTATAAAAGACATTGGATTTGAAGTTGCTTCAGCAAATGGGCTATATAGAAGGGAATGGAAGCTATGGACAGGGAATTGCTGATTCTATTAAGCCCATTCTTAGGACGTGAGAAAGTCCACCTTGGTTATCCTAAGATGATCTCTATGAAGAATGGTGATATATCTAGTTCTGATGAGAAACACTTAAAGCATACACCAAAGGCGGATTCCTCTCAATCAAAAGGAAACAGTTCATGAGTCTTTACTAATTTTGACTTTTTGTGAGAAGAAGCGGCTAGGGCATGAAGCATTCAAGGGAGAGAACTGAAAACTAGAGAACAGGTCATCCACAGCTATGCCTTATCACCATTCATATTATGGGGAGCAGAGGCATTCTAGGCCTCAATTTGGAGAGAGGAGGCATTCTAGGGATCATTTTGGAGAAAGAAGGCATTATAAGCTCAACCTAGGTTCCCATATCATATCGGGAGACAAAGATGGCATACCTAGAGTTTGGCAACTATTGTGAGCATTGATTTTGGATGGATTAATGTTATAGCATGGAGCTCATCATGTGCATTCTGGGGAAATCATACATGTGTGTCTCCTTAACGGTGACATTTCTTAGGTCTTAACATTGATGATTATATGTTTATATTGACTAATGGATCGCCTTGAAGTTTTATATGGGTCGTCTTATCATTGATTGTGTTTGCTTCTATTTTGGACACTATGTATGGGAAAATTCCAGCATGGGATTCTTCATTCAGCATATGACATCTTTGTACGCAAGCCCTCTTGATAGCAAATGATGGAGAATTGTTGATACCCTTAGCATTGAAGGGTACCTAATGCAACCTATTCCACATTGTATGATTATTCTACTTGAGGAGAGAAGGATGAAAAGGAGGAGCTTCTATATGATGATCTCGGTTGAAAGGCTCCCCTGTTGTAGGGGGAACTTGTTCCTCTACGTAGAACATTCGCTTACTCTAATTTCTTGATACTTGCATTTCCTTGTTGACCTCTTGCTTGACATGATGCGATCATTCTAGATTATTTTCTGAATATGTAGTCATAGTTGAGATAAAAAAGAGGAGCCAATCATTGAGCATGGACCAATACTTGTGAGGGTGTATGAAAATTAATGAGCTAGTACATGTCACTTTTCCAATTACATTTTGAAAAAAAATGCCCTATAGAATAAATCACATCAAGTCATTTCAAACCAATTAGCCAATCAAATGATGACAAATAGGTAGAAAAAAATATGTGACTTAATTCTCAAGTAATGGTCCACCTTGAATTTGTTTATATTTAAAATCACCAGATTTAAATATTTAAAAAATGACCCTTCTACATTATTTAATGTCTAAAACGAAATATATATAATAAGGAGAAGATTACCTATTAAAGGCTATTTTTGTTTAGAATTATATGATGTTATGGTGGCTATGTGCACCCTTAAACTTGGTGTGCACCATAGTTACCTGAGACGGGGGGACGGCGGGGGGATGGCTAATTAAAAAATATATAAATATTTAAAATATAAAGATATAGTGACTAAATTATATAAATAAGCTAAAATAAAACCATTTGAGATTTGAATAAGGTGAAACTTGAACTTATAAACATCAAATACATTTCTTAATACTATAATATCAATATGTTAATGTCATAAATTGAAAATTCATAATACATATTTAAATTTTGAATTTGAGATGAGCTGAAATTTCAAATATATTATAAAATATAAAAGTAAAACCATTCTAAATTACGATTGATCAAGTGACAATAGTTGATATTCATATCATTAATCTCTAGCCAAATACACCAACAATTGTCTATTGCCAATATTACAAAAAAAGAGGACAACTACAAGTATCAACCTAAAAATCATAATCAACATCTGAAGCAATATCCATGAACTCCTCCTTGCTGGTACTAGCATCCTTGTCCTCAAAGGTAAGCCCAATCAATCCCCGTTGCACAGTATTGTCCTCCTCAACCTGCCTCGGCTCCTCAGGATCTACATCCCACCGTAATGCTGGGGTCTGTTTGTACTCAGGTGTCTTGTGATCCATAAACGCAAAGCACTGTGTACAGCTACAAGCTTCTCCACTCTTGCAAATGTAAGCCTATTCCTCTTAATAGAGTGTATCCAACCATATGTAGACCAGTTCCTCTTAGAGGCAGAGGAGCTAGAAACCTAGGAAAGAACGCGAATGGCAAGTGGTTGCAGCAGTCCTGGAAGCCCATACAGTCGCCACCAACTCACTAGCTTCTCTTGTGCTATTGTTACCCTGTCTTCCTTTGCTAATGTTTTGTACCCATCAAGTTCAGTGAAGTCGAGCCACTCCAATCTAATTCGTGAAGCCTCCTGTGGAGTATACATTTTTTTAAAGGCCGTCATAAGGCCCTTCTTCACCTCATCATCATCCAATGGGATAACTCTGCCTAGCCTCTCCACATACCATTTAGGATTCAATGCATACACAACCATATGAAGAGGAGTATTCAACTTCTCCCATCTCCGCTGAATAATGGGTTGTATATGTTCATTATAAAACTTCAAAGTGGGGTCCCTCACCCGAACAGCTGCCTTCATTTGCCCAAGCATGTTGTCAATGCACTCATAGATCTCACCAAGATTGGGGCTATTAGAATCCCCATATTTGATGACACTAAAAACTAGAGCTATGATTGATATGATGTATTTCATATCAACCCAAAATGTTTCCCTCAACACCACTTCCTTCACTCTTTTCCCTTGATCTGTCTTGGACTCACGCCACCTAGTCCAATCCTGTGGCATAATCATAATTTGTAGGGGCTCCTGCAACTCAGACATCCTCTCCAACAAAATAAAATAGGATGCAAAGTGGGTGTCAACTGGTTTCAAAAATTCCTTCTTTGAAAAATTTTGAAAAAGTGCCAATGATGTGTGGTGATTACATATGAATTTCTGCACGTCCCTGGCCTCAGTTACTATCTAGTTGACCCACTGAATCTTCCCTGTCTTTCAGTGCATTGTTCATGGCATGCACACAACATGGAGTCCAATAAATATGCCTATATTCCCGCTCCACTAGTTTACCTGCTGCTCTGCACACATAAGCTGCATCTGTGACAACATGAACAACGTTTGAAGGTCCAACCTCCTCAATGGCATTCTTCAAAATCTGATACTGGAACTCAACATCTTTCCGCTTCCCAGAACAATCAATCGCTCTCAAGAAGTACGGTCCATCTTTGCAAGAGACAATGATATTGATGAGAGGACGGTGTCTAATATCCGTCCACCCATTCATGATAATGCTACATCCATGTAACACCCATGTCACCTTCATCTCCTCCATCAACAGATTAAGCTTGGAATAGTCTCTATCCAAGATTGTTGTCATGAGTTTTGTGTCTCCAGGAGGCACATAACTTATACCTGCTTTTGCAACCTTAGTCATAGCCTCCTTGTAATAAGGAGAGCGGACGGCATTAAATGGAATCCCAGCAACATAGAAAAAATTCCCAATAGCATCATCTACCTCTTCCCTTGCCTTTGAATCAAACATGTCAACAACTAAATTTGGGGCTGCCCCCACGGCCTTTCTCTTCCCTCTGCTTTCCACTTTTGACACTCCAAAACTAGAACCAGCCAGAGTATTACCATGTTTGCCAGTCCTATGAGCACTCGATGGAGTCATTGGAGAGTTAGCCGTAGAAACACGAACTTCTAGCACATTGTCCATGGTATTTCCATTGAAGATTCTCACCATCTCGACTCTCTGCTCTAGTGAAAGGCCCTTACAAGTGCCAACCCCCCTTCCTGTAAGGTGCAACAAGTGTGCATTAGACCTAGTAATACTACCATACCAAGTCAATGCACATATGTTGCACTTCCATACTTTGCTCCCCCCTCCAGACTTGGGGTTATCAATTATTTGGGCAAATTGTTGCAATGGCTTCTTCTTATCAAATGGTCCAATGGCAAATTTGGACAACATTTGAGAGGGGCAATTGGTAACACTACCCGTTGAACTACTAGTTGCCGTTGTCACTAGATTTTATGTCTCTTCTCCACTCTCCCCCATTGTGGCATCACCAACTCTTCCACAGCCACCTATCTCAACTTCCCGTTCAACCCTCTCCTACTCTAATTCATGCTCTGATTCATACTCATACTCAGAAGAACTCATGGTGATGATTGTTGCAATGAATTAAAAACAACCATAACTATATGATTGATTGATTATGTAATAAATTATTTTTTTTTAAAACATAGCCAATATGCATTTTTTAAATCGTACAAAGTATATGCATGATTATATTGTGAATGCAGATGCAAATGCTAAAAAGCAATCCCTAAAAATGCTAATATAATATAAATTTTAAACAAGAAATAAAATGTAATTAAAAAAAACGTAACCGTTTAAATTTTAAATTTTACAACCAAACCCTATGCAAGATGCATTTTTTAAAATCTCACAAACCATATGCATGATGGCATTATGAATGTAGATGCAAATGCTAAACAACAACCCCTAAAAATGCAAATATAATATAAATTTTAAACTAGAAATAAAAATGTAATTAAAAAAAAAACTTAACCATTTACAATTACATTGTACAACCAAACCCTATGCCATATGCATTTTTTTAAATCCTACAAACTATATGCATGATTACATTGTGAATGTAGATGCAAATGCTAAAAAACAGCGCCTAACAAATGCAAATATAATCTAAATTTTTTTTAAAAAAAACTTTAACAAGTATTGTAAGCAAATAAAATTATAAATACCTTTTGTTCCCTCTTGCTCTTGCTTGCTGTGAATATGAAATGAGCCCATAATGTAAATTTATAACATAAAATAGCACTTTTAGGGTTAGGTTAGGAATGTTAATTTTATGTTGTAAGTGATTTACAATTTTTTAAAAAAATAGTTTTGAGTCTTAAAAGTGTGTTTTTTAATTTAAAAAAGCGGCAAAACACGTGGGGGACGTCCAAACGTCCCCAACGTCCCCCCCACGTCCCCAGGATGTTTCCTCCCCTCTCCAGACGTCCCCAGGATGTTTCCCACCAAGTGTGCACTGTAGGAAACGTGGGGGAAACGTTTCCCCCACATCCCCAGGACGTCCGGGACGTCCCAAACGTGTTAAAAATGGGGGGGACGCGTCCCCGCGTAGCTATGGTGTGCACAAAGACTAGCTCCTCTCCCTTAGCAACATGTATGTCAGTGTGAAGTGCCTCATTGATGTTTTGGCTAAATCCTTTGATATTTGATGAATTTTGCATAGTCTTGCATCCACCTTTGTACGTTAGGGTGGCTTATTTGACATTGTTGTCCTTGATTTATTTTTATGTGGCCTTGAGGATTGGAGATATTGTCCTTCACTACTTTGTCAACAGTTTTGTATTGTCATCCTTTGTGGACGACATTGATGACTTGAATTAATGATTTTATTCTTAGTTGTTTTCTGGATGATTCTCTTGTTTTGATGCTCAGTTTTAGAGATGACTTCATTTGAATTGCGAAGAATGGCCTTGCTACTTGACCTACCATTCTTAGTTGCTTTGTGGATGGAATTTGATGATTTAGAGATGCCATCTCTCGCTTGGTTGGTGGATGGTTTGGATATACTGATGGTTGATTACTGCATATTTCTTGTTTTTACATCCACAGTCACCTTTCCGTGATCATACAATGCTTGGAGTCCACAGAAATTTATTTGTAGGACACTTCACGAGATGATTTTGATGAGGTATTTTGATGACACTGTTGGGGACATGATAGGCCCTTACTCTTCATTGTTTTGTATTATTCTGCATCTATTTATCAGGTTGGAAATTCTTCGGCACTAAATTTGGCTTGAAGGGGTATGTTGGTAAGGTAATCCACATCCGAGGATTGACAATGTTATAACTTTGACACATGATTTTGGTGCACAATGATCCTTGCTCTTTTAAAGATAGAATTTCTTGTTATGCACTTCATCTTCGGTCATTTTGGTTCCTGCATATTGGGGGTTGAGACTTTCTTACATGCACAAGGTTCTTTCAAGCACATTTTTCCTATCTTTGGGTGTTTGAGACTTGTTGATGTGCATTGCTATACAGTTTGTTTCGTTCATAAACTTTGCTTGTCTCTAGAAGGTTGAGACTCCTTGATGGAAATTGGTGTGGCTTCTTTTAGCATGGACCGCCCGACTATGGAGTTACTTCTTGCAGCATATGTGACCTTTAACGGCGTTGCTTGAAGTGGTTTGTGATGTTCTATGATGGAATTTGATTTTCATTTGGTCAGCCAGCTTCTGGTTTGGTGTTGCATCGATTACTCTGAGGCTTTGGTGGTCCCTTGGCTCTCGGGCAAGCCCCTTTGTGTTCAGGTAGGATCACAATAGCTCCTTTGTTCTCCATTGGTTCGTGGTTGTCGTCTCAAGCTTCAGGTTTGTGTGGAGTTTGAGGATGTTTTTCCTTCAATGCTTTCATATTACTCATCTTGTAGTGTTAAGGACCAAACTCTAGGACAGTGAGTTGGATTTGTTGGATCTGTCGGTTTTCATCTATTGTTCTTGCAGAGTGTTGATGATCCTTAACTCTTTATGTTTGAATGTTGATCCCCTCTAAGAGTTTGATGTTGTTCTCGTTTCAACCTTAACTCTATGCTATCTATGGCCCCACAAACATGATCCAAAGGAGTTTGTTGGGAGAGTCCTGAAACTTTCAGATCTGACCAATAATGATTACAAGTGGATTATCAAAGAAGAATCCATTGCCATTCTTCATGGAAGAACATGAAAGGTTCCTTTACATATTAAGCTAAAGGAAATTTTAATGGAAGCATATACTAGTTCAACGTGTGTAATGGCATATACAAGTGTGCAAAGAGATTGACATACAAGCATGAATGAACATGCAGATACATATACATATATGTATGCATGCATATGTTTCTCGGTTTACCAAAATTTTTATAATTACAGATTTGAGAACATCAAAATTTGAATTTAATCGAAACACACATTGCAATTCAAATACTCGTTACAAAATCTCAACAGACCTCCTTAACACCAAGTGCATAACTTTGATGCTCAGCACTCCCCTGCTGTCGTAAATCAAAGTCTTTAATCACTCTCTGCAAAATTATAAATCATCCTACATTACTGGAAGGCTGGAACTTAGAAAATAGGACATATCAAATTACCAATCAAAAAAATACAAGCCAAAGAACAAAATAGCAGGTAACATGCAGGTTCTTGTCACATGCCTCAGAAAGTGAGCCTCTGCAACCTTCGCCAAGAAGTGTGATTCGCCCTGTATCACATTCCACAATAAAGTGAAGAAATAATAGTGCCATTCAAATCCTGCACAATGTCAGACTTTTGTTTTCTTGAGTAGATATCAAAATCTTTTTCTTCATATGAGCTCTTCATAAAAAATTAATTAAACCACAAGATCCAATGTAGTAGAAAAAAATTAAAATTGCAAAAAAATTAAAACAAACGTAAGGGTGCAACACAGCAAGCAGAAATTTAGATTAACGGAAATGCGGAACATTAAAAATGGAAAATCAATTATCATTACATTTACGGAAAGGTGCACCAATATCAAGATGAATCAGTAAGCACTTCCAATATGAGCTCAAAATCATTTTCTTCATATGAGCTCTTCATATAAATTTAATTAAACCAAAAGATCCAATGTAGTAGAAAAAATTTAAAATTGCAAAAAAAAAACGTAAGGGTGCAATACAGCAAGCAGAAATTTAAATTAACAGAAATGCGGAACATTAAAAATGGAAAATCAATTATGATTACATTTACAGAAAGGTCCCACCAATATTAAGATGAATCAGTAAGGACTTCCAATATATACTCAAGATGGTCTGCAGGAAAAAAAATCACTTTAAATAGAGCTGAAAATAACAAGAAAGCTCCACTGGGGTCAACTTCCATCGGAAGGTGATGATGGAAAAGACTCTCTGTATATTACACTGATGGGAAAGATGATGACAGCGTATACTAATGCAGACCATTTGTTATCTAGTTAGATGTGAATCCCCGCAAATCCTTTAGGATAAAGTATCTCCAGAGTGCAAAAAACCATGGGATTTCAAAAAGATATTATTTCCTAGTAGATTGCCAGAAATTCTTAGGATTTGAAAATGTCTCGTGTTGTGACTGAATATTCGGTGGTTGCCACATGTTGATGTGAGCCTTATCTTTGGCCCACAAGGCAGCAATAGACATCTTATATCATGCTCCTTATATCCTTATCCCTACTATGCACTTATTGAAATTGTTTATTTTTCTTGTGTCGCTAGCACATAATCAAACTTTGATGGATGATTACACTATAATGGTTTGCAAAGTAATTTGGATTTAACCGTCACTCTTGATTTTTAGATAGTCCACCTACACTAAAAATTCAAGAACCCCCATCATATGTTAAACCCATTTTCAGAAAAGATATCATTTCTCTGTATATGAATGCTAATGCGAACATCAGTCCTAACCCATGTGGGAAGAAGACTTCAACATGGGTTCTGCTCAACAATTTCACGTCCTGTTTTTATTACTTTCCTATTATATAAGGTAATATAAGCATGTTTTTCTACAATACAGTACTCAGCAAAGTATAAAATTCAGATGACTGCCACAAATTTTGGGTTATTTATATAAATGTCTGTTGGATGACATCCTATGACTGTTCAACCTACAAGCCCATTACAGATGGACTGTGATAGTAGGTAGGTCTGCTAAAACATCCTTTGGTAGCATTAGATCGCTCAGATCAACTGTAGGTTCAGTTTTGACTCATACAACTTCAACATCTTCAAATATAGGCACATCACATATCTTTTTATTTGATGAGAAAAATATTTTGTATAAATATAAACTAAAAAAGACATGAGATTACAAAAATGCAGAAATAAGTTCTGGTATTGTGGACATTTTTGTGAAACTCATCTAGGAAACCATGAACCAAGTCTAGCTAAAAACATATTACAAAATTATTCGACTTTGCCCATTCCCTAGAAGTGAGTTATTTGTCCAATAGGAAATATGGATTTCATAGAACTAATGACAAGTCAAAATGCTTCTTCCAGCCTTCAAAAAAAAAAAACTACAAATGTTATGTCCATGATATTTTCTTGAAATTTTGACATGTTCTTGACCAATCTCAACGGAACTCCTTGGTATTTACATGAGGACCAACTATAAATGCTAATGAGAATTGAAAATGCGCTGAGCATACAAGGTATCTTTACGGTGTAGAATAGCAAATCAATGAAGGAAACTATTTCACATGAGATTATGAAATTAGATGATTTGTCAAATTCTGTACAATGTAGTATGATGAATGCTTGATTGCACAATACAGTTTTCATCCATTGTACCGTGTTCTGACCTATACTGTATTCGAAATTTGTAACTTGCGATCATCCCAATTGATTCTCACTAGATAGATTTCATCTCTAATTGGCCATAATTATTGAAACGGATTGAACTTTGCTGTTTTTTTAATTTTATATTAAAAACTAAAACAAAACAATTCTCAAGAAACCTTTCCAAGTCCCATTGCTCCCCCAGACACTTCTCTCTCTCTGCCCTCCACTCCCACATCCCCTCTCCCACTCCCTTCACACCTGCCCCCCTCTCCCCGCTCCCTTCACCGCCTCACTGCCTCCCCTCTTGCCCCAATCCCAGCCACCTGTTTCCATCATATTCCCCATTTCTCGTTTCTAGTAACACAATTTTAATCAATATTCAAGCAAGACTTGAGAAGTGTGCAGAGACAAAATAATTTTATCAAGCCATGGTAAGAAAGAAAGAAATTATATTAATGTCCACGAATGACCAGATGTTGGTCAATGTGACTCGAGAATACATCCAATTACAATAGAGAGTGCTAGGGTAAACGAACCCTAGGATCAAAGACTAACTAAAGCACTGAAAATAAACAAGGGTAGACCCAAAGCAGTGAGTAGAGATTCACAAGGATTGTACAAGTTAAGAGGCATATTTTAAAGAAAAATAAGCTATCTTTAGAAATGAATTTAAGCATGTGTTATTAGTTATCTTGTAAGGAAAATTTTGGAGGCATGTTGGTGCAGTGGTGGTCAAGAGTTAAATAGAAAAACCAACCACTTGCGGTTTATCAAAGTGCAGAGACAAGTATGGAAGATCAGGTTTTATTCACAACAAGCTTCTAGTTCATTCATAAGGAGAAATGGAATAAACAGAGACTCCTTACAGACTTCTGTGCAGGGTAGATTGCTTACAATGCACACAAATGGACCGACATGGGCCTTCTTTGCTGCACACTCCTACTTCACTCTCAACCCCTATTATGGCCTACTATTGATCTTGCAGGCTCTTAATCTCGAAACAAAACCAAACTCAACTAGAGTAGCCCCTAGCTCCAAAATTGAGCTCTACATCTTCGCAAGAACGCCAAATTAGCTATCAAACACTTAAGCACACCTCACATGCAAGAATGTGCTACAACAAGAAGCAAGTATGATGGCGTAAAGCAATGCAAATTGCCACTTGAATGCTGAGAATGCACACATTACAAGATTAGTTCAGAAGCAGTCCACAAGCAGCTGCAAATCCACTTGCATGTTGTCAACTCCTGCTCCATTCTGCACTACCTGACATAAACAGCCATTACAAGATCATTCGCACTTCAAACCATTGATGAAGTCATCTAATGTAACGCATAATCAAGTGGACTTGCGTATCACCCCAAGATCTCCCATGTCCATTGGATCTCTAAAAGCAACGGCCCACAATGATAATTAGTCTCTTGGGTTTACATAGTGTAATCCACAGTGGGTGCAATGTTCATAGAAGTGAACCGCGCAAATAACTAAATACTAAAAAAAGGTTGAATTTGTTCTAAAAGGTGCAAATTCACCTCAAGGATGTTGTACACAGTACGATTGTTCAAAATACCAAGATCCAAGGTTGCTAGGCGAAATTCTCACTGTGCTCATTGAATTTTGTGGAAAAGGCAAAAGCAGCTGCGCAACAAAAACTTAGGTGCAAAAAACCTCATTTCCATCGACTCAACTCAAAATATTCACCCAAAACACCACAAAACACTGAAGACAGTAATTAGGAACAAAGAAAAGTGTGCAACACACCCAAATGCACAGACCTTACAATAACAAGCACTTACTTTGGTTCATGTTGATTTTTTCTTAGCAGGCAGACTCCAGCAGTATTCAGATTGCTTTCTTTTTAGCTGAAGAATTCTTTGAATGTTTGCATACTACTTTAACAACATCTATGGCAACATTATAGATTTTGGGCAAAAAAATATTATGACGTTTGTTTAGATGGATTGGATTTGTGTCTTTCACCATGTTATCTGGTCATAAACAATAGTTTCCAGTTGGCAGCATGTCTGTTAGATCCATTCTTGCCATCGGACAAGTAGTCCTTGTCATTCTTAAGGATTTGCTTTCAAGAGTATTTATAGTTAATTTCAAAGATGCTTTCTTCCAGTTTTGAAGAGGATATCATTTCTATTTCCCTGATATATTGGTCACCTTTTTCAGGGTTGGTCTTGTCCCTGAGGATCGGACAAATTTGATTATACTTTTCAAATTGGCAAACAGGCCTTTCAAATACTTTGGGAAGTCTTCTGAAGTGGCAATTTTATTTTTGATTGATTAAATTCCATTTTTCGATCTAAAAAATTACACCAAGGAAAGGAATCTCCAGAAATAAATGGTATTCTAAGAAATGAATGACGAAAAGAGAATGTAAACGTATTCAATAAACATTCATAAAACATAGAACTGTTCCTAAGAAACAAACCATGTTTATTTCTATTTTTTGTGGGCCATTCTTGTATGCAAGCATGGTCTTCCTTGATTTTAGTATGCTGACTTTCTTTATATCAAAGAAAAAAGATCTATAATCATATAATAAAAATAACCATCACTGAAATTTACCTTTCAGCTCTACTCCACGCTGAAAAGTTTCCTTTTTTGAGCCATCTTTAGCTATCCCCATATCATTTGTTGCAATTCCAATCACATTTTTAGAACTTTTATCATACAGAACCTAGGTACAAAGTCCTAATTAGGTCAGCAATTATCTTTTGAAATATATTTTGTGAATAAATTTATACGTATTATTGATACTACCTCACTAGCAGCAAAACCTGGATAAATTTCAACTCCCAACTCCTCAGCTTTTTGAGCCAGCCATCGGACAAGCTCACTTAAGCTATAAACAAAAGTCAAATAGTCAGTCTGCTTATCTAGTTTTTCCTGAATAATTCTGCCTAACTGTGCTTGAGCCATCAAAGACAAACTTCCCAGAGAGAAATTGGACAGTAAAAAGGATGCAATCCTTAAGACAAATTACAGATGATAGATAAAGACAGCATGCAAAATTACAGCTGCAACAAAAAAGACAGGAATGAAATCAGAAGGAGAAATTTTAGTATCAGGTATCTTGGAGATCAACCTTATAACGTAATTTCCCTTGTTACTGACGGGTGATGGAAGAGGAAAAGCATGATTTTCTGTCAGGAACCAAAACTTGTCAGAAGAAACAGGTACTCTAATAGGAGCCTACATACAAATGAAAATATAGGTCTCAGATTGAGATCATTGTTCAAATAAGATAGTTAAAAAAATAAATGTGCAAACCAAGTCATAAGCAATGGAGCAAGCATCCTTTAAGAAAAATATATAGAAGGACCAAGGATGTATTGTAGCCCATTGTCATGTCCTACCGAATGAAATATTACTGTAGGCTCCTTTTTTTTATTAGAGTCTGGACTAAATGATAATGAAGTTACTGAAGGTCATGGAAATTGGAAATCTGTCTATGCCCAATGTTTTCCACCCCCTACAATAAGATTAACCCCATTAGAATATTCCCCACACCCACATTGAACAATTACTAAAGCTTTCATGACAATTACTCACACCTAATTCAGACAAGTGTGTGTGCAACTGCACATATTAAATCCAACTTTTTTTAACTCCATACCCTCCAGACACCTCGCTTCTATTGCTTTTCAATACTTAAAAAATAGAGGGTGTTCAGATTCACACCCTCTTGGAATTAAAGAAAAAAAAAATTGCACAAAAGGTCTCCTATCATAAACGCCCATGATGTAGGTATTTAAGGCAGAAAACAATATGAAATTATACACAAATAGAACAATGAACACAGAACAGAAAACTATTACCTACAATCTATCATGGCCATCATCATAATATACAAGAAAACAAACAGTATGGGCATAAAATGTCTTTGTTATTAATTAACATGATGTACACGATCTCCAATCATGTCTGATTCAAGTATGAATTAAGAAATAGACCTCAGATTCTCGGTCCTTTACTGATAACTAATACAAATGTTGGGAAGTTAGTGTGATGGTTGATCCCAAAAGTCCCGTCAACGAGAACCCCCAAAAGTCAAAATTAAATTTACTCATACGTAGGAGTGATGACACGTTATAATCATGCTATATATTCTACCATGGAATATACAATGATGGTGACAAAGAGCACACAAAACATCTATCCCCTATTCAAATTTGTTCATCCCTAATGACTCCAACCGGTGGAATGTTAGGAAGTTGATAGTAGAACTGAAATCATTGCACATTGAATTGTACCACAATGGAGTCAATAGTGGAACTGTCATTGGCAGAGGTTTCATCAACAATATTAACATTGTTACCACTCTAGGAATGTGAAAAGAAGAAGTAATAGAAGGTGA
The DNA here is from genome assembly GCA_019776745.2 of Taxus chinensis. Lineage (NCBI taxonomy): Eukaryota > Viridiplantae > Streptophyta > Pinopsida > Cupressales > Taxaceae > Taxus > Taxus chinensis. Next base: position 163,654,553 of record CM034149.1, read on the forward strand.
TGGAAAAGTTGAAAAACTTCCCTTCAACCACTCACTCTTGAGTCAGCAACTCATTCCTTTTGTTAATAGGCTTTTGGATCCCATCATCTTGCACCTGTTCTATCAAGCGACCATAGAGATCTAATCTGGGATCATTCCGAACTGAAATCGTATGGATAGGGGCCCAACTATTGACACCCGTCTATATATCTGTGACTGGTTTGATAGATCATATCAAACCGGCAAATAGGTCTGATTCTCCTCTGTTGATTCCTCTCCCAAATCTCTCTATATGGCCAGGGGTGACACCACTATGCACTCGGCCGGCCGATAGGCCAAGGGCTACCACACCCCAACCGCTTGACAATGCATTAAGCACTACATTGTTCCAATATCGAGCATTCTTAAAGTAGTGACTGAACTCCTCTTTGTTGTGCCTGGCATCCAGATAGAAATTGTGAATTTTCTCTATCAATGCCACTACCCTATGTTGCCATTCTACCACATCGGCTTCTTGACCATGTCGACTAACCTCAAATTCATTTGTGGCCAATGCCTAAATATATCAGCCCAATCACTAGGCTTTACACCAAAAACAGAGGCTAGCGAAAATTTGTTGTTTCCATGTCCATTACCCCTTTCACCACAAGTACTATCACTATTACAGTTTGTGATGTCGTCGTCATAAGTTGCAACAGCAAGGACTACTCTAGTTGTTGTCGATTTTGTTGTTTGGCCACATGTGTCCTACCAATACTTTGTGAGCTTTTCTTAGGAATCCCTAAATCTATTCTTACATCACACAATGAAAAAGGACTTTGCCAATTCCCATCATGTACATCAAATCAGTAACCAATTGAAAAGACATTGTCTTGGCAATGATTGTCTTTTCAATGATTTTCCTTTGTTCTTCCTTGCTCGTGTCTTTTGGGAAATCAATCGTCAATAGAAAATTTCCCGTGTTCTCTTACCATAAAGCCAATAGCTAGGGACAGTATTTTTGTCAAGAAATATGTCTAATAGCTCATCGTACCTTGTTTGTGACAGGTGATCAGCAATAAAGTGGTCCTTCAGCAATCTGAATATAATTTTGAAACCTTGCAACAGCAACAGCTACCTGGCTCACGTGTCCATAAATCACTAGTTTGTTGACTTGATATAGCAGAGCCTCATGGTGCACATACAAGACAGGATTGGCAAATGGGTAGTGTCTGAAACTTTGAATAGAACACAACATCCCTGAGGCTTCACTCTTTGAGGTGCTATAGTTCATCTTTTCCTGCAACAATAGCCTATTGGTGAAATTGTTAGGGTCATCTAAGTGTGAACTTGATAGCAAAATTGGTTGGGTCGACATGCACATTGAATTCTTGCTAAACCTAGGTAGGATAGTATACATGCACCAAGAAGTCTCAAGTCTTAAAAAAATTCTGTTGACAATCCAAATGAACAACACCCATGATCAAGACATCACGTAGGTATGTCAAGGCAAAGTTCTTCATGAATGTCTGAGGAAGGATTTCATAACATCTATTTCCTCAAGCAATTTGATATTGTGGATGTTTGAGTCAAGCTTGACAGACAATAAGCTCCAATAACTTTCCAAGCACATAAATAAGCACTTTCTTGGATTCAAGGGCAGCATTGCTTATTGAAGCAACAGCTGACATTCCTCTAACACTCTAAAATGTGTTCTCGCTTCCCTATTGATAAAACAGTTGTGGCAAACAATTGAAAGCTGCTCACCATCATCTTATAAAATATATGCACAGTTATTCAGTGGAATATAGCAAGGCAAATACATATTCCTAATGCATCCTATTGTGGGCATAGATGCAACTCTTAGTTATTGATGGCATCTTCAGTATGTCTTCCTCTACAATATAATATGGTTATATACAATAACCCGGTACAAAAAAAGAATATATCTCATGTTCAACCACCTCCTCAAAAAATGAAGTCATTAAAAGGAATAGGGAAAAGGAAAGGGATTTTGATCATTACCAATTTCAATCTCTTAAAATCAACACATGTGAATCCGATTCTCTTCCTTTAGGCTGAAAATGATGGCAGAGACCCACTCACTAGTACTAACTTGGAAAATAATGCTTGCCAATAGCATCTTGTCAATCTCAACATGTACCTCCTCAATATACTTTAAATTTATTTTGTAGGTCTTCTTGACAAGATAAGCCTTCAATATCAACATGACCTAGTGCACACATAGTTGTCCTCACAGACCCTTTCGGTCCTTATAAGTCCATGCAAAAACATCTTTATGTTCCATAGTATTCAAAAAGTTGTGACATTCAATACAAGGTACCAAGCATCACCAAAATGGATTACCTATAGAGCATGGTCAATTATCATATTAGCATTCACCGTCGTCAATCCCATATACCATATGCTCTCGGGAAACACATGCATAGGCCACCATCAATTTCAGCATTCCCAAACACAAAGTTGATAAAAAGGGATAAAGCACACTTTTAGTTTGTATATCTTCAACCAAGGAAGACATTGACCATTAGGATTGTCACCAAAGATCGTCATCCCTAATGTTGATGGTTGGTTATATTCCACTGTTGTAGATGATGTCAATGCAAAGGCAAGATAAATGAAAAATATCATAGTCTACCGCATGCCAATGTAGTAGAGTATTATCTGAATACTCATTGTCCTTGGAACTATGTCCCAAAATGTACCTCCTCGATATACTTTGAATTCATTTGTAGGTCTCGTTGACATGCCAAGCTATGGGTACCAACAGGACTTGGTGCACATATAGTCATCCTCATGCACCCTTTAGATCCTTATAAGTCCATAGGAAAACATCTTTATGATCCATAATATTTGAAAAGTTGTGACCTTCAATCAAGATAGCCAATCATCACCAAACTGGATAACTCAAAGCACATTGTCAGTTATAAGATTAGCATTCACAGTCGTCAAGCTCATATACCACATGCTCTCATTTTCAGAAAACTCATGCATAAATGCACAACATTCCCAAACACAAAGACATTGACCATTGTGATTGTCACCAAAGATTGTCGTCCTTAATGTTGACGACTAACTATCTTCCACTGTTGTAGATGTCAACCACAAGTCACCTTAGGTGTCTATGTCAATGCAAAGGAAAGATGAGGAAAAATATCATAGTCCACCATATGCCAATGTAGTAGAGTATTTTTTGAATACTCATTGTCCTTTGAACAATTTCCCAACTAGAGTAGTCTCATCAAACAATTAAGAATCCCAACATTAGTTCAGTAAGGCATCATATGTCAACTTCAAAGTGAAATAACAAGAAAATCCATAATGAAAGTGCATCCTCTTATCTATACACATAGGCAGCTAATACTCCCAAGGATTTAATATGAAGCTGATTTGAAATCATCAATTTCGAACTTGGTGATCACAATGTTAGTTTGTTCAATTTCCTCCATGTTCCTTCCAACAACATATTCACCCCTAAGCCATGTCTACCACATTGATCACCCTCCAATTGAAAATATCCATGCATACCAAAATAAGAGTATCCCCTTTGATCAACTATGTTGTTGGGTTCAATATTAAATATTTCTTATTAAACACTCAAACATCTTTGGGTGGGCTACTAGCTGAGGATGACATGTAATTCTCAAATGGCAATCATAAGATCCTTGATATTTAGTAGAATTGAATTGTCCACTTTTTGTCTTGCAATAACAAGGATATGTGATTGGAGAGACATAACCATTCTCTCTAGCTTTAACATCTTTTGTGACAGCTCATGTGCCTTGTTTACATTTGCTCACACTTCTTTAATCGCCACCTTCTGAATTTCTTTCCACACATCCAAAACCCTTTTCCTTTCCACAATATGATCTAAATAAGTTATCTCCCTCACCTAGATTCTAGAAACAACCAAATTGGATTCCTTCATTGGCCACTTTGTGCTTGAGGCAATTATGGTCGTCATAATCCCTTGACCCACACCATCGATAGCTTATTCATGAGTTTGTATTTTGTTGGCTGGGACAATCTCTTGCAAGATGGCCCAAATACATGCCCAACCCAAAATTATTGGTTGGTCTTTGGTGCCTTGCTCAACCTACATGCAATCACCACCTATCTCATCTCGTCACTAGCCCTATTAAGAATTCCAAAATCTAATACTATTGGCTTCTTAGAGGATGGCACATTTTCCAATAGCAAATGTGCTCTTTTTTGTTCTTAAAATTAAACAAGTAATCCTTCACAACAAGCCTATTTAGTTTGCAATACTCACAAAAATAGTTGCTCTAGTTGTTACACTCGTACACCCTTCAATGTGACACATGACGACAGCTTTTTATCTTTCTTAATTTCTTCCTTCATGTTCTTGAACACTCTCATCAAATCCTTCCTTAGATTAGTTATGGATGCAGGTTCTGTCAGATCTTCATCATGGTCATCAGAGACACTTTATTTCTTCGTTCTAACATTGTTTTTATCCGTGCTTTTCAAATTCATGTCTCAATTTTAAGCATCATTTTAAGTTCTTAGCAGCATACAATTCATCTGGGTACAATATTGTCTCAAGGCTTCAAAGAACCATCCATCCTTCAACGGTTCAACCCATCAACAAGAGGGTTCTCTAACTTGGATATAAATTCCACCAATCCTTGGTTGTACACTCCTTTTTATCTTTGCCTACATATTGTAAATTTCTATCACACTCTTGTCGCCCTGCAAGAACTTGATTCTTTTTTAAAGGATTTTCTTAATTTTACACAAGTATCCAAATCAGTCTTATTTTCTTCCTTATACAAATCATCGGCTATCCCTCTTAAGGTCACCAAAAATGACATGCTAGTAACCGTCTTCAACTTGACCACTCAATGTCCAAAATCTAGATATCGATGCATGTATTGCTATAACAAAAAAGGTGACGCCTATATACACACTAAAATTGCTTTACTAACCCTTTCTTGTCAAGGAAATTGCTAGCGATTTGCATATCCCATTGGTATATTACAAGATTACAGAGAGCTCATCCAGAGCAGCTGTGACACTGTAATTGTGATTAGGTTTCCTTGGCATGCTTGAGTCCCTACATATAACACCTATAGACATATGAACATCATACTTTCCTTCCAGATTCTGTCATTTAGCCTCCCTACTGCCTTTCCTTGACCATTCCAGCGCATTTAGGCCCCTAGAACTATATGGACCATCTAAAGCTTACTACACTGGCCAAGGACTATATAGAAGTTTTATTTACTGTTTTTTCCCCTAATTACAGTCTTACCGGACCAGACCAACCAATATTATTGGCCTTAGGGAATTTAAGTTAAATTTGGTATTTATATATATATACACTTAATCTTTAGCCCATTTCTGAACTGAGAATCAACATATTATCTCTACCCTTGTGCATTTGCAAAAAAAACTACCAATGGCTCATTAAATCTAGGACGACAAAGGAACACTCGTGTGCGTATAGGACTTGAAGACATGGAGCTAAGGATCTATTGCAAACAAAGAGAGGCGACTTACGCATATGCACGAACATGATTTGCTAGGTTACCTCTTCCTTTCCAAAGTTTCAACCTAAGCCATCAAACCTTGCAACACGGATGTGCTCTAGACAGAGGGGGAGATCATTGTCGTCATAACATGGGAATAATGATACTGTTTTATTCAAGCTTTATTTTTTATCTATGAAATATACAATAACAATGGCAAAACACATGCTACATGGCGAACTTGTCCTTTTATAAAATATGGCATAGCTCATGGTTTTTGTTATTCTGCCACCAGTGCTTAGCCATGACTTCTAATGGTGTATATCAAGTTGTGTATCTTCACTGTATTTTGCACAAATATTTGAATCTTGCTTCTTAACCTTCTTGGTTCGATCGCTGCTTGCAACCACACCTTTCCCTTTCACTTATTTTTCTTTCAAAACCTTTGCCCTGAACTCGCCCATTATATCCTTGAACGCTATAGCTTAAACTGTAATTAGAGCTATAGCCAGAATGTCTCGGAAATCTTGGGCTTCACAAGCGGTGTCTAATGACCACTTTTCTTAGTCCCTAAGGTCAAACCCGTTAAATGCAAGTTGATCAAGCTCATCAAAGTCTTCAAATTCCAACCAAGTTTTAGGGTTAGAAATTCTTGAATGATTCCCAAACTACTAAGAATCTTGCTCTAACATTGGGGTCATAAAGTTGAACATCTGGATTCCTAGCCTAGACAGTAACCTTGTAGTCTCAGATGGCCCCCCTTCTCAGGCAGCTTGCCAAAATCCTCTTTGGAAAAATGATAACTTGGGCTTGTGAAATGCAAATTTAACAATTATACAGACCAAAATGTGAAATTGGAGTTGACCTCTAGCTGCAATAAACCTTCAGGCAGTGAGGTTGTGTGCTCACACAACCAACTAGGTACCTTTAGCTGCAAAAATGCTCAAGCAAACAGTTAGGCTATTGTGACGACCTGCAAAGTGATGAGGCATCCTCATATGGCCAACTTGCACACTGCTGACCTCAAGTCATTTTCCTATTGCTTAAACAACCTCAGACAACCTGAAATCTCTCCGGCTATTGTGACAGGTTGAACAGTGATGAGACATCCTTATATGGCCAACTTGTACACTCCTAATCTCAAGTCATTTTACTATTATTTAAACAACCTCAAACAACCTGGAATCTCTCCCAATACGACCCAAAACTGATTCACCCAGCCTCAAATAGGGCCACCACCAAAATTCAAACAATTGGAACAAATATAAGAATGGCTAAACAGTCCCCAAGGAAGTGCTAGACAACTCAAATTTCTATCTCACTTCAAGCAACCACATTGTGTGCTATGGTAACCAGGTAGGGAGATCAAGCTACTACAAGATATTGAACGACCAGAAAATAGCTATGGTGGTCCTGGACAGCTCCACTTCCAAACCCTATGACTGAAATTGGAAATAAATTCAATCTGATGAAAACTTCAAGCTGCTAGGTGGCCAAATAAAACATCTAAGAAACCTCATTGGATGGACCTCTTGTTTTATGTGACTTCCAAGGTGATGGGCATGAGAGTTTGGACATTTGAAGGTTTAACAATTGGTTTTTTGGCAAGCAAACGCTCATCTCCTACTCTAAACCTTAAATTTCTTCTTCTACACTTCTGCTACTGCAAATATAACTCTGTACAAAGTTTGTGGCAGTCTGAGTCCCCACCTTGGGTGCCCCACTCATGGGCTCAAATGTCTGGGCTCTTGTATGTCTAGGGTTAGAGGCCTGAGCTTTCGGAGATTTCAGTTTTTTCCTTTGTTTCATTTTGTAATCCTGAGTCTGATATCTTCAACAATTTATCTTGTCTTTTTGAGTGACAAACTGAAATGCATTAAATGTTTTGACAGTGCAATTGGTTAGCCATATGACCTAGATGTCCAGGATGCCTCTGGCTTCCAAGCCAAAAAATCTGATTTGACTTTAATGGATTCCTGCCATCATTCTTTTTCTGCGGCAATAAAAATATTCGAAACTTGTACATTTTACTGGTGAATGATTGGCGAGGTATCAAAACCTTGGTGAAGGCATTCTTGACATTCTCCTAGCCCTTTTCTGTTTCTCAATTGCAGTTAACCTCAAACGAAATTTTATTTTCCTTGTATTCATACCGAAATTGAAACTAGAGTATACTTCTAGAAGGCTTACTGTGATATTTGAAAAATATTATTCTCTATTTGACATCCATTGCAAAGCCATATTAGATTCCTAATCAATTTTTATAGACAGATATTTGTATTGCAATATCAATTCTTTGCACTCACATGCCTCTAGTTAGTTTCATAAATTCTCTCTCAAGAGTTAACATAAAACTGCTTATCTTTTTGGTACTGCTCGATCAGGAAGTTGATTTCTGTTTGCCAATGTAGTCACCAGGGAGACATTTGTGCCTCTCTTGTCAATTAATTGGCATGATCATAATCCCACAAGTTCTTGTATTAATCAAATTAAAATAGGTTTCCACTGGCCCTAGGCTTGTAGGACAACTATTGGTACCAAACATTTGCCTCTCATTCTAAATGTGTTGAAACTAAAACAATACATTAGTTAGCCCTTCAGAGATGAATCTTGGTTTTTCAAACATCTATTTTGATCCTTTCACTTTCCCTCTTAAAATCTCCTTCTTTGAGAGAATACTGATTGCCTTTAAAAGGGGATGGTTTTCATTTACTAAGGAATTTCTATTTTGTACCATTGTATTTCCAGAGGGTGAAACATAAAATTCTGCATTTACAAGAGAGAAATCTACCTAGAATTGAGTGAAAAATAATCAAACATCACAATTAGCACATTTTGAGGTCATTTTTCCCCTTTCCTAAGGCAGCCAAACAAAAAGATATTAATTTTGGAGCCTCAACTAATTTTAAAACTATTTCCTTCACAATTTTAGATCACCTCACATTTATCCTGTTTTAAATTATCCTAAATAATTAGACCCAACATATTGTGTGTGTGTGTGTGTGTGCCAATTCATAATCAAAAATTCAGATTGGCTTTCATATGTATTCGAAATCCATACCCCCTGTTCTTTCCATTCTGGGATAAGCTCGTTTAAAGCACGAGGTTCAAAAACATTTCCTGATAATATATGGGCACCTGCAAACAAAACAATGTGCAATCAAAAGGGTTACAGAATATTGCAGAGAAAACAAATCATCCCATTATAGAGCATTGAATAAATTCTTCGACGTAGATCAAATGTTTTTGGGTCAGGATAGAACTACAGTGGGGCAGAGACTGCACCTTATTTTTGCTAAATAGACTATATCATTAATAGATCTCTCATTCAGATTCAATAATGTTGTGTTTGTCCCAAATTAAAGGCAGGGACAAAGACTATACCTTATTTTTGATAAATAGACTATTTCATCAATGCATTGCATATTGAGATTCAATAATGTTGTGTTTGTCCAAAATTAAAGGCAGGAACCACTGCATCAGATTAGCCCTATTAACATTTTCAGATGTGAAAAGCTATGCGGGGAGCCAAACTAGATACTTATCTCATATTACTTTCGTTTACATTTATTACCAACACTCGCATAAACTTCTCGTGCACATAAAAGAAAATATTTGATCAGTTTACTAATGAAGTTGTCTTGAACATACGGAACAAGATGTTTTACACAGACATACAACTGACACTGCTGTTTCCAAATCCCAACAACTCTATTTACTCACCAAAAATACTTTCACAAATGATTCCTATTATTTTTAAGGACTTACATAGAGATGCTAGGGAATTACCAGACAAAGTAGCAGATTTGAATTGTGGAAGTGGAGTTAAATAGAACTCTGGCCGGGAAAAGCATTTTCTTACTGTCTGCCCCATAGAAGTTTGAAAGTGGCTCTAAGAATCCTACAGCATCCCCTCTCTAGAATTTGATGGTTAAAAATATTGGCACAAATTTTGGGTATTGCTTTGACAGAACGGAACACTTAGTTGTGGCAGTCTGGCCGAAAAGACACTGATTTAAACATACGCTTACCCAGCATGTTGTAATCAATACTAAAGTGCAGAGATGAAGATATCTATGTAACTCGTTTCCAAGTATATGAAAAAGCAAAAACATACCCGCTCTGCTCTTTAGTCTGATTACAATTTTTGGGTATATTGCTTTTAACAACATAGGATTAAAATGGCTTGTTGGCAATGGAAGTCCATTTTAATATACCACATTTTCTTACTGTCTGCCCATAAAAGGTTGCGACTCTAACAATTCAACAGCTTCCCCCCTCTAGGATTAAAATGGCTTGTTGGCAATGGAAGTCCATTTTAATATACCACATTTTCTTACTGTCTGCCCATAAAAGGTTGCGACTCTAACAATTCAACAGCTTCCCCCCTCTAGGATATATATACCACATTTTCTTACTGTCTGCCCATAAAAGGTTGCGACTCTAACAATACCCGAAATGATGGACACACATTTTAGGTATTGTTATGACAGAATGGATCTCCTAGTTGTGGCAGCTTAGCAGAAGAAGACTCTGATTTAAATATATGCTTACCCTGTGTGTTGTAATTAATACTCAAGGGCAGAGAGGACCATATCTAACGTAACTTGTTTCCAATCAAAAAATTAAATGATCGAGCGAAAAATTACCCTTTAGTCTGATTAAAAATTTTGGGTATATTGTTTTTAGTAACATAGGACTGAAATCGCATGGCCTAAACCAAGAAACCAATAAAAATAAAAAATGAATAAGCAAAAACATACCCACTTCTGCTCCTTTTTCCACAACACAGACTGAAATGTCCTTATCTTTCTCTCTACAAATCTGTTTGAGTCTGATGGCTGCAGATAGCCCAGCAGGGCCTGCGCCCACTATCACAACATCATATTCTAGAATCTCTCTAGGTGCTTCCAAATTGGCCTCTGCACTGAACCCTCTAATCGGGTCTCGTGACATATGCCCAAAAACGGCTTGAGAAGAATACAGGGGAATTGTTCCGCCATCATTACAGATGGTTTGTTTTGTGCCATAGGAATACGGATTTTTGATTATATGCAAGAGAGCAGCCCTTGCGGAGCTTGATCTGAATCTGCTAGAACAAAGTCTGTTCATTGCTCTGTAGTCTAACTACAATTGTTTTTACGTTTATTTTTTTGGGTGGATGGCTAGATGGATAGAGAAGCCTATGACACAGTAAATCCGGCCATTTTCGTTTTCTAAATTGTTGGAGTGAAGTGAAACGATTTGAATGTGGATGAATTAAAAATGAGCTAATTTAACAGAAAATGGATTTGGGTTGTTACAGTTGGCGGCCATATAAAAGGGAAGGGATACGTATCAGAGTCTTAGATTTTTCTGATTTTTTTGAAGGAATGAAATAAAGATTTTAATGACGTCTACAATACTAAAGAGTCTAAGGGACTAAAAGAAACTGAGACATTAAGCTGATTTCAAACTCTTTGTAATATCATCTTTCCTACTGTGAATCTTGAGCACAAAACCAGCAATCCTTTGAAGTTTTGTTTCTTCAAATAACTCATTTAAGTTGTCCACTTTTAAATCATTTTCGTAATGGATGCGGATATCATCATACGCTGAGCACTCCATAATGAAATGTCATTATGTTTCAACAATCCCTTTACTGCAGAAAAGACAAGTTCTCCTTTCCCAATCCTCTTTGGGAATAGTCCATCTACCGGTTTCACAACGAAGATGATGTGATCCGGTCCTCAACTGATCCACTAGAATCCTTGCCTTACCTTTGATAACTGCCCCTAGATAAGTTTTTTCATCATGTTCCCAAGTGTAGTTAAAATCTTTGATATATTGTGCTTTCTTACGACCAATCTGCTCTGTCCACATGGCAGTCCTAAACTTCTCCATCACATAATTTTTTATTTCCCTCCTGTTGTTAGGACACTCCTGAAAATTGATGCCCCATTTGTTGTTTAGTTTCATCCAAATTTTCTTTCTGCACTCTAGATTATCCTTTATAACTATTTTGGGCCAGCGATGATTGTCCATGTTTTCAAGTTTTTTCAAATAGCTTATCAGTCGAGTTATTGTTGAAGTTTCCATCGGGAAGATACCCGCTTCAACCAACAAGATCTCATAAGGGACTGTTGATTTGACTTTAAGAGTGTTTGTGATTAAATGTTTCTGGATTCTTTCTAATTGTCTCCATCCATGTTTTGACATGCTACTTCCCCAAACCTCACAACCATAAAGTGCCACCGGAGTAACCAACAATCCAAAGAGGGTTTTCTTAGTTTTCCAATCCCAAAGTTCAGCTTTCCTACACCTATTTTGAAGTAGGTAAAATGTTTTCCAACCTCCATGTATCCTTTTTGCTTTATATGTTTGCCAACTCATCTTGTTGTGAAAAACAATCCCGAGATATTTATATTCTATAACAATTTCCAATGGATTCCCCTAAAAAAACAAGTTAATTTGTTTCTCTTTCCTTTTTAGGGAAAAAAACATTATTTTTGTTTTGCTAATGTTCACTAGCATCCCGACTCCCTGGCAAAAGGATTCTAAAGCTTTTAGATGCTCCTGCAATCCTTGAGTTGTTGTTGAGATTGGGATAAGATCATCGGCATATAAAAGCAGCTTCACCACATACTCAACCAACTGTACACCCCCATCTTCGGCTTTAAGTAACCATTCTTCAAGCTTGTCAATGTATAAACCAAACAAAGTGGGAGAAAGAGCGCAGCATTGTTTGACCCCAATGTCACTACCAAAACATTCAAACATACTTTCTCTAGTTCTGATTTAACTCTGACCTGCTCATAAAGTCTATACATTACTGCTCTAAACTCGTCTGGAATCTCAAGTTCTTCCATTTTGTTCCAAAGTTTGTCTCTAGGAACCGTGTCAAATGCTTTCTTAAAATCAACAAAACAACAAAAAGCTTCATCTCCTTGTGTATCTCATACTTTTTCAATCAAGGGCCTAAGAGTGATGCAATGATCAATGGTTGAATGTTTAGATCGGAAAGTTTTCTTGTCCTTTTGCTCTTTTTCCCTCTCTTTCTACCTAACTCTTGATTCTACACTCTATCATGCCCCCAAATAACTTACCAAACAATGGATTGATTATAATGGTGCGATAGTTAGAAGGGTTATTAATGTCCCCCACTTTTAAATAAACATAATAACAACACTAGTCATCCATTCTAGTGGGAACCCAACTTGAGTTATATCATTGAAAACTTTTCTGATAAGTGGAGCAAGTGAGCACCTCAACCCCCCACTTTAAAAATTTAGTTTGTAACCCATCAACATCTTGTGCTTTACCATTTGCTAGATTCTTTATGCCATGTTTTGATGTCTTCCTCCGAAAAAAAGCTCAGATCAAAGTCTGAATTATGGGAGGAATATCCTTCTGTTGAGACCACTCATATTAAATATTCGCATATTCTAACCAATGAGCTTCTGTTATATTGTTTTCTATGTGTGTTTTCTTTTGTCTCCAACTCCTTCCAAAATCCTTTGGGATTGTTCTTTCCAAGATAAATTAATTTTTATCTTCTTCTATTCACATACCTTTCTTTTTTGTGTTGAACCAATCTCTCATATTTCTTTTTATTTTCTTTGTGCCTGTCACTTTCCCTCATAGGTCTCTTGGCAGCCTTACAATCTTCGTCATACCACGGATTGGCTGGAAAACGTATTTGCAGCTCCCTTTCTAGGCTTAGATATTTTGCAAGCACTTAATGCCTTGTGGATTAAGGGTATCAATAACTTACTACAAACATAACCCCCTTGTCCCCTTGGGTGTATTGCTCTCTAAATCATTTCTTTTCATCTGAAATTGTTATTCAAGGGCAGCCACAATGATTCCCTGATTTTCTTTATTCAAAATTATTTTTCCTTGTTTTGGAGATGTCACTTGCATATGATGGCCTTGTTCTCCTTGTTGCTGATTTGGAATGGTATCAAGCTTGATCAAGAGAGGTTTATGATCAGATTTTTCAAACTTGAGTAGCCTACAAAAAGAACTTTGAGTGCATATTAGATAGTCCATAACACTTTGACCATTGTAAGTTTTGCAAGTGATACTGCCAGATCTAGGCCAAGCCTGTTGATGACAAATCACAACACCCCTGAATGTCTGCAACTCGATGGGTTGAGACTTTCAATGTGATTGCATAACATGGAGCATCTCTCAAAGTGTGGGGACTTTGAAATGGAGATATCTCTCCAGATGTAGGCCGGTTCCTATTCCTCTATTTAGAGTGCACACATAAAATTGCAGAGGATCCACTATTAAAACCTATGCTAAATTTCCAAGGAGGCATGGGTTAAGGGAGATATCAAGAAAATAAAGCCTAATCTATCAAAGGTGATGCACCTGAGGAATGATGAACATTTTCTTTGCAATAAACAAAAACCATAAAAATTTGCAATACAATCATCCATACACAGATAACCAAAATTGCAATAAAAGATAAAGAAGACAATAATGAACATAAGAGAGGGTTGAGGATCATCCACAAACTTCTTATTATTGCTCCAAGAAGTTGATATAGTCCATTACAATGGCCAAGATGCTAGACCTTACATCATAACTCAAATGGGAGGTTTGGAAAACTCCAAAAATTCACTCATAGGCAAGGGAAGAAGGGAGGGTGCAAAACAAAAACGTTCAACCCTTTACAATGAGCTAAACTCTCATGCCTTTATAGATCTAGTGAAGAGAGAATAATAAAAGGAGGTGAGGAAATCTGAATTGAAAGCTCCACCACCAACCACTAATGCTCCTGCAAATCTGCCTACAATCTGTCTATTTTGGTTCCCCATGCTCTATTTTTCGTGTTGAAGAAGGAAGAATGGCCAACCAAAATCGAAATATGATCTGAGTAGTAGAAGTAATCAGATCCCACATTAATGGGGTAAAATATGCTTTCCATATTTTCACCCACCAAATACTTACTCAAAAATAATAGTTTCATGTTTCCATGGCATAGTGGAGGTTGAGACCTTTCCAATGGTACTAAATTTGTTAAATTTTGAGCACCCCGGTCGAAAGATATATGGCTCGTCTGAAGATTTTTACATCAAGACTCCGTGCAAAAATGGCGGACAATGCAATTTTTCAAAATGGATCCGCGGGCCCGAAATTCACTTTGGCACCTTTTGCACAAAGTTATGCAAAATTATCTAAAGTTTCCCCCAACGGCCTGCACAGGACCAAAATGCACTTTAGGGAAAAATTTCCTCCACGGGCCTGAAATTGAAAATGCACTTTTTTGCAGAAAGTTGGCAAAATTTCCAAAGTTTCCCTTGACTGCCTGCTTCCCCACAGCTGACAAAGACCTAACACATGGCTTCTTTAGGTGTCAGCGGAGGTACGAATTACTTTTCTACTTTATGCCTTTTAAAACAAAAGCCAAAAATTCCAAAGTTCCTCTGACGACCCGCCTTCCCGCTTTGACTTGAAACATGGCCACGTGTCCCCTTGTGGGCCTTAGGTAATTTTTCTTCATTTGGCGCAAAGATCCTCCGCGGGATCGCGGGCCTGCAATTTACTTTGCGTTTTTTTGCGAAAAGTTGCAAAGGTTCCAAAATGCCCCGCAGACCCACCGGCCCGAATTTCTATTTGGGCAAAATTTCCTCCACTGCCCCGCAACTTTACATTTTCCATTTGTCATCCCCGGGCCCGACGGCCCGCATTTTCCACTTAGCAAAAGAAATCATCCTTGGGGTTATGGACCTGCAATGGTAACTTGTGTCTTTCGCAAAAAGTGCAAAATTCCAACATATCTCCCACAGACCCGCTTTTCCCCTTTGGCAAAAAGTCTTCCCCAAGCCCGTCGGCCCGCTTTTGGCAAAAAATCCTTCCAATGCCCGCTGGCCCGTAGCTTGCAAAATATGAAGATTTAGAAGGACTTATTTACATTTTTGGAAAGGGGAAGAAATTTCCTATCTGATGAAGATGTTTTTAGGAAACTTTAAGTGCTTAAAATATCTAAAAAATTGGATTGAAG
The DNA here is from genome assembly GCA_019776745.2 of Taxus chinensis. Classification (NCBI taxonomy): domain Eukaryota; kingdom Viridiplantae; phylum Streptophyta; class Pinopsida; order Cupressales; family Taxaceae; genus Taxus; species Taxus chinensis. The sequence goes on from CM034149.1 coordinate 163,670,018, forward strand.
CACTGGAGGAGGAAAAAGGGGTTAGTTGACTAAAAATAAGAGTGATCTTATTTTAGACAACAAAGCCTTCATATCGTTATAAATAACCATGTCGTATAAGCTACATAGACCTAGAATCTCAACCCCGAAATGTGTCACCCCTCCATTACCATCTTGAGATATTATTTCCCAAAACTTGTCCTTTGCCTCATTAAGCCAAATCGGATTGTCATCTCCACCTTTGGTGCTACCCAATTGAAGAGATTGATTATTTGTAGTCCTTGCATTAAAATTTCCCATCAAAATAATTTCCCGGTTGCACTAAACACATAAATGTCTTTTTTTATCAAATCATATGGGTATTCCCTATCCAAATTTCTTTTCTTATATGTCTTTGAGCCTTTTGGTGTAAAGTAGCAAGCAACCAATATGAGTGTTGCCTTATTATATGATATTTTCAACCATATGTATTACTTATTTGCGTCTTCCTTTTCCACTTTGATGATCCCGAGCCATGCTTCCTTGATTAGCATTGTGATTCCCCCATGTCCTTTCCATGTTTCACTCCCTTCGTTCCAAACTGAAATTTTCTTGTACCCTTCAAAATCTGGGACTTTGCAACCATCATGCTCATGTGTTTCTATAAGAATAATAATATATTTCCCCTCTGCTATGGGCCCCAAATCGGGTTCTCTTCTCCACGGATACCCCCTACAATTCTAACTTACTATATGAAAGATATATAGTAAAAAAAATGTTAAAAAAGTTTGAAAATTAATTGTTGCATGCTTGTTTAGATCCTCTTTTATGTGCAATAAAGTTAGGACATGGTGTAAATATTGTTCAATATCCTTTTCAAGTGAAATAATCTAGGTTTACTCTATGTGCTTCTACCCATCCAAGATAATTAAGGTGTGGTATGTATTGTAGAAGGTTGTTGTTCCTATGTTGATTTGATTTAGTATTGTTTCAAATTCTTTTATTTTTCTATCTCGAATAATTTGACATGGAACTTATTTTTAACATTTTCACAAATTTATTTTTTGTATGTTCGTGTATTGAGGCTATTTGAGGATGAAGTGCTCTTCCACTTCGACTACCTTTCGTGGTACAAAGAACACAAATCCCTCTCTTCGCATTATTCCTTGGGAGTCGTCCATCTCCCTATCTCACGTCTAAGCCTGTGAGAGCTAGTCCTCAATAGAGCAATGAGGATTTTTTCTCTTCATTTAATTTTAGTGCCTGTATGCACTTTTTCACTATACTCGAAATATAGTGTTGACTTTTCCTGCTTATTTATTTCCTCCACATGGTTATTTAAAACCTTTCATTCACGTAATTTTATGTCTTTACTACAATTTATACATTTGATTAAATTGATATTCCATTTACTTGTCCACTTTGTAGTGCCCACCTATTTTTGTATTCTCATTTTGGCTATTTTGACTAGTTGTATCTAGATTATCGATATTGATAGGATATTACTATTGTGCTTTATTGTTTTGATGTGACATTATTTTATGACATGGATACTTGATTTATTGTTGTCATATGAAGTGTAAAATATTCGTACTACTTTTCATCATCAAAGGGTTGGTCCAATAGTTGCCCTTCACAATAAAATTCCGACCAACCCTTCAAATTTGATCCCTGTGAGTTGTGACCTAAGTCATTCCATATGGGTCGATGAGTCGGTGTTATATGGACGCTGATTAGGATCAATTAAAAGAGATGGGATGATGAGTGAGCAATATCGTTGTGCTGATTAGGATCGATAAAAAGATGGGATGATGAGTGCGTAATATTGTGGTGTTGATTAGGAGCGATAAAGAGATGGGATGATGAGCGAGGAGTATCGTGGTGTTGATTAGGAGTGATAGAGAGATGGATTGATGGTGCAGTTGTATCACAACGCTGATTAGGATGAATGAATGAATGAATGAGGATTTTTGGTTGCACTCTCATGGAAGGGATTACATAAATTTTCTCAACAATGTTGTTGAGAATAGTATGTGTGTTTTCCATGTAGGTGTCTTATATAGTCTAGAATTTTTTTAGAACCATTCGTAAGAAAATTTAAGAAACAAATTATAGGAATGAAATGGTAAAATTTAAAATTAAAAAAATTACTGTAAATTCTTATTAAATGATATGTTAGGTGTGTCACAAATAAATTAGCCGCTTATATTATATAAATATATTTTCTAGAAGGAGAGATATCATTCATTTCTTATGTCTCGAATTCAATATAAGTACCTCAAGAATAATATCACTCATTATTTTGTGCATAGATTTATCTAAAATTGATATGTTGGTACATAGTCATAAATGATAAATGGTAAAGACAGTCTCGTTGTAATGAAAAAGTGAAAAAAAAAGTGGATAGATGATTGATTATACATAAAAAAACTAAAAAAATATGTGTAGATAAAAACTTAACATAAATCAATAATCAATAAACACATAAATAAATTAATCATTATAAAAAATGAACTAGTCCACTAATATATAAAACGATGAACATGCTTAAATATAGATCAAGATAGAAGTGCATGTTCATGTTTAAATACAAATCAAGGTGAAGTTGTATGTTCATGCAAGTTTTAGAGAGGATGGTTCTTTTCATTTTTGGTGTGGTGGCCTATCTCTTAAGGCATGTATTAATTTTTACTATTGGAACTACACATTATATTACCAAATATAAGAGAGCTACATTAGCAGAGGTGAGTGGAGAACTCATGGTCCCACAAAAAAAGCCACATAGGCCACAGAAAACGCCCAAAGGGAAAACAGAAAGCATGATAATTAAATAAGAAATGAGAGCATTAGGCACAAGCCACCGCTCCGGGCTTATGAGGGGAGGATCATCCTGGGGAGGGATGTACACTTCAGTAGGACAACTCAGGCAAAGGATGGGTTTCACCTGCCAACCATCTTAATCATGCATTTGCATCTGCAAAGGAACAATTATCCCCCAATCAGGGGGCGGAGAGCCAGCCAAATTCTGAATGCCAGATGGAGGAGAGGCCTGTCACGGAGAGCTAGCAGCACCCTTCCCCCTTGAAGGTGGGCTCCAGCCCGAACCAGAAGAGGACAGAGTTGAAGGATAACCTTGAGGAGAGGTGGAGTGATGGCTACGAGAGTGGCTTCTGCGACGCAGTCGTGGTTGAGGCAGTCATCAAGGCAGAGATGGCCGAGGTGGTTGGAGGCAAAGGGTCCAGAGGGACCCAACTCGCCGTGAATGGTATACTCCCCCAGTGTGCAAGAAACTCCTGCAAATGAGCAAACTCCAAAGCAACTTTCTCTGCTTGAGCTTGAATCTTTATGTGCACAATAGACAAGATAACCCACTTTGTCACTAATGGAAAACAAACCAACATAATGATTATTCTAGAATAACTTAAAATTATGCACTTTCCAAATATGAAATAAAATTCAGCCTCTAAATAGTTTCCATATACTATCAATATAATGAGGCCACAGATTGAAATCCCCAAACAAAGTCAGTTGCCAATGAAAGAATTTGGGGTGGAAGGGTTGAAAAAGGAATGCATCCAAGACCAGATGACTTGTGCAACGGGGGAAAGACCAAAATAAATACTTAAAATATTTTGGTTTAGAACAAAAAGGGCATTTAGGATTGGGGATGCCAATGTGACTTAATCGTTCATCGACAGGAAAGCCTTGATAAATAAGACACCACATGAAATGGTTAACTTTGGGCTTCAGAAAATAATTTCAAGCATGAGAAAGTCTGCAAAGCCAAGTGGAATGAGCTGAGTGAAAGCTCCAATAGGTGTTGAGTTTGGAAATGGCAGATGATATAGGGCTTAAAAGTTGGTAAATGGTATCGACATTGTAGTGGAGGAAGCTATCTCTAGTCCCACCACCATGCATCCAGGGGTTTAAGCCCAAGTTTGTGAAACATAACATCTGACATCAAATCTTGAATTTTGAAAATAGATGGGAGGTCCGAATTAGCAAGATTGTTGTTTCATCCTGCAGAATTCGTAGCCATTTGACATCTTCCAGTCTTTACAGGAGAAAAATCTAGTAATGGTGTGAATTCCTTATGTGAGAGATCTAGAGAGCTTTGAATTCCTAAGACTTTTATGTTCAAACAAAATATTATCATCAGTTGCATGATGGGATACCACCATATATTGCATGAAGAGCTAAAAGAGATCCCATTTAATTGAAAATCCATCACCAATCCAACTGCATCAGTGTGTGTGCGTGTGCACTAACACAAATGCTTTCCGTATGCTTTTGGCCACTATATACATAGCCAGAATATGCATTGACTAAATAGACCCTAGTGGATAATCTGAAGGTGTGCAGCCTAGGTATTTGTGTCCATTCATCTTATATATGTCAGTAGTGGAAGCACTAGAAACAATACAATGTCAAAACAGGATAAACAAACAACATATGATTTCTAGAGAGACGATCGCATGACCCATTTAGAACATAAGGTCCATGCTTATGCCTGTACACATTAAAAAAGGGGTTCCCATGCCAGGGGGGATCGGGGGGGAGGGATGGTATGGTTGTCCCACTCATCCATCACTATGGGTTGTGGCATTTGAACCAAAACTTTTACACCAAAGGTAGTCCCTTCGAAGTAGCTTGGAAAGCGTGTCGAAGGAGGCACGTGAAGGGCACTCAACATGCGGAATAACACACATGGGTGGCGGCCAGAATCTTGGTACCCTGCCACACATTGGGGAATTTACCAAAAAGAGAATTAGGGGTTTAGATTCAGACCACTGAGCAACAATGGTATGTTCAACTAATACAATATTTCAGAATACTGATCTCAATATGCAATGGTAGAATAGCTTCGCCACTATCAAAGACAAGGCAATGCTCCAAGACCATTTATATTTTTTGACTCTTCCAGTCCATTTCTAGGGGGTAATGCTCTTCAACCTGCAATGGCATAGGATAAACATATTCATATGCTATAGCCCATCACGTCTTAGCCTCTGACCTGTTAGATCCTGAAACAAGGCAGAAAGTGATCTATGAAATCAAATGATATGGTAAGCCACATTTTGTGTAGACTCGGCCAGGGTTAGAAAATAATCATCGACAGCAATGACCATTAATAAGTTGTGTAACATGCCCTTCCCCTTCAAACCAATGTTGTCCTCAATGTTGAATAATCCTGGATGTTGCTGTAGAAAACCTTCATCCTCCCAGATTGTATCTTCTATGCTCAGATTCTTCCACTTGATCAGATATTCCTTAATGTCTCTGGTTCTCAACCTCTCAGTACATGTTTATAGAATCTTCTCTAGCTCCAAAATGATTCTTCCTTCCTCATCAAGTTTTGGTAACTTTGTCTGGGCTTCAAATTTCTGTCCAATAACCTTCTTCAGGCATGAAACATGGAATATTGGGTGTATGTGTGAAGATGGAGGCAACTCTAGTTTATAAGGAACACTGCCAATTTTCTGTAGAACCTGATAAGGGCCATAATATTTAGGAGAAAGTTTGTTGTCCTTATTTTTTTGCTTTAGGGACATCTGTTTGTAAGGCTAGAGACGTACAAAAACCTAGTCACCAATTTCAAAATGTCTTTCATTACGATGTTGATCTACTTTTTGTTTCATCCTATTTTGTGCTAATGCTAAATTCTCCTTCAAACTAGCCAAAACCTGTTGTTGATGTTGAATGTGTTCCTCAACATCTTTGACCTTAGTTTGCACCCTCAAGGAGGAAGTGATAGAAGGTTGGTGGTAACCATATAATGCTAAAAATGGGGTCATTTGAGAAGAGGTATGAAAATATGTGTTATACCACCATTCTGCAAGTGGTAGCCATTTAATCCACCTTTCATGCTTATCTGATACAAAACAACGTAGATACCCCTCTAAGCATTTGTTGACCACTTCCATTTGCCCATCAGCTTGAGGATTATAAGACGAACTGTGAGCTAGCTGAGTACCCAAACATGAAAATAATTCCATCCAAAAATTACTTATAAAAATAGGATCACGATCACTTACAATTATCTTTGGGGTTCCATGTAGCCTTTGAATTGTCTCCAAAAAAATAGTTGCGATTGTACTGGCTACAAATGAATGTGATAGGGCACAAAAATGGGAATATTTTTTGAGCCTATCCACAATCACAGAAATAAAATTCTTACCCTCTGAACAAGGCAATTCTAATATGAAATCCATAAAGACCTCCTCTCTTCTTTGGCTAGGAATTGGTAAGGGTTGCAACAGACCTGGTGTCTTAATTGTCTCCCCTTTGTTCTGTTGGCACACTAAACACTCTAATACAAAATTTTGTACATCCCCCTTGAGTCCTTCCCAAAAAATTATCTTTTTATTCTATGATATGTCTTCAAAAACCCAGAGTGTCCTCCAACAAGTGAGACATGTAGCTCTGTAATAATCTTATGCTTCAACTCAGAATCTTTACTCAAGTATAACCCGTCCTTGTACCATAGGGCATTACCTTTCCACTCAAATTTGTTAGATGTCATAGATCCTTGCTTGATATTCTATATTAGAGATTGTGTATCCTTGTCTTGATCCCATTCCAATCTTGCTTCATCCACCCAATCGACCATCAACATGGACATTCCACATAGTAAGGCATTTGTGGATGTACCCCTTCTAGACAAAGCATCAACTACTACATTTTCTTTACCCTTTTTGTATATGATTTCAAAATCATAACCCAACATTTTTGTTACCCACTTTTGTTGTTCCTCGGATGATAACCTTTGCTCCAAAAAGTATTTGAGAATATCATGATCAATTTTTAGCTCGAAGTGTCTACCCATGAGATAGGGGCCTCCATTTCTTGACCGCATGAAGAATAGCCATCATTTCTTTCTCATATACAGGTTTGAGCAGATCTTTTCCTTTGAATTGGTGACTCTCAAATGCAATTGGTCTTCCTTCCTACATTAGAACTGCTCCCAATCCTGATCCTAAAGCATCGCATTCAACAATGAAGGTTTTTGAGAAGTTGGGAGTAGCCAAAACTGGGGTGTTGCACATGGCTTCCTTTAGCTACTCAAAGGATTTAGTGACTACATCTGTCCAATGGAAGGAATCCTTCTTTAGCAATGCAGTGAGTGGGGTTGTTATTCTACCATATCCCCACACAAATCTTCTGTAGTATCCTGTTAGTCCTAAGAACCCACGAAGATTTTTGAGAGTTTTGGGCCTTGGCCATTCCACTATAGCTTTGATCTTTTGAGGATCAACTTTGACGCCTTCATGGGATACAATGTGACCCAAGTATTCTACCTCTTGTACACCAAAAAAACATTTGATGGCTTTACATAGAGAGTATGTTTCTCCAAAACTTCCAACACTTGATTTACATGTTGTAAGTGTTCTTCCCATGTCTTACTATAAATCAATATGTCATCAAAGAAAACTAATACATATTTCCTTAAAAATGGCCTAAAAATAGTGTTCATCAAGCTTTTAAAGGTTGAGGGTGCATTTGTAAGACCAAAAGGCATTACTAAAAACTCATAATGGCCATCATGAGTCCTGAAAGCTGTTTTATGAACATCTTCCTCTATTATTCTAATTTGATGGTACCCCGAATGAAGATCTAATTTTGTGAAATAAATAACACCACGTAATTCATCAATTATTGGAATAGGAAACTTATCTTTGATGGTGTACTTGTTGAGTTCTTGGTAATCTGGACACATCCTCCATGTTTCGTCCTTCTTACGTACCATGACCACTGGTGAAGAATATGCACTCTGGCTATGTCTGGTGATACCTGCCTTCAACATTTCCTGAACCATTTTTTCGATCTCACTTTTATGGGAATATAGGTATCTGTATGGTCTGATGTTAGGTGTTTGGCTCCTTGGAATCAACTGAATGGCATGATCATGATCCCTAACTAGTGGTAGTCCCTTTGGAATTGCATCAAAAACAAATGAGTGAGCATCAAAACACTTTTGAAGATCGGGTGGCATTGAAGACTCTGTATTTTGTACTTCTATGGAAAATAAATTTGTTATAAATCCATCTACTCCTTTTCTAAGAACCTTTTGCATCTGATGAGAGCTAATAATCTGTGGAGACTTAGCTACCATCCCATTCAATTGTATTGTCCTTCCATCTGAATGAAATCGCATGAACAATTCTTGGAAATTCATCTCTATAGTACCTAAGGTTGTGAGCTACTGGACACCCACAACAATATCTACCCCTCTCATAGAAATAGCAAACATAGGTGAGTCTAACATGTAGTCTCCCATGGAAAGCTTGATACTATGGCACTTTCCTGTGCACTTGATTGTCTCACCATCCGCAATCATAACTTGCATTTCTGGAGCTGGGTAAATAAAACAATTGAGGCGGGTAGCTAACTTACTATTTATGAAGTTATGAGTACTCCCCGAGTCAATCAACACCGTCACCTTCTGTTTTTTAAGATAGCCAATAACCTTGAGTGTTTGAGGAGTACTAATACCTGACAATGCATGGCAAGAAATTGTAGGCTGGTGATCCTCTACTTCATCTTCTACTGGTTCCTCAGCCTCTCCTATAATTTCAGCTTCCTCATCATCCTCATTACCTTCGTCAATATAGAACAACTTCTTCTTAGCACATTTATGTCCCAATCCATATTTTCTATCACAGTTAAAACATAATCCTTTTGCTCTCTTTTCTTCCATTTGTTGAGGAGACAATCTAATTGGCCTAACAAATGAAGGGGAAGAGATACTATGGTCTCTTGTGTTAATGAAATGTGGCCTCCTACTACAAAAAAAATTTTCGTCTGTTCGATGTGCCATGATATTAGAATCAAAAATCTTGAGTGGATTACACATACGTACCTCATGCTCAATGTGGTCCTTAAGACCCCTAAAAAATAGGTCATTCAAATTCCCTTCTAGAATATTCTCCACCCTAAAGGATAGGTTTATGGAATTGATTCACATAATATTTGATTGATCATGTTTGTTGTAACTTTGCCAATTGATTAAATTAGTTCTTTGAAACATTGGAACTATAGTGCGATTGCAACTCATAAGTAAAAATTGTCCAAGTGACACTGAGACCATTCTTTTGCCTCTTAGCACATAACCATCGATACCAAACATATTGGTCTAGCTCAAGATACATGGATGCCAAGGTCACCTTTTTTCTTGATGGTGTTTGATGTAACTCAAAGAAGTTCTCCATTTGATTTATTCAATTCAGTGGATCCTTCCCATCAAATTTGTGCATATCCACTTTTGGCATCATGTTTCGTGGTTGTGAATAAGTTGGATTCTAATTGTGCTTGAAAAGTGATCTAACATGGTTATTTTGTCCATTATTTTGAACTGAAGATCCGCCTTGGTTTATATGGTTCGGATTTGGGCCATACTATTTACCCTTTATATGTCGCATGATATCATCCAACTGCTGATTGATTTGGTCTTATGTCTCCTTTAGAGGCCATCTCAGATTGTACATTTCGCAGCTCATAATCGAGTTGGCTCACCTTATAATCAATTGAGGTAAACACTAGTGTTGAGGAATTTGTATTTTCCCCTTCTGACTCCAACTCTTCAATCACTACCCAATATTTATCTAGAGTTTTACCCAGAGTGATAGGATTATTTTTGGCTCTTATGGAAGGCCCCGCCATGATGTCAAACCTTAGAGTTTAGGGTTTAGATACAAATTCAACCAAAACAGGAAAAAACATGGGGAAGATATTAATACTATTTTTTTGAGAGATTTCTGAAAATGTAAAGAACTCTGAAAACATTCCACAAATTTGCGGTCTAGGGAGAGTTTTTATCAAAAACCCTAAATTTGTAATAACTTTTGCAAAAGATATTAGAAAAGGTCTGAAATTTTCAATGATTTTTACTTGAAATGATTTGCAACACTTTGGTAAAAAAATATCCCACAAATTCAATGTGGTTTGCAAGATATGAGCGGAAACAAAAAAAATTAGGGTTTTTGCCCTAATTTTGGCCCAGATCGCAGCTCTCATACCACTTGTAATGAAATTACTTGTATAATTCAGATTATGAGCAACAATAGAACACCAAATAACACAATATTTCAGAATAATGATCTCAATATGCAATTAGAATAGCTTCGCCACTTCAAACGGGCAACCTCCAAACCATATAATAAGACTCAAATGCTCAAATGATAATGATCTACTACCTACAATCCCCTATATATACTATTCATATGCTATGGCCATCACCAAGGCTAACCTATTAAGCATGAGAAAGTATAAATGGTATAATAAAATGATATTGTAAGCCATAAGTCGGCTACTCATATCGTAATACAAGCAATAGGTTAAGGGCGTAACAGGCTTTAACAAATTCAATCACACACATGCACACACACATTTATGCATATACCAAGTTTTGAATGTTAACTTGCTTAGAAGAAGAACATTGAAACAAAAATAAATAAATCAACGACAAAACTTGCAGACCCATGTTTGGGGCATATTGAAAACAACGGAGTTTTAGATTCCTGATAAACAAAATAAATATGTGTACAACCCCGAGGGATATCCAGATCTGAAATAAGAACAAAAATGGAATAGAAACCCCTTATCTGATCTTCTTGTCTTGGCTTCTCCCAACCTTCATCTATTCCCTGCAAAAAAAATACCGAAACCAAAACTAGGGCATCTAGATAGAAGAGAGAAGGGAAAATGAATAATAGATATTAGGTTTGCAATTTTTATCCTCATAAGTTTAAATTTTAAGGATTTTTATCTCACTATGGAGATCTCTTGAATTCAAGGGCTCCAATTTAATTTGAAAATGACTTAAGTCATATAGTCACACATTGTAATGGGTTTTAATTAAATGTATTCTTTTGGAAAGGACTTGAGTTGTATGATGACAATTTATTAATTGAATGTGTTAATTAACTAAATCTATGTAAAACCTTGTGTACATAAAGGTAAGGGCATGAGACCATTTAAGAGACTAAATGGGACCCTTCACCATAATCATCCTTTGGATCTTCCGTAACTTTAAATTGTTTTCAAAACGATCATTGTCTTGTCGTAAATGAATTAAACTTGCATTAACCCTTCCAACCCGATACGCATTATCGCGAGCAAATAACTTGACTTGTCACCATCACGATTTAAATATCATCAGCGTTATAAAAATAATTGCGTAGTTCTTTTAACTCGCAAAAATGACATTATGTCAATTCTTTGTCCGTAAAGCCGAAAATGTGACACAGTCGCAACAATGAGAAAATTACTAAGTTCTCACCTTGTTATTCGTGAATGCAGTTTGGTGTCACTTTGTTGTACATCACGATTTTGTCGCGTAACTAGTGTAATGGGGTAATATAACCCTCCCTTTTAATTAGTATACTTTTAAAAGAAAAAAATCAGTACCATTATTATTGATTTTAATATCTGGACATGGATTCTTAGTTATCTTTTTATCGATTTTGGAACTCACGACGAGTGAGGTGTGACATCTCGTATCAGAGCTTAGTTTCAACACCAGATGCTCTGGGTTATTATTATTAGCTTTTTGTAGCTTAAGTTAGTTAAAACCACTTTGTTTAAATCATTTCCACAAAAGTCTAATTTATCATTTTTCCCTAGTGTAGGATGACGGGGCGCAGCACCAGACAAGGTGCAACGGTGAATTGAGGTCACAAGCGGTCACGTCTAGAGATTCCTAGGGCTGGTTTTGGGCCACATATCCTAGATCACTACATCAGATGATGGGGTTATTCTAGGATTGTCTTCCCGCATAGCTTGAGCTAGTTGCAGAGGCTAGTCAACATGATAGTGAGACACACCCAAATAAGGGTTCACATTCTGCCACTCACATACAAATTTCTTCACAGTGAGAGAAGAAGTGTAACCATTCAGTTCCTATTTTAGTACGGTGAGATAGGTCTTGTATCCCCTCAGTTCAAATTCAAAGAGTGGTTAAGACACACCTTCATGGGCAAGCAACATGTGGTGTTATCCGCAACCTTCTTCAACTTCATCTGCCCACAGATGGAGGCACGATTGCTAGTTTTGGAGCCGATTCATGGATCCTAAGTGTAGATAGTTGTTTTAGATTGCATCCTTATGAGATAAATGTCAAAGCTCACCTTGTCATACACCTCCTATGCAACGCAACAAGTTTATGGTGGAGGAATGAGGAGAGATAGGTCCATTTAACCCAAGAGATTGTCACCTATGAGTTATTTGAGGAGCATTTTTGGGCTCGATATATGTTAGTTCATTTCATTCAGAAGAGGATCAATGAGTTCCACAATCTTCGGAAGGGGTCTTCTACAATAGCTCGATATGAGTATAGATTTTTAGACCTCTTGTAGTATGTGGACTATCTCTAGGATGAGAAGTTATAAGTAAACATGTTCATCAGGGTCCTAAATGCAGAATTGGCCAAAACAGTTAGGATTTTGTCTCCCCCGACCTTGGAGATGGCAGTGGAGAAGGCCTGCCTAGAAGAAGAGAACATGACTAGAGCATAGGAGATTTGGGATTGGAACCAAGGTAAGATATAAGAGTGAGTTCACTCATTTCAATATCACAGATCACGTGGCTTGACACCACTTCTGAGAAGAGGGTTCAAACAATTTCAGTTAGCTTCACGACCTCCTCCGTAACCACAAAAACCCTCTCAGAAGTAAGTTCCTCAGCAGCAAAGGACTAGGCCAGGTCAGGATATTCAAAGGGGTAAGGGCTGCATCGGCCACATTCTGGATAGAGATAGGAGGTCGGGTAGTCAGTAGCCTAATACAACTTGGTCACAACAGTCTTCCAGGGTGGGAGCCACATGTTCACTACACCAGAGAACTAGAGGGACTCATTCACATAGAGATCTGCTAGGTTATTTCATTTGTGGGGCTCATGATCATTATGCATATTATTTTGCATAGAGACCATCTTTTGTCAAAAGGAAAAAGACACTTGCTTCCAAGTAGACAATTGAAGACGTAGGGCACGCTCATCACATTTATGCCATGGTAGAGAACCGTCAAGCTAAGCACCAGGGCAAGACCATTAAGACAATAGGTATAATTAGGAGTACACTTGTTATTGTATTATTTGATTCAAGAGCATCTGACTCCTGTATATCGCCCTCTTTAGTGGATAGGTGCGGTTTGGTGGCTTCTAGGCAGGCATGTGGAGTTGGCCATTGGGGTAAAGATCACTCTAGAATCATATGTGGAGAGTTGTATCCTTGACCTTGGAGTTTTTTCCACCACCTTACACCTACATTTTTTTTCCATTGGGATCCTACGAGGTTGTTCTTGGTATGGACTGGTTTGATTCCCATTAGGCCAAAGTTGACTACAGAAATAAGTTTATAGAGTGTTTCGATGACTTAGGACATTCTGCAGTTATTTTTGGGGTTCAGAAACCCATGTCCTTATGTATGATTTCTGATATGTAGCTTAAGCGAATCCATGTGCAAATGGTGTCAAATTTTTTCTATCATGATCATTGATAGATTTGAGGAGATTCCAACAAGTTCACCTTTAGATGAGCACCCCATCTTGCGAGAGTTTACATATATTTTTCCTAGTGAGCTTCTAGGTATGCCACCACGTCGTGAGGTGGAATTTTCCATTGATCTTGTTTCGGGTTCTACACATGTTTCCCATGCTCTGTATAAGATGACTACCCCTGAGCTCCACGTGTTAGTAAATAAGGGATAAAATATGTGGAATAATCCCTCACAGAATTGCAACAGTAGAAACTAATATGCAGAAAATATTACAGATGCATCTCAAATAAAAGTGTAGAACAAAACAACACAACACAAAGAGATAATATTTAATGTGTTTCACCCAATTTGGGCTACATCCACCAAGAATCACTTGCTCATATTTTATTACAAGCCACCGCTCTCTCAATACAATACCCAGATCTGTTTGAAGCTATGCTCAACAAACTCTACAGAATTCACACCCGAATTCAAAACACATCTGCAATGTTACATTAACCTTACCATATGCACAAAACCACATAAGTAGACAACTGCTTAAGTAGTTTTACAAAACCATGGGCCAAAACCGTCGCATAAACCCATGGGTCAAAAATCCCGCCCATATGAGAAAAGCCCGTTTCTCGGTATATCAAGCACGTTTTAAGGCCAAACAAATTTTTCTCAGGGGCTGCCGGCCCGGCCCCGAACCACGGCGAGACAACTGTGGAAAGTGGAAAGTGTAGGCTCCACAATACTCTTAGTGTATAGTCTTCAACACTTTCTCACATGAAAATAGGCTCCACAACTTAACACCACGAGCTCAAGATTTAGTTCGAGAAGGTATTAGAAAAGGGTCTCGTCTGACCTAGTGTGTCTCCTTGGGGCGCAGCGGTGATTTTTTTGAATTGTTTGTGTCGACTTTAGGTGATGACGGTCGTTAATCCTCTTCATTAATAATGTCAATCCAGGGCTGGTGTCCAATGGTTGTATGCATTAAGAGAAAAAATATCTTTGGAAAACAACTCCTTTAAACACAATCCAAACTTGCATAAAATAAATCACACATGCGGAAATGTAAAGGCACACTTGCAAAAATAAAACTTGCATGAAAGAAACACACTTGCAATTGCTGAATTAAGATAAATGAAAGATAAATAAGACACATGTAGGTTCACAACAAAATTTGTACGGAAATAAAGATCATATAACATGAAATCAGAAGTTCACAACAAAAGGAAAATAGAATAAAGAAAGGAACAAAAAACATTAATCTTTCTTCCTTGGAATGAGTGGCCAACTCATTCCTTGGAAGAGGAATTAATTCATACTTTCAAACTTAATTCAAAACATGCAAAACAATTTCATTCAGAATATTGAGAAAGAATGAATCTATTATTCTTGGTAGGGAAAAACTACATATAAGAGTGTGGAACATTGCATTTATAATTTATGTATCTAACCAACTTCTTATTTTGGGAAATAAAATCTAATCTTTTCTTTATTCCAATCCTAACAACTAAGGTCTCCATCTCCACAAAATATGGAGAGAGATATATTATTGGAGTCAAAGTCTTATTTTTCTTATTTTAGGAAGATTTACTCCCAAATCTTCTCCTTGCTTTTTGGTAACAAGAATTACAATGATTTTACTATCATAATTTATTGGAATGAGTTTTTTCCTCAAAATATTACGTTGATGAAATACCTCTCTCGGATTTTCCATTTGAATTTTTTTGTTTCTGATTGTGGAGCTTTCGGTGCTCGTCTGATACACTTTTTCATTGGACTGTAGCTCACTAAAAGTTAGATTTTTCTTTATTGGTAAAATCCGCAAAAAATCTGAATAAGGTTTTTGTTAAACACATTGCTATGAACAAAAACCTCTCTCAGATTTTCCATTTGAATTTTCTGTTTCTGTTTGTGGAACTTTTAGTGCTTGTATGATACACTTTTTCCTTGGACTACAGCTCACTAAAAGTTAGATTTCTCTTTATTGGTAAAACTTGTAGCAAATATGAATGATATTTTTGTTAAAATCATTTATCTAAACAAAAACCTCTCTCATATTTTCCATTGGATTCTCCGATTATTCACAATTCCTCATTTTATGCAAGTTTCGAAACTAAAACTGTCATTCCATTGATGTAAGTTCTAGAACTAAAGTTGTCATTATGTAGTGTTCCGAAACTAGAACTTCAAGTTATAGAACTAATTTCTATTCTATTGATGCAAGTTTTGAAACTAAATTTTTCATTCCATAGTGTTCCGAAATTAGAATTGCAAGTTCTGGAACTAAAACTGTCATTCCGTAGCTAACTCCAATTGTTCCAGAGCTAACTAAAAATAACTATAACTTTTGCACCCTATCTCGGATTGAGATGCTTCTTTTTTTTGAACTTGCATAATTTTTTGAGAGGAATCTGAATATGAAATCATATTTGAGTTTAGATATACTATTCATGATCAATTTCACTTTTCCCAAAACTATCATTATCTTTTATTTATGACCTGCATACACAAGACTTTGCATCTTTCCCAAATAATCAATAGGATTAGTCAACAAAATAGATTAAAAAAATACTTCTAAATAATGAACAAGATATATATCATATATACTATCTCAAGAAAACTATAAGTTCCAAGATTACATTTAAATCCACTTTAAAAGGTAGCTTGGAAGGACAAAATAATGGTAATTTATGGCCAATTTATGGCCACATCATCAAGCAACTGAACAAGGTTACAATGAAGAACCATTATCCTCTCCCCCGTATTGATGATTTGTTTGAAAATATAAAGGGATCCAAATTGTTCTCCAAGATAGATTTGAAGTCTAGTTACCATCAGTTGTGGATCGCAGAGGCGGATATACATAAGACAACTTTTCAGACTCAGTATGGGCATTATGAGTTCACAATGGTTCCTTTCAATCTAAAGAATGTATTTGTAGTGTTTATGAGCCTCATGGGTGGGGTTTTCAGGACTTTCTTGGATAGATTTTTCATTGTGTTTTTGGACGACATCTTGATTTATTCACACTCGGTAGAGGAGCACCAGGAGCAATTGAGAGAGGTATTATAAGTTTTGAGGGAACACCAACTTTTTGGGAATTTGGAGAAGTGTTCCTTCTTTCAGATTGAGATAAAATATTTAGGGAACATCATCAAAGATGAGGGTATCTCAGTGAATCCCTCAAATATTTGTGTTATCATTGATTGGCCACACCACAGTGACTGAGGTTAGGAGTTTTATGGGGTTTACCGCCGATTTTTTCAGGATTTTTATAGGATTTCTAATCCTATCACTTCTCTTGAGTAAAAAGGGAAGAGGTTTTTATGATTAGAGAAGTGCAAATGGGCCTTCCAACTGCTCAAAGAGTGATTGCCGATGCACCTATTCTTGTAGTTCATGATCCTTTGGTCGACTTTGTGGTTTGCAAATATGCATTTATAAAGGGACTTGGAGTGGTTCTCATGCAAGAGCATTATGTCATTGATTTCGAGTCTCACAAGGTCAAAGACTACAAACTTAATTATCCCACTCATGATCTTGAGCTTGCAGCAATAGTGCATGCATTGGTTTGTTGGAGACACTTTCTCTTTGGTAGGCAATTTGTTTTGAGGACAAACCATTTGAGACTTCAACATATCTTTACACAGCACAACATCAATGCGTGAAAATGGTGTTGGATGGAGTTCCTTTGTGAGTATGACATGGACTATGAGTACATCAAGGGGAAGGATAATTTTATCATTGATACCTTGAGTAAGTGGTGACATGAGATTTTTTCCTTGACTTTATGACCAGATCTTAAAGGCAAGATACTACAACAACTTCCAGGAGACAAATTCTACGAGGGTATCAGGCAGATGGTAGAGTCTCAGGGGCCTTTGGAGAGTAAGTGTGCAAGTTACACCTTAGATTCTGATGGTCTACTTTGGTTTCAAAGACGCATATATGTGCCTTGAGCTAGTGATCTACGCAGTTTTTTTTCTTATAGAGGCACATCAAGCCTTGTATGTGGCTCACTCAGGGGTTAAGGATATGCATGTAGACTTGAAACACCTATACTTTTTGCTTGGGTTACATCATGATATTGTAGATTTTGTAGCTCATTGTCTTGTGTGTCAGAGTGTAAAAGCTAAGCATTCTCACCCTGCAGGCCTTATTTACCCGCAAAATATTCTGAAGTGGAAGTGGGACATGGTATCTATGGATTTTATTATTGGTCTTCACACTTCATCATTTCTCATGACGCCATCATGGTGACGATGGATAAGTTGACCAAGGTTATTCGCTTCTTTTTGATGAAGGTCTCATATAATGTAGTTGTCATTGCACAAGTTTTCATGGATGAAATAGTGAGGTTGTATGGTATTCCTAGGATGATCATTTGTGATGGTGGATATGTTTATACTTATGAGTTTTGGACTTCATATCAATAAACTTTGGGAACTCATATTAATTTCAGTTCAAGGTACCACCCTCAGAAAGATGGGCAGACAAAGGGGGCAAACTAGGTGCTTGAGGACATGCTTCGGATGTATGTGATGGATCGACAAACAAAGTGGGATCATTATCTATATCTGGTTGAGTTTGTGTATAATAACATTTTCACAGTTCCATCAACATAACGTAGTATCAGGCCTTATATGGGATGTAACATCCTGACTCAGTGTATATTTATTGTGTAACGAAATCGATACTACTTGTCTAAGTTACTATATGATGTTTTGATTGCATTATGACTTGTTATGCATTGATTTTTTTATGATGGTGTATCAAGTTGGTAACAGATACATGCGTTAATGTATATGTTGATAATGATTTAGTTAACTAATAATGCACAAATAAAAATATATAAATATTTACACACACACACACACATAATTAAGTAAATATCTATGTATACGTATGTATATTCGTGTAACAAAGATCTAATTAACTTATATATATATATGTATGTATGTGTGTGTGTATGTATGTGTGTATGTATGTATTTATGTATATGTATGTATGTATGTATGTATCGTGTATGTATATGTGTGTGTGTATGAAACAGAGTTAATAAAGCTTAAATTGATGACTATGCTTTATTTATTTATGGACCACGATTTGGTTGTAGTGTTTTAAAATTAAAAATGGTGTATGGTATGGTTTTGGGAGACCACCTTGTGTAATGTCTTGGTCATAGACCACACAACATAGAACATTGTTTAAAGATTGGTTTATAAGGTTTAGACTTTGGTCATGGACCACTTAGCATAAACTTTGGATAAGTTATGATTCGTGGCATGCAAGGTTTATGGTTTAGCTTGGAAGGCCATGATGTGGCACTGACATATAATAGGAATTAAAAGGTGACAGGTTTCTTGGGAACTGGTAGCTTTTCCAAGAAGCCAAACATGTAATCACTCTCCTCCATTCACATTGTTTGCATTGCCTTTGGTGTTTTGGTTTTTGGTTATTGGAAGCTCTGCATGGAGATTTAGATGGAGGATTGTTTTTAGACTGTGCATGTGATTATGAAGTTGTTATCACCATTTATGATGGCGTATGTTGTATTTAAACCTTTTACTGGAATATTTTATGGGATTTTTGGAGGCAATCGATTTGTGAAAATTCAAGGAATTTTGAAGGCAAGGAAAATCAGGCACGAGTTTTCTCTCTCACACATTTTTTGTTGGTATTATCATGAAATAATTAGAATACATTTTTAGTTTTATAAATCCGATTTAAAACAAAAAAGAGAAGGAATTGTTTTGTTGAAATATGTTTTCTTTTTCTGGGTTAATAGAGAAATCTGGAAAGAATGATATATGTTGTTACATCTCCTTAGAGCCTTGATGTTATCATTTTTCTTAGAAATAATTCCTTGAATATTTCCTACTCGCGAAACATGGAACTGCTCATTATTTTAATGTTATGGGTTTTGTGAGATCTTGAATGGAAATATGTATGGGTTTTTGTTGAAATCTGTAATGGGGGCATGAGAAAACTATATAACTCCAGTCACATTTTTATCTCTAGTCATTTGATGGTAAAAGAAGAATACATTTTTTTTGTATTTGTGTGAGTTTGGAATGAGAAAATAGTAGTATGTGGTCTTGGGTAATTTGTATTTTGTTTATTATTTAAGATCCCGAAACTAGGTTTGATTTGGTATATTGGGTCTAGTTTTATAATGAAATTTGGAATTTATTTTTGTTTGGAGTATTGTTATTACATCAGCTCATTTAGAACTCTATTGTTATTTTCTTTTAAAATGATTTTTCTTTGGAATATCACACAAGATCGAAAATAATTTGGTTAATAAAGAGAAAATAGTATACGATTCATTTTTGTTACTTTAGTGAAACTCTATAACTAGAACAATTTGAGTCATTTGGGTTTGTTTTGTGTCTGAAAATGTAATGTAACCCATATTGAGCTTCACCATTTTAGATGGTTTTCAACTCGTTATTTTTATAAGCTCTTATGGAGTTTTTTTTTTTTATTAGTTAATTTCAATTTTCCCTTGGTCTTTCAGGCACCATTTGCTACTTAGCTAGTAATGGGCTTGTCTATTTTTTGGATTCTAGCTCATTATGAGATTTAGTGTCATGGTTTGTTATTGAGCACTTTAAAACATGAATTTATTGATATCTCTCTCTCTCTCTCTCTTGAGCACATGACGTTTGAGATATTCATTTTGAACTAGATATGTTTTGGTTTATTTGTAAATTCAGAAATGTTTTGCTATTTTGTGAGATTTAGCTCATTTCGAACTTGACTGTTAACATTTGTTATAACTCTTAAAGAGCATGACTATTTTGACCTATCTATGATCATGATTTACTTTTGGATTTGTGGAATGAAATCCGGGCAAGTTTTGGGAACGTATGGTTTTCTTAAAAATCAATGATGTTATTATTCTCCCTCTACATACATTAGGGGATTTGAAATATTGAGTGAGAATTTGGAGGGTATTCATTAGCTTGATTCATTTGATAATAATGGTAATTGATCCATCTTGGTTTTATTTAATTGGGAATATAGAAAATGGGTAATGGGTTAGAGGCAAATCATTCATTAGAAATATATTCATACCTTCTTGAATCTTGTTGAAACTTAGTTTTATAATTGAGAAACTAAATAGTGAGATAGAATGGTGGCTCTCTTTTGAGCATTGTTGTTTGAGTTAGATTTAATGATATTCTACTTAAGCATGACAAATCTATAAGACTGAAAGGTTTTTTCTAATATATAGTTGTTAATATTCTTTTACGGAAAATAAATTATTTGTAAACAAAAGATAAAAGGAATTGAAAGATATAGCTGTGAATTCTAATCTTGGATTATTGTGATAAATGATAGCATTAGTATGACATGTTAACATCTATAATGTTAAGTTGTCAGGGTGATTTCATGTATTGGTGTTAAACATGTTATTACAATAAGAAGTGTCATTTCATATGTGTATGCTATCGAATACTTGTTGTAAACTAGGAAGTTTATAATTATATCGTACTAATAATGAACCAAGTTAACCACAACTTATTCAGTTATTTATTTTTTATTACAACATGGAATATGAGATTGTAAACTCATGTCAATTCTTTAAACGAACCCATATATATATTCTCTTTCCTACAATTTTCAGGAAAGGATGACACTCTTGAAGTGACTATTTGGATTGTTTATGATTGATTTATGTCATATGGTATTTTAATATGAATCCAGAAAGGATTATTGTAAACATTGTTAATTACAAAAGGAATGCCTTCACATCTTCTAAAGGGCATTTTTCCGAATGTATTATTTTTTTATGATTTTATATCATTATTAATGACAATAAAGAATTATTCTTATTTAAAACATAATATATGACTTGGCTAATTTATAACTTATCTCATTTCGAAATGAAATAAGAATATGTTGTTTATACAACTAATTATTAATAAATTTGATTATTCTTATGGTATGTATTAAATGTTGATTTCATTGATTCAATTGAAATGATCAAGTATGCTGAATGACGACTCTTAGACAACAAGGATAACAATATAATAAAAACAAAGTAAAATTATCCATGTACCTTATGGAATTAACTGGACTAATCGAGATATTTAATGTACTTAAGAGAATAAGGTCTATCCTTAATGAGTGATTGTAATAACACAACTCGATGTGAAACATGAATAGTAAACCTATGCTTAACGATGAAAACTATGTTGAGTTATTTTGATAAGAGGAACTAATAAAAGTTAGTAACTCGTTGAGTTATTATAACCCTCTTTCGAGAATCTAATATCGTGTATCAACACATTATAATGTGTCGTAAAGAAAGACTTAAATACCTTATCTACCTATGATAAATTTAAGTATATAAGAAGAGTAGGTGTTATGTCCCTTCATCTTCTCATTAGTATCTTGCATGTGCCAACTTAGGATGGCTATGAGAAGGGTAGTGAGGACGTAATGATGAAAATAATTATGTGGTCACTATCTTTCCCATAGGGATCTTAAGGTGGTACTGATAGGATCCTTTCGATTAGTAGGATGAGTTGGACATGGACTCTTCTTCTTCTAAACTAAATCACTTTCTTAAACAATGAAAAAGAATCCTGATAACTATATTTAGAATGTGAGAACATAATATAAAGTGCTCATAATATTTAGTTTACAGTTAAATAATATAAAATATAGTTTCTATTCTTTATTATTTAATATAAACTTTATATTAGGTTTATTAGTTATTAATTAACTAATTATTTATTAAATCGGGGTGTACCCCATTAATTAATAGTTATAACCCTTTAGGTTATTTAAATATGGCCATGGGCCATAATCAGATGTATCAAATTACACCGGGTTAAGAAGATGGAGCAAAAAGTGAGGAAGGAAGTTTTCGACTGGTTAATAGTTTCTCATTTAATGAAAAATTCTTCCATGGGTTTTTACCCCATTAGGGGTTTCCACGTTATATCTGGTGTTATGTGTAAATGTTTTATTTCTTTAAACCTTTTACATGTTTAATGTTTGGTTGATTAAATTAATATGTTATATCATTTATTAATATCTTAGTCCTAATATGGTACCCGAGCGGTTAGATAATGGTTATTAATTTAATTAACCAATAAGACATGTTCGTTTGGTAGTTGGTTAGGAATTTATTTAACCCCCCCTCCCCTCTCCAGGACATGTTATGTTATGTTGTTGAATATTGTGTGTGCAAGGTGAAAGGGATTTCAAATAAGTTTTACCTGTGTGTGAAATCTCATATGAGAACACACAGGTAAGGGTTAAATATTATTGAAATATTTTATTTTATGTTGTATAGTGTTCTAATGTGTGCAGAAAAAAGTAGTAATGTTGGGTAAAAGCAAGTAAAATTAAGTTACAAGAGGTTTCCCATAGAGATACAACCTTCCTTAAGAATAGGGAATTAAATTTTTCCTGTTGGTTCGTGTAAAAACTTCAAGGGTTAATTTAGTATTCATTTGACAGGTCAAATTTCGACATGAAAAAAAGGAAAAATCATTGAAATACGACCGAAATATTCACTTGAACAATAGGGGGATTGCTTCTAAACTCTTTTTGCAATGTTTTTTCCTCTATAAGACCTAATTTATTATCAAAATTTTGTTGTAATAACCATGTTTGTTGATCACAGAGATTTGATTTTTTATCAAATTTAAAGGAGTGAATTATAAATTGTGCTTGGTGTCAAGGGGCGTTGCCTCTCGACTCCGCCCTGTATCAGGATAGGGAACGTGTCAGGGGCGCTGCCCCTCCACCTCGCTTTGGGCTGCCACCGCTAGACACCCGCTCCTTGATCCTGTGTTCAATACCTTCTGTGAACAAATCTTCATCTTTGTGTATGCAATAATTATCAATGAATGATGTTATATCAAATTGAAAAAGAAATTATTTTTCATTCATAGTTAACTCAGAATAACTATAATTTCCGATGCTTTATTGAGAATGAACTAGAAGTTACTATAGCAGAAAACACATAAAAATGGCTTATATGTGTTTGAAAGTTTTGCTTCTGCTTCTTGTTTGTTTACTCAAAATAGAAGTGATGTTCTATTGTGGCATGAAATACTAGCTCCATTTAATTTTAGGAATGTGTATGACATGTCTTGGCATAACCGAGTTTTTGTTCTGCCATTATCTCTCAAGAAATGTGTGAAGGGTGCTTACATGGTAAGCTATCACCAAAACCCTTTCTCAATCATTTATTGAAGAAATATTCACATAAATCCATGGGATGTGTCCATAGTTAGTGGATCTTTTTTTCAGTGAATGTTTTGATTATTATTGTATGATTTGATTACATGTTCAGATATATTATCTATTAGTCTTATCACCTTTTCTAAAGGGCTTAGAACAGATAATGAATATATATATACATTGTTGACAAAACATTTCTTAGTATGTGATTACTAAAATATTATTACATGCATATCAAATGACACTTGGGGACACCTTTGTATTTGTATTGGAGATGTCTAATACTGATTGCATCTAATATATTTTTTTTTCAAGAGTAATATGTTGAAATTTTTTCAAACATGGGTCTAGTTTTTAAGCATATTGTCATGTTAGTTGTTTTACAACTTGTGTTTAAATTTTACAGATGGTTAAAAGTGAAATCAACGGAATGATTTATATTATGTTTATGATGATGTCTATATAGATATTGCGAACCCCACCATAAATTCTGATGTGATAGATATCAAGTCTACAACTAGATATGTGTTCAAGTTTGGTAACAAATCTCCATTATTTGGAACAGTAAAAAGAAACCAACAGTCTCCATTTCTTCTAGTGAGGCAGAAGATATAAGTGCTATAGGAAGCAGCAAAATAATTTCATCATGTGGCTAAAGCGACTGTTGGAAGAGATACACATGGAAGATAAAGGAAGTATTCCTCTTATAAGTGGTGGTCAAAGTTGTCATTGCTCTTGCACTAAAGAATCTAGTTAAAAATCATAAGGACAAAGCATATTAAAGATTCATATGTATGCTATTATCCGAGAGAAGGTTCTCTGTGGTGATAGAGATCTTCAGTACTGCCAAAATGAAGATCACAGTGATAGATATGGTTATGAAGCCATTGTGTGCCTGTAAAATATCTGCAAGTTTTGTGTAATGTTTGGCCTTTTAGAGTTGCCATTGAGGGGGAAGTGTGCATGGACAATGGCACCTCCTATTGGTCTGGCTAGTTGTTGAATCCTTCTCCATCTATACTCCTGCTCTGGTATAAATCATTGTAAAAAGATCTTTTATGATCTTTGTAAATTGATAGAGTTTATGCGGTATATAGTCCAAGTGTGTTGTATCTATTTGTAAAGGAAGTCCTTGTGTTATAAAAGGCTCCTAGAGATGCAATTTTAAGGATCTTTCCATGAGAAACTGATGGGATGTAGTCTCACAAATAATGCTTAGCCAAAATCATAAGCTTCTAGATTTATGGATTCCAAATCCTTTTGTACCAAAAGGTAAGTTGAGCATGATGGAGATGTTATAATTCCTTCAAAAAGACATATAATAGCCTAAACCTTTTACTAATGGTTTATGGACTTGTAAACCCTGTTCTACAAATAGGTAATATTGGCATATGGATCCCCACTTAATATTAAGGGGGAGTGTTAAAACATAATATTAAGTGTTCATAATATATAGTTTATAATTAAATAATATAGAATATAGTTTTTATTCTTTATTATTTAATAAAATTTATAGTAACTTTATTAATTATTTAATAACTAATTATTTATTAAATCAGGAGTGTACCCCGTCACTTAATAGTTATAACCCTTCGGGTTATTTAAATATGGCTATGGGCCATAATCGAATGCATGGTATTTAGTCCACATTAAAAACATGGAGCAGGAAGTGAGGAAGGTAGTTCTAGACTGGTTAATAGTTTCTCAATATAATGGAAAGAACTCTTCTGTGGTGTTTTACCCCATTGGGGTTTTCCACGTTATATCCCGTGTTACTATGTAATGTGTGTTTTTTTCATTTTGTTTAGTTAAATATTAATATTTGGTTAAATGTTTAATGTTTGGTTGATTAAATTAATATGTTATATAATTTATTAATATCTTGGTCCTAATCGAGACAGTTGTGTGGTGATGGAAGACAAGTTTCATAAGCTAGTGTGCAGTCTCGAAACTAAGCTTGTAAAGATGATTTAACAAAAATATAATTAATGTTAACTCGTAATTATAGAGTCATGTATGATAAAAAAAATGTTAAAGAACATATTTGACAAAAGCAATAAGCAAGTAAAATATAAAACCCTAAATGCAACAGAGAGAGAAAATGTCTTAGTTGATTTACACTTGATCTTGGAACTGATCTGGACTGAAAAACTAATGAACAAGAAGGAAAAATTGTCACAACTGTGCACTTTAAAATCTAGAGCTATCAAATGAGGCTGGAATAGGGTGCCTAGACTGGGTCTGGGGTTCCTAGGCACCAAAGTTTACTAGTGGGCACCCGTGATTGCGCATGTGGTCGGAAATTGATTTTTCTAGTGTCACGCAAGTGTCACTGGTAGTCCTTGTTGGTCGCATCTATGTCACAATATGATTGCTGAGTGTGCCTAAAACCTACAAGATAAATATTCACCTACAAAACCCACAATACCACATCAAATCCAAAAACTAAAGATGCAATATGGGGAGTTGAACTAACCCTGACAATCACCCAACTGAGTGAACTTATGACCGAGTGTTGCACTACATCTCAGACTCCATGTAGTTCTTATGCGTGTGTGATAGAATTATGCCCCAAGAATCCCTTGTACAGGTGCACTTGATAGTGTGTGATAACTAGATGTACCAATGTAAATAGATGTGTGGATGAAAAAATTAACTTCCCCTTCCTATGTAGCGTATGCAGAAAATGTAATCCTTTGTCCCTTGTATAGATGCTAGATGGATGCCTTTGATGCTCTTAGATGTCTTTGGATGCAACCTTAGGTGATGATAATAACTGCTTAGAGATTGGTACTTTATTTTGGTCACATAGCTTTGTATTTAGGTGATTCCCTTGATTGAATTTTGTAATTGACAACTGGAAGGCCGACCAATAAAAAAACAAGATGCCCAAAAAATAAAAGAAGCCCAAAAAGAGCGAGTAAAGTGGAAAGAGGCCAGGGGCACCCAAAGGGGATGAGAGTGCCTAGGCGTTGGCATCATGGTTGGGCGCTGGTGTTCTAAGTCATGAAATGTAAAGCAATAAAGTTACGACTGGGTTGCAGGGTGTGTAAGACCAAATAGAAAATAAGAAACACAGACAAAAGGTCAAAGATAGTTTTCAATTACTAGTTTTCTCACTTAGGAATCATATGAATGCAAGTATGCTTTTAGGACCTAGTAATGTACCCAAGTGCATGATTTTGTGTCTACATTTTCCCCCACTTTATGTTGTTGAGTGAATTCTTGATAACATAAAGTAGATAAGAGATGTGTACCTAATAACCATGTATAATTTGATGGCGATAACGTGCCAAAGAGACAAGTGAAAGCGTGTAGTGATAAAAATGAAGTGTGGAAGATAAGAAAGGGGAAGTGACCCTAGGGGTGAAGCATATTGTGTTGTACTTATTGTTGTGCTAGATGTAGGCCTACTTCTTGTTACGTATATAGGACAAACCTGCAAAAGAAGAGTGAAAGAGTAATCAAAGTCATGTATTATGAAAACTCTGTAAAAATATGTAAAAGTATGTAAATGTGTGTAAAAGTAGTAAAAGGAAAGTGTGCACGTGATGATCATGATTTTAAAAGGATAAAAACATGTCCTGAAAATGTTGTAGAAGAGTGAGTTTTTTTGGGTGATCTCATGCCAAGAGTGAGTTTTTTGGGCGATCTCACGCCAAGAATGAGTTTGTTGGGCAATCTCATGCTAAGTGCTAGTTTTTTGGGTGATTTGAAGCCAAAAGTGAGTTTTTTGGGTGATCTCACACCACGAAAAAAGAGTTTTGGGGAGAGAGGTCTAGTGTTACTCTCCTTTCACGAATGCTTCCCAAATTATACACCAATGTAGATGGTATGATTTGTGTTGTCCCGAGTTGTACCATATTAGTTCCGTGTATAAATGGCGAAAGAATACATTTTTCTTGCTAGAGGACTGTGCCTATATTTTGAAAACTATTCTTTGAACTATGCTGATTTGAGAAAGTAGTTATATATGCCCCTATGAAGTAGGTGCCCAGGAGAGGTCAGGAGCACCTAGACGCTAGTGTCTGTATCTAGGAGTTGGAGTGTGTGCTGAATTGAGGACCCAAGTTAGATTTCGAGTTGTTTCTGAAATTGTAGCCTGTGTTGATTATGTACTATGCATATTTCATCTATAGATTTCATATGTTGTATGGGGTGACTGATTCACCCAATGTATTCCCCCTCATTTGGGGTGCATGTGACTTCGCTAGAAGAATGCAGCCTAAAGAGAGGACCTGAAACTGATATGAAGTGTATACCCTGCAGGTGGGAGGGAATGTGCATGGTAGAAACCAATGCACATGCAAACAAAGTGGATAGATACATGTGTTAGTAGAAAAAGCTAGCAAACATGTCATAGAAAAGAAATGTAACAAGAAAATGTGCATACAAAAGAGACTGTAAAAAGCGGGTTGCAGACATGGGACATCACTCATAATGTTATAAGATAATTAGGGTTGAACCAACGAAAAACATACAATGCACATATAAGGAAAATGGCATAGCCCACAAACAATAACATACAATGGAAAACATGTCAAGAAAAGTGTAACAAATAACCATGGTAGCAAATAGTTCATGCAAAGAAAGTGTTACACATAAAGCACTAGTTAGCATGTTAGAAAGATAAAGAGTATTTGAATCATGTATAGATCAGTATAAAGTAGTGTGCTAGTAAGAATTTGATGTAGTAAATAATGAAAAAATAGGACCTGTGATATGGAAGAGTAGTAAATGTAGATGTCCCCAGGAGCCTTGGTGGGATAGGTAAGAGGTTTAATGTCAAACATCATTCCTGCATGTAAAGATATGTAGGAAGTCTGCATTCACAACTAGAGAACAAGTGAACACGCATGTGTGTATGATAAAGATAATGACATACTAGATATTTGGCTAACATAGTAAGCAAAATGCAACATGTGAGTATAAGCAAACAAGAATAAGTACAACCAAGATATGCAATACGCAATGTATGAGTGATATGGGATGGTATGCAAAGTAAATGTGATAGGAGCAACATGCCCTCCAACAAATGTGTATGAATGTGAGATGAGGTTCGTTTATAAGATACCCCTCAATAATCAAGAATGAACCATAGAACAAGAGCGTGTCATCAGGAAATGGTTTGAAAGATATGCGAGAAAGATGGATCATGAAGTGCAGAGCATAAAGTGTGAGGTTCAATTCATATTTAGACCCTCAACAATCGAGTATGAACCATGGGACTAGAGTGTGTTATAGGGTAGTGATGATATAAAGTGTATCAATTTACATACGATTTCCTATAAATACGAAGTATGAAACACGGAACGTAAAAATATAAATAGTATATAGTTGATGATGATAGGAAGGGGGGGAAGTAACCATGATGACCCCCAAGTGTGTCATTGATGGAGATCTATGTGATGAAGTAAGAAAGATAGTGCGATGGTGACATAGTTTGAAATGTATCATAAGAAATCATATTGTTATCACAATGGTAGGTAGGAGCAAGAGTGGGATTAGGGCTGGATTAGTGTACCTCTTACCATATCTTTTTATTATACTTCTAACATCTCCATTGATATTCCATGTTCTTCTCCTCTTCCACCTCTTTATTCTTCTTCTACAATAATTACTTGTGATGTTTCTATTATTATTATGAGTACTTGTACACGTACATCTAGCATTCCCATAAAGACTTCATATTCTTCTCCTCCTTCCACATATGCTTCTTCTTCTCACATTCCCATGACCACTCATAATGACAAGCTTTGACCTCTCAATGTGCCTCTATCTTCTTCTACTATCCCATCACATGATATTCTATCTCTCATGCATGCTGTTGGTAATTTGAAAACTCAAGTTCATACTCTCACTCTTGAAAGTAAAGCCTATTATGATTCCGTTGATAATAATTCTTTGCATGGAAATCCAATACCTAAAAGAATACAAAATTCTGCTTTCCTTAATGATTTCATCGTGCCTACATTTACATGTTTTGATGGCACTAAAAACCCCTATTTGCATCTCATGCATTATTGTTAAGCAATGGCCTCTGATTCTAATGAGAACTTGCTCCTCAAATGTTTTTGTCGTAGTATTGTTGATCATACTCTTTAATGGTACACTCATTTGCCTTATGGATCTATTAGAACTTACTGTGATATGGAGAATTCTTTTCGTAGGTGGTTTATAGTTAACAATGGTCCTAGAGTTACATATGATTGTTTACCTACTTTGTATCAAGGAAAGAAATAACCCATTATAAATTACATTTTATGTTTTAATTATTATATGCATGAATTATTATTTGACCCAATTTATTTATAAAAGCAATTTATCTTTTGTTGTGTCTTAATTCCTGTATTAAAAGAAAAATTATTATATGATACATGTGAATCTCTTACGCTTTTTTTCTATAAATTTATAGATCTAGAACAAGATTTAATTGCAGAACATGTTATTCCATCTCCTCCCACTTCTAATTCTTCTTCTACTCCATTGCCTACTACTTCATCTCCTCTTCCATCCATTGAGTGTCCTCCACAGTCACCATCTCCTCCTCTACGTAAGCATCTTCCTTCACCTCCACTACATTGTCACTACACCTAAGTCTTCTCCATATCCTCCTTGTGAACCATTGCACTTTCTATATGTTGTTAAGCCTCGTGATGTCTTGCGTACTTTACTTGATAATCATCTAATCTTCTTACCTTATAATCAACATCGTCCTCCTTATCGCTTGCATTTCCAAGGCGATCACCCTTATTGTAATTTTCACCACATCAATGGCCATTGCGATAATGACTATTGTGTTCTCCATGATAAACTACAACAATTAGAAAATAAAGGTGTCATTTCCTTTAGATCTCGCTCTCGTGAGCAGTCTCTTTCTCCCATTCCACATAAGCGTGCTTCCACTGTTGCTCACTTATCACCTCCACCCACTTCTGAGGTTGTCATTTGTCCACCTCCTAAGATCATTACCCATCCACATCCTCTACCTAGCTCATCCATTATTGCATCATCTCAACCTCCTAACAGTGCTACTACATCCCATTAGCTTCTTAAGTCATAGGCATCTGTGCTTCCCACCACTACACCTCCCATTATTGACACATTTTCATCTAACATTTAGTTTGGCTCTTATACTCATGATTTTGTTGCTTCACATGCTCCCGCCATCCCTCATCAACATATCCATCTTTGGTAGGTGACCTCTATATGATCACCTCACTACCCGATGACGCACTCATGTTTTTAAGGTTCTTATATGATTGTTGAGGGATTTGTTACAAAAACGAACCTCATTCTCACACTAGGGGGCATCACTCTTTTCTCCCCCCCTCTTTGTTCATCAGTCACCTTACGCTATTATCAACATGATCTTACATGTTCTCATCCTACACATATCAACATTTCACTATTCTACTCTTATACACACCACATTCCTATTTTTACTACTTTATCACATTACATCATATACATACTTTCTTTTAGTCATATCACTATACTAATTCACACAATAATTATTTTTAATTCAATACTTACCTGTTATATCCACATCACGATATATTTCAAACATTCAACAATCACGAAAATCATTTCATATGCATACACCATCTAGCAAATCACAACGCACATGCCAACCATCACATCAATACAAGTTCACAACACATATGATATCCAACACATGTCGATATATATATCAAGTCAAAAATCATAGTTACAAAAATGCAATTGTTGGGGGGCAAGGCCCCATGCACCATTACATCCATATACATCATATATCATCCTCACTATCACTATATACAATCACAGGAGCTCTAGAACTAGATGTTTCTCTACTCAATGTACACCGCTGGTCACAGCCTTTATATCTCTCTACATGTCTCCACAATATAGCCACCTCAGCCGAATGCTCCATGAATCAGCCCTATAGCTCCACATATCTCACGGATACAACCTAAGCTAGGGCCCCTCCTCCTATGACCCGTCTAGATCATTATGTCTTTGCATGAGCCTCATCACACTCACTCAATAACACAATACATGTGGCTGTTGTTATCACCATTGGCTCAAAAAAATGGGCATGCTCGGGCATGTCATCACCAATCCGGCACTATGATAATTCTTCACCGGGAACTCCTCGTGCTATGATTATTTACTAATGCACAGCCTTTAGTTTGATGGATGTAATCTGGAAACAAAACAACAACAAAACACAAAAATACCATCGACTATGATAAGACGGAATGATGACAAATCTGAAATATCAAAGTAAATTATATTAACATGAAATTGTTACAATCTCACCCATGAGGTACTTCAACAAGACTATGGGAGAAACTTTACAATTACACCTCTCGATGGCTTCTTCAACACACCTTTAACTGATGGCTTCCTTTGCACACTTCCTACAATATTTCTCACTACTTCTTTTTATGCTAAATGAGGGGGGTAGCCTCTCTATTTATAGAACTTACAGGCTTATCCATCTTATCTCTAAGATAGGATAAGAAATCCACTCTGACGAATCATATTCCATACCTTAACTCTTATCTGTACATGTAAGCTTATCTCTTAAGATAAGATAAACCTTATCATTTTACATGGGTTCCACATTTTTAGAATTTTTACAAATAAAATACACAAAATATTTATGACCTCACTCCTTGTCCTTATTACTAATATAATATTCTAATTCCTAATCATGTAGACCCTACTTCTCTAATTACCCAAACTTTGACATTTTAACATTACCGGACCACTTACGACAAATATTTACTTTTTACAACATTCCTATTGTACTTTGACTGTTACCGTACTCCACATTATTTGCGGCGTCGTACTGGCAGCGCCGTTATCTTCTATCGGACGCTACTACTAATTACACTTAACAACATTCTATTCCTAATACATACATTAATGAAATAGAAATTATGGAGGAAAATTTTAGTGTCGACATCTTCCCCCTTCCTAGCTTCTACTCCGTCCTCGGAGTAGACTCTTCTGGTGCGTGGAAAATCTTCAACTTGTCGTGGTTGACCCATTTCGTAATGGGAGTGCCATCCAATTCCTCCAGTCGGTACGTACCATTTTCATGCACAGCTACTATTTTGTAGGGCCCCATCCATTTTGGAAGAAATTTCCTTTGTCTTCTTTTTTTGTATCTGGAATCATATACTAGAACCAAGTCATTCACCTGAAATGGAGACCAAAGGATCTTTTGATCAAAGTATTCCTTCTGCTTCATTTTCTTCTTATGGCTTGTATCCTTTGCTATTTCCCTCATTTCCTCTAGCAAATGAAGATGTACCAACCTTTCTTTTACTGAATCACTTTCATCCATCCTTTCATTTTTCATAACTCTCACAGTAGGAATATCAAACTCAATAGGAAGAACTGGATCAATGCCATAGGCCAACTGAAATGGAGAGTATCCTGTTGCTGACTTTGATGTTGCCCTATATGCCCACAATGCTGCATGAATCCTCTTATCCCATTTATGTACCTGCAAGGCTGCATCTTTTGCTAGAATTTGACACAACACAAAATTTGTTTGTTCCACCTGTCCATTTGTGCTTGGTTTGTATGTTGTTGCCTTCCTATGCTTAATAGAAAACTTATTGACTAGGGCTTCTACCACCTCATTAATGAAGTGGCTTCCTTGATCTGTTACAATTTCTAATGGACAACCAAATCTGGTGACAATGCGTTCATATATGAACCTTGCCACTTCATCCATGGAAGCTGTTTTCAATGGCCTAGCTTCAACCCACTTGGTTAAATAATCTGTGGCAACTACAATATACTTATTTTGACGTGATGTAGTTGGAAGTGGACCTACAATGTCTATTCCCCACTTTTCAAAGGGACCAAGTGGAAGAATAGGACATAATGGAGCTGATGAAGTCTTACGGTTACCATGTGTTTGACAAATATCACATGTCTTACAATAATTATAACAATCTTTAAAAAGAGTGGGCCAGTGATAACCTGCATCCAAGATCCTTCTTGCTGTAAGTTGTCCAGAGAAGTGCCCTCCACATGTACCATTATGGAATTCTTCTAGCAGCTCCTTTCCTTGATCACGTCCAACTGCCTTCTTGTACTGTCCATCAGGTCCTATTCGAAATAATGCTCCATGCAGTATAGAATATGGACGACTGGCTTGAGTAATCTTTCTCTTAGTCTTTGCATTGGCACCATCCGGAAACTTGAATTCATTTAGATAATTCCAAATATCTATGTATTCACTAGGGATTGTGTCAAGGGAGAACAATGCTGCATCGGGAAAATCATCATCATCACAAGATGATCCTAAACCATCATAGGCTCGAGAGAGTGCATCTGCATTGACATGCTTCTTTCCTGGCCTATCTATAATATCAAATTCAAATTCTTGTAGCAAAATTATCCATCTTGCTATCCTCCCTGATGGGTTAGGCTTATTGACAATATATTTCAGAGCCTGATGATCCGTTACAACTATAAATTTCTGCCCTAGCAAGTAATTTCTAAACTTCTTTACAGCAAAAATGATAGCCAGAGCCTCTTTTTCAGTTACAGTATAGTTTACCTCAGCACTGCTCATTTGTCTGCTCCCAAAGTAAATTGGATGTTCATTCCCATTTTCATCCTTTTGGCTCAAAGTACTACCTAGTGCTGCATCTGAGGCATCAGTGTACACAATGAATGGCTTGCTCCAATCTGGATTCTTCAAAACAGGTGAAGACACTAGGGCTTCTTTCAGTTGTCCAAAAGCTTCATGCGCCTTGTTTCCTGGTTCATAAGCAACATCCTTCTTCAAGAACTGGGTTAGTGGCTGTGCAATCTTTGAGAAATTCTTGATGAACCTTCTATAGTAACCCACATGGCCTAAAAATGATCTCAACTTACTTCTATTTACAGGAAATGGTAAATCTTTGATTTTTGAAACTTTATCAGGATCAGTACCAATACCATCTCTGGATACAACATGCCCTAACAAGACGCCTTTAGAACATCCAAAGACACACTTTGTAGGGTTTAGTGAGGCTTGTGCTTCATCTAACCTTTGAAATGCTGTCTCCATCTGGTGCAGGTGGTCCAACTTGCTCCCATAGATGCAAAAATCATCCAGAAATACTCTGATGAAGGTCCCAATGTAGGGTTCGAACACCCTATTCATTAAACGCTGGAATGTTGCTGGAGCATTACACAACCCAAAAGGCATAACTCTATAAGCAAACGTTCCCCAAGGAGTGGTGAACGTGGTCTTCAGCTGATCTTTCTCTGCTATACGAACTTGGTTGTAGCCGCTATATCCATCAGCAAAACTATAGCATTCCTGGCCAGCTACTTCATCCAAGATCTGATCTGAAAATGGAAGAGGGTAATGATCCTTCTTTGTTGCCTTATTGAGCTTCCTGTAATCAACACAAATGCGTAGCTTCCCATTCTTTTTTATTGAGATCACAATGGGAGAAACCCATTCTGAATTCTCCACAGCAAATATGAATCCTGCATCAAGCAACTTATCTATTTCTTCTTTTACAGTCTTGGAAAAATTAGGATTCATTCTATATGGCATTTGCTTTATGGGCTTAGCACCATCTACCAGCTCAATACAATGTTCTACCCAACTTACTTGACGGAGTTCCTTGTAATCAAAAGTGAATAGGTGTATGTACCTTCGAAAGAGCTGGAGGTAGGATTCCTTCTCACTCTCCATCACAGCATCACCAATCTTTATTTGTTGGAGACGATCATCAACTTCTTCTTCAGAGAATTTTATGGGGTCATGAGTTGGTGTGACTGGCAGGATATCCATGACTGAAACATCCACCTCGCTTTCTTCATCTTCAGTGTCCACTTCACTGGTACTAGAGTAATCAGAGGATGTCCAATCATCAGTTTCATCACTTGAATCCACAGGTTCTACTTTATGATGTCGAGGGATCACGTTTATCTTCACCCTCTCTCTACCACGTCCAAGTGTCATGAAACCTTCATTCCAGTAGTTTCTTGCATGAACTCTCCTTAGCCATGGTCTTCCCAGCAGCATTGGGTACGCAACAGTACCATTTTTCATCACCTGAAAGTCTACTACACATACCACACCCATAACAGATATTGCCACATTTGAAATTACACCTTCTGGTTTAGTTTTTCCCTTATTTAATGACCTTAACATAAGTGTTGAAGGGCGATCAATTTTTAACCCCAACATATTCATTACAGACTCAGTCATTACATTAACTGCAGCACCTCCATCAACTAAGACATCATGAATTGAAATACCATTACATAATACCTCAGCTTGTGGAGCATAGGGATCTGCCTCTGCCTCCAAAACAGGGACCTCAACCTCCTTCCTTCTTCGAGCATTGAGTCCACCTCGCAACTCCCGCCTCTTCTCAGAAGACATAGCCAAGAGTTGACCATATGTAATATTTGCAGGCCTTTTGGACAGATCTTCCAAGATGGAGTATGGTCCTTGCCCCTTTGAAATCAGAAAATCCTGCACACCCAACTTTCTTCTCCTATGTTTCTTACTAGTTTCTTCTTTCATCTTCTTAGGATCATTTCCATCTTGATTATCTTTTTCTTTCTTTCTTTTTGTTACAAACACATCTACTTCATTATTTCTGCTCTTATCTACTACATCAAAAGAATTCACAGGTGCTTTTCCTTTATCATTATCTCCCTTACTAGATGTAGAAGCTCTATCTCGACAATTATACTTATAATGACCCTTTTTATAACAACCATAACAAACAACTTCAGAAATATTTCTCTTGGGACCTCTATCTCCTCCCTGAGAACTAAATTCCTTTCCTTGAAGAAGATTAATAGTTAACTGACCCATCTTTTTGAGCAGATCTTCATACTCAGTAGATGTATTAGGAGAAATATTTGTGCTCACCGGGAGTGGTTGTGGATTCAGGACCAAAGGTGCTGGTGTAGGCTCTACTTTAGCAACAATTTCTTTGGGCTCCTCTTCCATGCTTTCTTCTTGCCTTCTTGCAATCTCCTTTGCTTGTTCAATGGTGGCTGGGCGGTCATACTTCACTCGTTGTCTGATCTCTGGCTTCATCCCAAGAATGAAGTGCTTACAGAGGAGATTATCCACGCCATTCATCAACCCATCCGCTAGTCCTTCCTTCCGGATCTGGGCATCGAGCTTCCTCCTTAGCTCTAGAACACGAGCATGATAATCCCTTATCTTCTCCTTCTCTCCTTGGGATAGCTTTGTGATCTCGATCATGAGATCTGCATATTTCTGTTGTTCACCAAATTCTTCAAGAAAACTTTCAGTTAATAAATCCCATGAATTTTTCACATTATCACCTAGCGTTTCAAACCACCTAAGTGCTGAACCATCCAAAAAGGTAGGAAAAAATTCAGTCCATTGTTCCCTTCTTATAAGGCCATTACAAATACAAGATCGTTTAAACTCTTGAATGAAAGAAGAAGCATCTTCATTAGATTGAGCTGAAAAAACAGGAATCTTTCCCATTTTCAAAAGTAACCACCGTGAAATACCAACCCACAAGTACAATTAACAAGACTTATGTGCACAAATAATTGGAATCACTATACTAGAAAGTGACTTTACACCTTTCTACAGTAAAATAGAAATGACCACGGTAAACTATGGTAAAACTTGACTTACTACGGTAAAAACTGACTTTACTGTGGTAAACACTATTCACAGTAAAAAGTGAAGTTACTGCGGTAAATACTATTCATGGTAAAAAGTGACCTTACTGCGGTAATTACTATTCCCAGCAAAAAGGACTTTACCAGGGTAACTACTATTCATGGCAAAAATGCCTTTAACATGGTAACTACTATTCACGGTAAAAATGACTTTACCATGGTAACTACTATGCACAGTAAAAACAAGGTTACCCTCCAATTGATTTTTGACTTAGTGGGAATATCTCTCCAGAAAATCCACCAACGAGGAATGGTCCCGGCAACGGAACCAAAATGTCATCACCAATCCGGCACTATGATAATTCTTCACCGGGAACTCCTCGTGCTATGATTATTTACTAATGCACAGCCTTTAGTTTGATGGATGTAATCTGGAAACAAAACAACAACAAAACACAAAAATACCATCGACTATGATAAGACGGAATGATGACAAATCTGAAATATCAAAGTAAATTATATTAACATGAAATTGTTACAATCTCACCCATGAGGCACTTCAACAAGACTATGGGAGAAACTTTACAATTACACCTCTCGATGGCTTCTTCAACACACCTTTAACTGATGGCTTCCTTTGCACACTTCCTACAATATTTCTCACTACTTCTTTTTATGCTAAATGAGGGGGGTAGCCTCTCTATTTATAGAACTTACAGGCTTATCCATCTTATCTCTAAGATAGGATAAGAAATCCACTCTGACGAATCATATTCCATACCTTAACTCTTATCTGTACATGTAAGCTTATCTCTTAAGATAAGATAAACCTTATCATTTTACATGGGTTCCACATTTTTAGAATTTTTACAAATAAAATACACAAAATATTTATGACCTCACTCCTTGTCCTTATTACCAATATAATATTTCTAATTCCTAATTATGTAGACCCTACTTCTCTAATTACCCAAACTTTGACATTTTAACATTACCGGACCACTTACGACAAATATTTACTTTTTACAACATTCCTATTGTACTTTGACTATTACCGTACTCCACATTATTGGCAGCACCGTACTGACAGCGCTGTTATCTTCTATCGGACGCTACTACTAATTACACTTAACAACATCCTATTCCTAATACATACATTAATGAAATAGAAATTACGGAAGAAAATTTTAGTGTCGACAGTCCCAGCCACCCTAGCATCCCCTCTGGGTTCGCTGATCCTAACTTTGCACATTCCTCTCACTTTTTACGAAGTTTATATCTGTTTGAGCTTCCTATCGTTTATAAGTCATCATTTTCATGGTGTAATTACAAAATTCAAACAAGAAAACCATATAAATAATAAAGTTATGAGACCATAACGAGGGACTAAACACTAAGCACTAGTATCACCACCTCAAGGTTGCATCCATCAAAGGATTAGTTATTGCTCCATTGTCATCCATCTAGCTCCATCACAATAGCGACAAAGGACTATTTCATTTGCATCACACTTCATAGGAGGGGAGTTTACTATTCCATGTACACATTATTTACATTCTACATCTAGTTATTTCTTGGCTACTCACAAAGTGTGACTCACACAAGACCACTTAGGGATCCTGCCCCTCCACTCCTCTTACTGTTGGCTCACCTACTGCACATCTTACGAAAATTGTGGCAATAATAATCTGACACATTCATCATGCATGTGTTACCCAACAGTTTTATCATGATAGGTTTTGGGTGCATCATTGCATCATCAACCTAAAGAATCAATGGCTCCATGGAGAGCATCTGAACCTCATATGGACCAGGAGGTTCACTAGTTGTGCTCCTGTAGGACAAACTGGCCTCACTCCTGGCCTCAATCAATTTTCTAGTAGCTCTCACCCATCTAAATATGGATTTGGGGGCACATCTTGAGCCATACCAAACTACCTAGATAAGTTGCTCCACTCCTAGAACAACTCTGTCACCTCCTGGAAATTTTTCCTCAAACCACATGGTGCATCGAATGCATTGCAAATTGACTAACTTATCCTCCAACTAACCACCATAGTCTTTATATGGCCTCCATATGATGGCTCCTGGTCCTATCCAGATTAAGCTATCATATTCCCTATAGGTGGTCATGTCCAGTCTCCTGCTATGGGTACCTACCCACCTCAGCTACAAATATCTCGGGCCCTCGCCCAATCATTCCTGTGGCCCACTGAGTGGCCTCAATATAGCAATGTGCTCATATGCCCATACATGTAACAAAGTTGTGGCTCCTAGTCCACCCCCATGATCCTCCTGTGTGAATCTATATAAATCTCTATACAAGTGGGCCAACATACATCACACCCAGGGATATCTCGTCCCATCCTCCTCTATACGGTGACAAATATCATGCATCTTATACAATATACCCACTCCACCATGCTCTACTGTCACCAATGACACTAGAATCACTATGATGAACTTCCACAACCATAGAACACTAGATCTCAATATAACATCTAAACTGATATGTGTATCTATTTGTACTCATGTCCCTGTAAAATATCACCTCGCTGCCCTCATCTGTCTCTGGGAATCCACTATACTCATAACCTACACTCTCTCTCCTATAATTGGTAATCACAATCTCTAATAAACATCCTCCAGGGTCACTGTTATCTCACCAGTAGGTAACCAAAAGGTATTGGCACACCATATCTCACACAATGCATTGAACGTAGACATATTATGGGGAATATCCCCCAATATA
Source organism: Taxus chinensis (assembly GCA_019776745.2). Classification (NCBI taxonomy): domain Eukaryota; kingdom Viridiplantae; phylum Streptophyta; class Pinopsida; order Cupressales; family Taxaceae; genus Taxus; species Taxus chinensis. The sequence goes on from CM034149.1 coordinate 163,710,052, forward strand.
GCTATGTGTCGTAGGCCGACATGGTCCAGTATATCCCACTCGACATTAGATAACCCCAAAGTAAGCAAAAGTGCTCAAATGATGACCCTACCATAGAACCATCTCTCGAGTGTATATCCCTCTACTAACACAACAAATCAAACAAAATTATTCCATTAGTACATCGTCATACTATACTTTACAAAATAATTCATCATAGCACTCAAAATGGAATCAGAATATAACATTTTAACATTACAACTGCCTAAAACCTACTCCTTGGACATCAGCACCCAGGAAAAGGTCACGAGTGCACCCAGAGATCAGGGTCACTAGCACCTGGAACTGGTATCTAGTGTCCCCAAAAGGACATTAATTCCCTAACCACTTCTTACCCAGGTCAAAAACGCCAAAAAATACATATGCATGTAAATTTTTCAAAAATTGGCAAAAACAAGCACATTTCACACAATTTTCTAAAAATATTCATACTTACCAACTCATCGGTCGTCTATGAAGCCATGGCCACTACTACTCTCTCGAATCTTGTCAAAATCGCTGCTCTAACATGTGGCATCCTCACATCTCAGAGATCTAATTTTCACTTGAACTCGGTACAAATGAAATCACTGTTCACTTTTACCTTTTACTATATATAATAATCTCTACTTTTCTATCTCTTATAGTTACTTTTTACAATAATTTTTGCAACTAATCACATGCCACACAGTTTCGCTCATATCTTGAGCCTCTTTACTATGTTTTCTTCCTTGTTTACACCATTCAGATCAAACTTTATTCTAGCACCATCCTGTACACATTGCAGAATGCTATATTCAAAATTTGGACACATGTACTATTCAATATCTATTCACATATGCGACTATAATATCCAATACTATTTTGCATCTACTATTACTTCACTCTTATACGTCTTACTTTCGGCTCAATGTTCATTTCTTCATCCCTAACCCTTTTACCAAAAGGGGGGCATACAATCAGGATCATCCTTATGATCTCTCTTCAGCTTACAATATAACTGATACTTTTATCACATCACTATTGGCAATATTTTGCTTTGATCCTGTTCAAAGAAAAGGAACGAAATCACTCTATGTTCAACATTCAAATCCTTTCTATTGTTTCAAATCCATTTCCCTAAAAAGACCTAATCTGGGGCCAAAACACGAAAAAAAACATCTCCATGAGTAATTTACTAAATACAACAATCTCAAAGAAACCTATTCTATCATTCGAATCAAATCAATCAATCGATTACAACAAGCATACTTTACTATCTCTCCCATATGACTTAACTTAGGATCTACATCACATTTACTATCACTCCCAAATGACCTGACTTGGTAGTCGCTTTACATTTATATTGCTTCTAGATGACCTAACATGGAAGTCGTATAGAACTATACAAATTGGGAGACACCTATGGGAGTGTGAGGCAATGGGACATCATTTCCTTCCCTACACTGTTCCTATGTAAGGGTTCTTCAATACAGAAAAATATAGCTACAACAACAAAACTAAATTTGGTCTCTATATGTCTGCAACAGTTGGACCTTTTAGGGATGCAGTCATGGATGGAGAGTAAAACTAGACCTCTCTCTCCAACACTCTTCCTCTAGCAGGATGACATTCAAATCCTCCCATTTTAACATACATAAAATTGGGTCAGAAATTGATTACTCCCTACCTCTTCAATATCCATTAGCAATAATCAAAATCTCCAAAATCCCCAAATTGTCTCCATGTTTCTCCAAGTGCTCATTACAATAGTTTTCTATCTCTATTTATGCCACATGGGTTTGACAAGTTGATCCATGGTTCTGCCACACTACAAATTCTTACATTCTACGCGCACTTTTGTAATTCATCTCCTCCATACTTCTCACAGGTATGTTCCTTTACTTCCTTTACACTACTTTAAATTCATTTTACATAGCATAAAGGGGGGGAAAATGTAGACACAAAATCATACACATGTTACTAGTTTACTATACCACCAAGTATGTTATTCATATGCACATGGATCTTAAGCAAGAAAAATATTCACTGGGGACAAACTCTATAGTCCATCCAATTGCTTTGATTGTTTCTATTTGTCTTTATGTCTCACATCTGTCATTGTTTTACCCATTTTTGGTCAAGTCACAGGGATCCTTGTGTATCGGTATTTTCACATCTTTCATCACTTTTCTCAGGACACCAATGCCTAGTTCTAGAAACTGAGCACCCAGGCACTCCTGTCCATTCTGGGTGCGTTGATTTCCTCTCTGTTCTTTTGCACTTATTTTGACATTTTTGGTCTACATTTTTTAGTTTTCTTATCCTTATCATGAAGGTCATAGTCGGCATGTCAAGTCACTAGTTGTTGAAATTCAAACAAGAGATCCATATATATACACAACATACACTACCATTATATTGTTGAAGGAAATTCTAAAGGGGAAATCATCATCTACATACTATCACTACCATCAAAGGGACTGCATTTCTTGGGTTGCATACTCTGCATACACTGCATAGGAAGGGGAAAGTGATGAATTCTATCCCACACATTTGCATTTTACCTAGCCATATTCTGCTCTCTTGGTCATCATTAGCGTGAGGGAAACCTAATGACATTATTTCACTCACACAGCAAACAAAGAAATACTTGGATTTTGGAATGTAGTGCAATGCTCGGTCATAAGTTCACTCTTCGAGTGACTACGTCGGGGTCATTTTGACTTCACATATTGCATATTTAATTCCTAGTTGATGTTTTTGTGAAATTGTGCAGGTAGCTAGGGTTTTGTTTTTTCAGGTTACATAGTACCCTTGAGTGATTAGGAGTGTGACATAGCAAGTGATCAACAACAAATAAGTGTGAAACCCTAGCGATACAGAAAAAAGTAGATGCCAAGAAGTTACGTAGTCACTAGCACCCAGGTGACCTCGCCTCATCCCAGGTGCTCGTGTCCATCTCTGTATATAAGCTTCAAAATTAATACTGAGCATTTCGACACTCTACCCATCTTGTTTATCAATTTTTCGAGTTGAGATGTATTCCAAAATAAGTGTAAATCATATAAGTCTCATGTCTCTCCTATTTTCTTACAAGGTTGCATCATTAGAGTGTTTAGTATTTGTATTCTACTATATTTTATCGTAGTAGTGCCTTTGAAATTAGATTTAATAAAATTTTATTTTTGTTAAATCATTTGGTAAACCCTACTCGTGATCATACACTTGGATCCTCATTTTTCTTATCTCATGGCTCCTAAAAATCTGGTAATCTCCTTGCATGAATTTCTTCAAATGCACCCATATTTCAAATATGTTCTTCAAAAAACCCTAGACACTATGTACCTACCTTGTAGTATGTCACCCGCTCAAGTAAGTGCTATTTTCAATCATCTATCTGATGACTCTATCAGACCTAATCCTCCATCCAATCAACCCATCTTAGAGTCCATTTAAGCTTTACATTCTTTATTTCAAGACAAAATTCAAGCTATGGAAACAATGATTACATCTCTTAAATTTGAAATCCAACATCTCAAGGATGCTTCTCAAGCCTATGCTAGTTATTATTCTACATCTCATTCTCCTTCTATGGCTTTTACATGTGCTCATATCAGTGACCCTCGAGTCTTACCATTACCGACACCTCTCTAGTTTGATTTCAATGCTACGTAACATGATATTCTTCCTCACCTCCTCACTCATAAATTGATCAACTTGAAATCTACTCATTCCTATCCCCCTTATCAGCTTGCAAAATGCCATGGTCACCCATATTGCAATTATCATCGAATTAATGTACATAATGAAAATGATTGTTATGCTTTAAAATGAAAAATTGGCCACCTTAAGCATTATGGTCTCATTTCATTTGCTACACAAAATGTTGATACATATTTATATCCAATTGCTAAACCTCATTGGGTTCCTAAATTTGATTCATCTATGTCTAATAAGCATCATGCCATCATTACTAATGTTCTTTCTATGGAAATTTAAGAGCCATCTAAGTAACTTCCTCTCAAAATCATTCCAACCCCTCCTTCTCTCAAGTCTACTACAACGTTATCAATCCCACATAAGCTACCACCATTTAATATCCCTCCCCATCCTACTCCACTTCCTTTTCCAATTCATTTTGTTAAACAAACTATCCCTTATATTGATGACCAAACACTAAGCATATACTATCATCACCTAAGCATGCATCTAAAGGCACCAAAATCACTTCAAAGCATCCATCTAGAATCCACTCAAGGGACTGCATTTTCTGCATACATAACATAGGAAGGGGAAGTTCTTTATTTCATCCACACATTCTATCTACATTGCTACATTCTAGCTAGCCTGTTATCAAGTGCAAATTGCATAAGCACATTCTAGGGAATGATTCTTACACACACTCACTAGAAATACACAGAGTCTGAGATGTAGTGCAACACTCAACCATAAGTTCACTCTCAAGGTGACCACCAGTGTCATTCCAACTCCCCATTATGCATTTTTTTTTGATTTTATGTGGTTTGTGGGCTTTTATAGGTGATATATGTTTTGAAAGTTACATGTTCCCTCGATGATCAAAGAGCAACACACATGCGATCAACAAGGAATAAATGTGACACTTATGTGACACAATAAAAATTAGATTCTGAAAATGTGATGAGTGGTGGAGATGCATCAGTATGAAAAACTAGAAAATCAAGAGCCCTTGATGAAGGAGGAGGCACAACAAGATATGTATGATTAGCTAAAGATTCAAAAACCTATTTGGCATGCTTAGGAAATGGATCGTTGAATATTTTGAGATTTTTGTTGTCATTGACTGGCTTGGATGCCAAAGGCTCTGAGAGCTCGATTGCATTATTTTCGATAATATCTTAAATGAGATTCCTAAGTTTGAAACATCGATCAATCGAATGCCCAACACATTGATGATAGTCATACCCAGCATTTTTTTCATAGTTGCGGCCTTTAGGGAAAGATGGATCAAGATTTAGTGCTGGTGAAAGCGTAATAAGATTTATTTCAATAAGTTGTGGTAATAAAAGATGAGGAGCATAAGGAAATTTTGTAAATGTACATTTTAGAGGTTGTCATTGAATCTTTTCAGGAGTAGAAACAACGCGAACAATAGCTTTTTCTTCAGTGGGCTTAAGAGATGACTTGAAAGTAGATTTGCTTTGAAACCGATTGGAAGATGAAGCCTGATCATGATATTTTAACTTTCCCATAGATAATAGTTTGCTTTCGCGTAACTTAAGTGTATGACATAGTTAATCAAATGATGGAGAGGTCTCAATGATGAAACTCTCTTACAATGGAGATAAAAGACTTTGGACAAACAGATCTTGCAATTTAGAATCCGTGAGTACATTGGTAATCTTAGCTAAGTTGTTCTTATACCATTATAAATAGGCATTTAGATCCTCATTAGATCCTTGTTTGAGTTGTGCAAGTTGAGCATAGGATATTTTAGAACTGATATTGATTGAAAAATGTGCCAGAAAAGCATCAGCTGAATGCAAAAATGATGTTACCGAATGAACAGGTAGACCATAGAACCAACACATAGTATAGTCTTGGAGACTCCGTGGAAATATCTTAGCTAATAATATCATATGATCATCCGTATAATCTAGACATGCCACATGAAAATCTTGGAGATGATCTTGAGGGTCACCATGGCCATTGAAGGTGGGTAACTTGGGGGTGACGAAGTTTGGAGGAAGTGCATAAGTGGAAATGATGGGTGAGAAAGGAGTGTGAAGGAGTAAGGTGGAATAAAGATATAGAGATGCACAATAAGTAGCCTATTGGAGTCAACATGTTTAAATTTGGAGATCCTGATAGAGAAAGGCTAGGTCTTGAGTGCCAGTGGAAGAGACTTGGCGTGTGTGAGAAATAAGAGGTGGATTAAAGTGGTTGGTGGGAGTAGGAACAAATACTAGAATAATAGAAGTAGGTGGAAGGTTGGAATTAGGTGGTTGAGTAGAATTAGGCATAGAAGTGGAAGTGGATGTAGGAATATTAAGCTCATCAAGACTGGTGGCCTCCTCATGAGAAACGAATAAGAGTGAATCTAGATCTTGCGGATGTTCAACAAGATGAGCATTTAGATCATGAAGGTCTTCATCATTAAATGGTACATGGGTGTCAGCCATGATGAAAAGATGGCAAAATACCTATAAGGAAGGTTGGGTTTTAGTGATGGGTTACAAAATGATTTAACAAAAATAAAATTAATGCTAAACCTTAATTGCAAAGTCACGTATGATAAATAAATGTTAAAGTAAAAATTTGACACAATAAAAAAATAAGTAAAATATAAAACCCTAAGTACAAGAGAGAGAGAGAGAGAGAGAGAGAGAGAGAGAGAGAGAGAGAGAGAGAGAGAGAGAGAGACTTCACTCATTTGCGCTTGATCCTAGAATTGTTATGGATTAGAAAACTAATGAACAGGAAGGGAAAACCATCGCAACTATACACTGTAAAATCTAGAGCTGTCGGATGAGGTTGGACTAGGGCTCCTAGATTGGGTCAAGGGCACATGGGCACCAGAGTCTGCTACTGGGCACTTGTGACTACACAGGTGGTCGAAACTTTATTTTTCTGGTGTCACACAAGTGTCATTGGTAGTTGTTGTTGGTCACTTGTATGTCACAATATGATCGCTGAGTGTGTTTGAAACTTGCAAGAAAAATATTCACTTGCAAAACCCACAATACCACATCAAATCCAAAAAGTAAAGATGCAATATGGTGATTTGGACTGACCCCAGTGGTCACCCGACTGAGTGAACTTACAACCGAGTATTGTGCTACATCTCATAATCCATTTAGTTCTTGTATGTGTGTGATAGAATCATGCCCTATGAAGCCCTTGCACAAGTGCACTTGATAGCAGGCGATAACTAAATGTACTAATGTAAATATATGTGTGAATGGAAAAATGAACTTCCCCTTCCTGTGCAATGTATGTAAAAAATGCAGTCACTTGTCCCTTATATGGATGTTAGATGGATGCCTTTGATGCTCTTAGATGCCTTTGGATGCAACCTTAGGTGATGATAATACATTCTCATAGCTTGGTCCTTTATTTTGGTCACATAGCTTTGTATTTATATGATTTCCTTTGTTGAATTTCGTAATTGAAAACTAGAAGGCCGACCCATAAGAAAATAAGATTCCTAAAATATAAAAGAAGCCCAACAAGAGTGAGTAAAGTGGAAAGAGGTTAGGGGGGCCCAGAGGGGACAAAGGCGCCTAGGATTTGGCATCCTGGCTAGGTGCTAGTGTTTGAAGTCATGGAAGATAAAGCAATAATGTTTTGACTATGCTATAGGGTGTGTAAGACCAAATATAAAATAAGAAACATAGATAAAAGGCCAAAGATAGCTGTCAATTTTACTATTTCTCTTGCTTAGGAATCATATGAATGCAAGTATGATTTTAGGACCTAGAAATGTATGCTTTGTATCTATAAAATCAGTGCTTGAAAACTTTGGCAAGAGTAATGTAAATGTTGATTACATTGTCTATTCACCATTCCCCTACTTAATAGTGTCAGCATCGAATGAAAGTTACATAAATATCTTCCTAGTAAGAATTAAGGAGATGCACAGGTTCTCATAACCTATAAAAGGTTTAACCAAGGATACATAGTATACACACTCATATAGAGTGACTTAAGGGAGATCGAAATGATCTAGTAGATGCTTATAGCTGCACATGGTTATCATATGTTATCAGATGGATTCTAAATATTAAATAATGTTGAATTATTTAGCAGAGAGCTAAATAATAATGATAATCATTAGAAGCATTTATTGAACTTAAGGGGTTTATTTTTACAAAAATCCCTTAATTTGGATGAATCATAACATGGGTGTTACATGGGAGACCTTACACGATGCCGATGAACTGGGATAAATTGGATGATATAATTTTTCTTGGTCCTGCTTATCTTCAGGATATGTAGCAATAGGTTGTTCTCATTAGGCATTGTTTAGAGCAGGCTTGTGCACCCCAAAAGGTGTATGCTGATACAAAGAGGGTAGAGTGTGAATTCCTTGCGGGTCAAGGTATTTCTCATAGTGTGTCCGCACAAAATTTTAATCCATTATGGAAAGGGATCTAAGTTATTCCCTTGATTTGTTGGAATTTTTGAGATTTTTGAGACTATTGGCTCAATTGCCTATTGGTCAGCTCTGCCGCCAAACCTATCCTATGCACATGACATGTTACACATCTTAGTGTTGTGGAAGTATGTTCTTGACACAGTTCATGTTTTGGATTGGTTGGCCTTGTAGGTGGAGGCTTAAGGACAATGGTTTTTGGAGTTTGTGAGTATTCTAGGGCATAAAAGGTTAGCCCTTCAGGGGTGATACTTGGACCAAGTTAGATTCCAGTGGGACATGTATGATGAGACTGGAACTACTTGGGAGGATGCGACACTATTGTGGGTCTGATATCCTTACCTCTTTCAGTGAATTCCTAGAGGAAGTAAATTCCTAGGGGAGGGGGATATAGTGCCCACCTATTTCTATATTCTCATTTTTAGCTATTTTGACTCGTTGTATCTATATTATCATTAATTACAAGATATTTCTACTGTGCTTTATTGTTTTAATGTGACATTATTTCACGACATGGTTAGTTACTATCATTAGGATGCTAACTATTACTGAAAGGTGGCCACTGGGGCACACGATGCCATGTTACCCAACCCTTTTTAGCCCTCAGAACACTAATGTGACCTTTCATTTGTCAGTTAAGCCCCTGAGAGCTAAGTTGGAGCCTTCCCTCTCCCTGCATGGATGATCACCAAGTGTCGTGATGAGACATGAAGTGGAAATTGATGTCCCTTTCATCCATTTGGAAAAGGTACATAGGGGACACAAAAATTCTCCCTCCCCCCTATTTCAACGTGGTTTTCATATGACCTAGTCTCAGCCCTTGTGAGGAGAAGGTAGTCAAAATAGGTACCTGATCTTCATCGGACAATTGCGGGAGCTCCATAAGGAGTTAGAAGGAAAAAAATTACTTGTAGAATAGATGAGAAGATTCTATAAATTATGGAATATTAATATTTTTCAAAAAACCCTGCGTTCTTCCTAGGTGAGTTCATTTTGAGCGGGCACACTCGGTGATTCCAAGGAAGGATGCCATTTTTGGAAGAATTTTAAGAAGAATCGGAAAATTAGACCCATTGCTACCATTTTTTCCATGATCAGATGAGGATAAAACAAGAAAAAAAATGGATTTTTTAAGGTTTCGGGCTTGTTCTTCACCAAAATGACTCCGTTGACCCCAAAGTGAAAAATCTTCGTAACTTGAAGAATGGTGTACATATTGACATGGGTTTTTTTTTTTATCATCCACATTTTCAGAGACCATTAGAATCAAAGTGGAATATTTTGCAAACACGCCCTATATTTTTTGTAGTGAAGAAACCTCAGTTTCTTATGTTGAAAATTTTGAATATTAAAATCTCCATTTCCAGAGCTCAAGTTGACGTGAAATTTTACAGTAGCACTGTAAAGCAAAAACCCATATCGAGAAAATTCGTTTCGTCAGAAACCAATATCTAGAAAACCACTTTCCAAAAATAGTAATCCTTCCTACATGGGTACTGGATAGTTTTGTAAGCCATCTCCAAAAGTAGTTGTGGCGAAGACGGTGTGCACTAGAGATAATCAGAAGATTAGAATGGTCGAGATGTGTCAAAAATGGTAAAAACACCCATTTAGTAAAAATAGTAAGTTCCCTATATGGGGACCTACTAAAAATAGCAATTCATTCCAAGAAGTGGTCGAGGTGAAGGTGGATTTCACAAAATAAGCATACAAGGGGATAAACATTCAAGTTGGCAACATCGGTTGGAGTTCAGAGAGATTGATTCTTACACTTACTAAAAATAGTAAGACGTCGCTTACGCACTTCAAAACAAGTACCTAATCTTTGATTGATGATTTCAGAAGCTTTGTAAGGATTCAGGAGGCAAAAAAATACTCATTGGAAAGCTAAGAGAATCCTATATAAGGTGGAATCATCAGGTTTTTAAAAAAGTCTTGGCACTTTTCAGTGGAGCTTATTCTTCACAGGGACCGTTGATAATATTGATATAAAAGGGGCCATTTCAAGGAGTTTTAGAAAAATGAAAATATGCAACCCATCTCATTGATCTTGGAAGGATTTTTTGAGTCAAAATCATATAAAAGTTCACCTAAAAAGACCTCTTGGAGCTTCGACAATCTCAATTTCAAGTTCACTCTCCAGGTGGGTCGAATTCTTATGTTTTGCCTCTCAAAAGTGCAAGGCACATTTTTGTGCACCTCATGTCCCTTTGCAAAGGTGCAATGGGGACAGTAAAATGCACCCATGTATACATTTTTATCTATTGCTCCATTTGATCCCAATTTTTTTGCATCGTGCGTGTATTTGCAATCCCCGGCTCTCCCTCTAGTTTCAGGTCTTAAAGTGAAAAATCACGCCTCTGGGAACAAAGTGGATTTTTCTATCCCTCTCGTCCCCTTGGTGTAGTAGGGATCGTAGAATGCGCCCATGAAGAAATTTTTCCCCACTGATCTGTTTTTCATGAAATTTTTTGCAAAGCGTGTGTCTTGCCTTTCTCTATCATGCCCCGCAGTTCTTGGATGAATTTTTTCCAGCTCAGTGCTGTGTTCGTGGATAAATTAGATATGATATGGAAATGAAGTTAAAAACTATAACCTCAAGGCATGAACCTAATCTACACTAAACCATCATGATAAGAGATATAAATAAGACTAACATCTATCATTGTATGAACTAGATTTAATCTGAACTAACATGATAAAGCTATTCTCTACTCTTTAGATCACTTAATTAAACATTAAACCTAAGAAGATCAACTTAGCAATCAAAGGTGTGATTATATGTTTTATGGTTCTCAAGCTTTCAAGAATGGAGTCTCACCATTAATGGCTTTAAGGCCAATGGTTCTCTCTATTTACTCAAAACTTGGACTATGGATGCAAATGGAGGTTATTAGCTCAAGATCAATGAAGGGAGTAAATTTAAGATCAAGTGTCTTATAGATTAAAGCTAATACAAATGGAATCCCAAAACTAGGTGTTCTTAGTGTTAATAGGTGTGAAGGTGTAAGTTGAATGGGTAGGCTTAGCCTTGTATTTATAGTTTTCCAAATGGAAGAGTTTGAACTTTGGGTGCATGTGGGACTAAAGCTCAAAAATCACTTTTAGATTAGATTAGGATAAACATGCTTTAGGCTTAGTTAAGCTTGGTTTAGGCTAGTTAACTAGGGTTTAGGCTAGTTAAACTTGATTAGCAAGTGATTAAAGACTCATTGAGAGTTGGGAGGGGTCTGGATAACCAATTGTGACTGATAGATAGCCTATGAAGCCTATAGAAGTGGTCTAGAGAGAACTAGGGAGGTTTTGAATGGTCAAAAGGAGGAATGTTTAGCGAATAAGAGAGATATTAGCCAAGTAATGTTGATTATAGGAGGAATATGACCGAAAGAGTGTCATGAATGGGCATCTGAGAATGGAGCAAAGAATGGGGAATTAACGAAGTGTCGTCAATTGATTGAATGGGAGGAAATGCTAAGTGTAAACATATTTTAGGTGTCTACATTTTCCCCTCTTTAAGGTGGTGTAAGCGACGTCACTTCAAAGAAAGTAGACATGTATAAACAAGTAGAAAATTTTGAAGGGATAGATGAAAAATGAGTAGAATGGAGGATGCCCCATCAATTGTCGATGGGGTGATAGAAGAACTTGATTGACGATCGAAAAGATGAAAGAAATAGAACAAAAGAAAGAAAAGTGTGAAGAAGAAGAGAAAGGGGATACAGAAGAAAAAGTAGTATGAGGAAGAGGGAATGAGCTAACATCCATCCAGTGCTTTTAAATAATTTTATTTTTCATCATATTTCTAGAGATCTTCATCATCGGTCCTTATTAAAAAGAATGAACAAAAGTGTAATATGACATGGAAAGCCATATATGAACAAATGTCCATTGTTGAAAAATACCTACTCCATGCAACATACAAAATGCAATGCAATACGAGGAAGTAAAAGATGCCTAACTCCATGCAACATATAAAATGCAATTCAATATGAGAAAGTAAACAAGCTAAACTAACAGATAAATAAGATGCAATGTATTTGTCATCGAGATTCAGTTCTAACCTATGTGAGTTAATGACAAGGGTTGATGATGGTGCCCCAAGCAAGGATACATGCAAGGGGAATAACGGAGGACACTTCGGTCCTATGAAAAAGCAATGTGCACTACAAAATAGTACTAGGCAACTCGTTACGCCCCAGAGTACAGACGAAGTAAGCAGATTAGTTTTTGTTGATGGAGGTAGATCAAGATGATCCGCGAGTCGTGCACATGAACAAGTGAGAACCAAAGAGTGATGTTTTATAGGTTGATTTTCAATTTTTAGAGGTTTTCTTAAACATATTTGAATGTTTTGATTTTTCTAACATATTTGAATGTTTTGATTTTTCTAACATATTTGAATGTTTTTGATGCTTTTGAAAGTTTTCTAAAACTATGTATAGGAAGACGAGGAAGTGTGGATGCCCCTAGTGATAGATGGGATGTACAAGGGCATAAGGCCACATGTGTACAAGAAAGGTGAAGATGTAAAAATGCCCCAGCGATTAGGTGGGAGTATTCAAAGGCAAACTCTTCATAGGTAGAAGCGAGACCCAAGGCCATTATGGATAGGTTCAACATGATGATGAACATAAACCAATGAAGTGTTAGGGAAGGAGCAAGGATGCCCCTAGCGTAAATTGGCCTAAAAGCACATGATAGAAAGGAAGGAGAAGATTGTTTTTGTGAAAGGGAACAAAGGTGTCTGAAAACATGGCAAAGAAGTAATCTTATACACATGGATGTTCTAAATGAAGTAGAAGAACGATGTGAATGATATGAATGTATATTAGAAGCCTTGCGATGAAGAATTGATTAGCCAAAGGCACAAATTGTGAGACAAGATATGGACTAAAGCAAGAGTCTGAACAAGGTCCAAAAAAAATGACACTTGGTAACATACTAATCCTGCCTACTCATAGAGATCCAATGTGTGCACGTGGAATTTAATTACCTCTAAAAGGGAAGATTTAATAGACAACAAGTGAATACACCCTAGCCAATGTGTAGGAATGATTTATTTTGATAGATGATATGTGATTTGTGAATGAAGGGTGGAAGGATAGCCGTACATTTCTCCACTGTCAGCCAGGCATCCATAGCCCCGATGGAGATGTATTTGATTCTAATCACAACATTGCTCTACTACTAGCCAGACATCCATAGCCCCAATAGAGTTTATTGTAAATACCCCAAGAGAGAGTAATATATCAATTTACTTTTTCCTTTGTAGCTTTTTGCTTTTGATTTTTTGATTGATTTTGATTCTTTTGCTTTCTGAAAACTTATTTCAGCTCTCTTGTTTGACAATCGGTTAAGAACCACTAGATGGCTTGATGAAAGGAAATGGAAGTGAATGTACAATGATTCAAAATTGGCTAGTGTCAACAAATATGTCCAAAAGTTCTTCACAACAAGTTTATTAGATGTTGATTGTGATAGGATCTCTAAGAGTTCAGTCGTTCTTTAATTTACCAAGGTGATGAAAGACCAGGTTCAAACGGATACCATAGAGATAAATGTCACAAAATGTGTGTGAAAAGGCTAACCAAAATATCACCGAAGGGATGAAAATGGCAAGAAGACTTGCAGAGGAAGAGAAAAAAAGGGAAGAAAGAAACATCCATGTGTACGCAATACTTGATTGCAATGTTTGATCTTTGTACCTTTGATTTTTGTTGTATTTTCTCAATGTTTTTGTATTTTTGTATTGTTTTGATTTTTAGGTTTTTGATATTTTTAAGAGGTTGGGACTAAAAACTTCACTATGTGTGGTAAGATCTAACAATAATGTTTGTGACTTCCTTGATAAGGGAGACTAGGCATGTTTGTTTAGCAAGAGTTATATTATCTCCGATCTCAATGATCGAGGTGAGCTCGTACTCAACAAATGATTGCGATTTATCCTGAAACATGGATTTTGTATGCGGTATCTTGAGTTCCCCATCCATAGGTTTTTACGTACTTTGTCGCCATACTTAATGGTTGCACGTTGGTGTGAATTCTTCAATCGTACTTGATTTAGAATTTTGATATTGTTTGAGTTGTTGTGGGATTTCAAGCTCTTGGAAGTTTTGATCTGATCTTGACAATGAAATTGTTTGGGTTTCTTATAAGATGATGTGTGACTCTGTCTAATACTGAGAAGGAGAAGAAGATGAATGATGAATGTTTATGATTGATGATAGGAATGAGATAAATGATTGCAGGCTTGCTCACAACCATTGATATAAGAAATATGTGACATATGAAAAGGATACGGTCCAAGAATCGAAGAGGATGGGCTACCAGGAGGTGAGCCAATGATAGAAGATGACAAAGGGCTACTAGAATATGGCCCTAAGATGGAAGAAATTAGGCTACTCGGAGGTGAGCCATGGCTAGAAGAAGATGACAAAGGGTTGCTAGGGTGTGGCCCAAGTATAGATGAGGAGGGACTGTCGACACTAAAATTTTCCTCCATAATTTCTATTTCATTAATGTATGTATTAGGAATAGGATGTTGTTAAGTATAATTAGTAGTAGCGTCTGATAGAAGATAACGGCGCTGCCAGTATGGTGCCGCCAATAATGTATAGTACGGTAACAGTCAAAAGTACAATAGGAATGTTATGGTAAAAAGTAAATATTTGTCGTAAGTGGTCCGGTAATGTTAAAATGTCAAAGTTTGGGGTAAGTAGAGAAGTAGGGTCTACATGATTAGGAATTAGAAATATTATATTGGTAATAAGGACAAGGAGTGAGGTCATAAATATTTTATGTATTTTATTTGTTAAAAGTCTAAAAATGTGGAACCCATGTGAAATGATAAGGTTTATCTTATCTTAAAAGATAAGCTTACATGTACATATAAGAGTTAAGGTATGGAATATGATTCGTCAAAGTGGATTTCTTATCCTATCTTAGAGATAAGATGGATAAGCCTGGAAGTTCTATAAATAAAGAGGCCACCCCCCCCTCATTTAGCATAGAAGGAAGTAGTGAGAAATATTGTATGAAGTGTGCGAAGGAAGCCATCAATTTAAAGGTGTGTTGAAGAAGCCATTAAGAGGTGTAATTGTAAAGTTTCTCTCCATAGTCTTGGTGGAAGACAAGTGAAGTCAATAACACTTGAAGTACCTCATGGGTGAGATTGTAACAATTTCATGTTAATATTATAATTTACTTTGATATTTCAGATTTGTCATCATTCTATCTTATCATAGTCGATGGTATTCTTGTGTTATGTTTGTTGTTTTGTTTCCAGATTACATCCACCAAACTAAAGGCTGTGCATTAGTAAATAATCATAGCACGAGGAGTTCCCGATGAAGAATTATCATAGTGCCGGATTGGTGATGACATTTTGGTTCCGTTGCCGGGACCATTCCTTGTTGGTGGATTGTTTGGAGAGATATTCCCACTTAGTCAAAAATCAATTGGAGGGTAACCTTGTTTTTACTGTGCATAGTAGTTACCATAGTAAAGTTATTTTGCCATGAATAGTAGTTACCATGGTTAAAGTCATTTTTGTTGGAATAGTAGTTACCATGGTAAATTCAATTTTTACCGTGAATAATATTTACCACAGTAAAGTCACTTTTTACCGTGAATAGTATTTACTGCAGTGACTTCACTTTTTACTCGTGAATAGTATTTACCACAGTAAAGTCAGTTTTTACGCGCAGTAAGTCAAGTTTTACCATAGTTTACCGTGGTCATTTCTATTTTACTGTAGAAAGGTGCAAAGTCACTTTCTAGTATAGTGATTCCAATTATTGGTGCACATAAGTCTTGTTGATTGTACTTTTGGGTTGGTATTTTACTGTGGTTACTTTTGAAAATGGGGAAGATTCCTGTTTTTTCAGCCCAATCTAATGAAGATGCTTCCTCTTTCATTCAAGAGTTTAAACAATCTTGTATTTGTAATGGCCTTATAAGAAGGGAACAATGGACTAAATTTTTTCCTACCTTTTTGGATGGTTCAGCCACTTAGGTGGTTTGAAACACTAGGTGATAATGGGAAAAACTCATGGGATTTATTAACTGAAAGTTTTCTTGAAGAATTTGGTGAACAACAGAGATATGCATATCTCATTATCGATATCACAAAGCTAACCCAAGGAGATAAGGAGAAGATAAGTAATTATCATGCTCGTGTTCTAGAGCTAAGGAGGAAGCTCGACGCCCAGATCCGGAAGGAAGGATTAGAGGATGGGTTGATGAATGGCATGAATAATCTCCTATGTAAGCACTTCATTCTTGGGATGAAGTCAAAGATCAAACAATAAGTGAAGTATGACCGCCCAGCTACCATTGAACAAGCAAAGGAGATTGTAAGAAGGCAAGAAGAAAGCATGGAAGAGGAGTCCAAAGAAATTGTTGGTAAAGTAGAGCCTACACCAACACCTTTGCTCCATAATCCATAACCACTCTCCCGGTGAGGACAAATCTTTCTCCTAGTACATCTACTGAGTATGAAGATCTACTCAAAAAGATGGGTCAATTAACTATTAATCTTCTTCAAGGAAAAGAATTTAGTTCTCAGGGAGGAGATAAAGGTCCAAAGAGAAATATTTCTGAAGTTGTATGTTATGGTTGTTATAAAAAGGGTCATTATAAGTATAATTGTCCAGATAGAGCTTCTACATCTGGGTAAAGGAGATAATGATAAAGGAAAAGCACATGTGAATTCTTTTGATGTAGTAGATAAGAGCAGAAATAATGAAGTAGATGTGTTTTGTAACAAAAAGAAAGAAACAAAAAGACAATCAAGATGGAAATGATCCTAAGAAGATGAAAGGAGAAACTAGTAAGAAACATAGGAGAAGAAAGTTGGGTGTGCAGGATTTTCTAATTTCACAGGGGCAAGGACCATACTCCATCTTGGAAGATCTGTCCAAAAGGCCTGCAAATATTACATATGGTCAACTCTTGGCTATGTCTTCTGAGAAGAGGTGGGAGCTGCGAAGTGGACTCAATGCTTGACGAAGGAAGGAGGTTGAGGTCCCTATTTTGGAGGCAGAGGCGGATCCCTATGCTCCACAAGCTGAGGTATTATGTAATGGTATTTAAATTCATGATGTCTTAGTTGATGGAGGTGTTGTAGTTAATGTAATGACCGGAGTATGTAATGAATATGTTGGGTTTAAAAATTGATCGCACTTCAACACTTATGTTAAGGTCATTAAATAAGGGCAAAACTAAACCAGAAGGTGTAGTTTCAAATGTGGCAATATCTGTTATGAGTGTTGTATGTATGGTAGACTTTCAAGTGATGAAAAATGGTATTATTGCATACCTAATGTTGCTGGGAAGACCATGGCTAAGGAGAGTTCATGCAAGAAACTACTGTAATGAAGGATTCATGACACTTGGATGTGGTAGAGAGAGAGTGAAGATAAACGTGATCCCTCGACATCATAAGGCAGAACCTGTGAATTCAAGTGATGAAACTGATGATTAGACATCCTCTGAGTACTCTAGTACCAGTGAAGTGGACACTGAAGATGAAGAAAGCGAGGTTGATGTTTCAGTCATGGATATCCTTCCAGTCACACTGGCTCATGCCCCCATAAAATTATCTGAAGAAGAAGTTGATGATCGTCTCCAACAAATAAAGATTGGTGATGCTGTGATGGAGAGTGAGAAGGAATCCTACCTCTAGCTCTTTTGAAGGTACATACACATATTCACTTTTGATTACAAGGAACTCCGTCAAATAAGTTGGGTAGAACATTCTATTGAGCTGGTAGATGGTGCTAAGCCTATAAAGCAAATGCCATATAGAATGAATCATAATTTTTTCAAGACTGTAAAAGAAGAAATAGATAAGTTGCTTGATGCAGGATTCATATTTGCTGTGGAGAATTCAGAATGGGTTTCTCCCATTGTGATCTCAATAAAAAAGAATGGAAAGCTATGCATTTGTGTTGATTACAGGAAGCTCAATAAGGCAACAAAGAAGGATCATTACCCTCTTCCATTCTCAGATCAGATCTTGGACGAAGTATCTGGCCAGGAGTGTTATAGTTTTGCTGATGGATATAGCGGATACAACCAAGTCCATATAGTGGAGAAAGATCAGCTGAAGACCACGTTCACCACTCCTTGGGGAACATTTTCTTATAGAGTTATGCCTTTTGGGTTATGTAATGCTCCAACAACATTCCAGCGTTTGATGAATAGGGTGTTCGAACCCTACATTGGGACCTTCATCAGAGTATTTTTGGATGATTTTTACATCTATGGGAGCAAGTTGGACCACCTGCACCAGATGGAGACAGCATTTCAAAGGTTAGATGAAGCACAAGCCTCACTAAACCCTATAAAGTGTGTCTTTGGATGTTCTAAAGGCATTTTGTTAAGGCATGTTGTATCCAGAGATGGTATTGGTACTGATCCTGATAAAGTTTTAAAAATCAAAGATTTACCATTTCCTATGAATAGAAGTAAGTTGAGATCATTTTTAGGCCATGTGGGTTACTATAGAAGGTTCATCAAGAATTTCTCAAAGATTGCACAGCCACTAACCCAGTTCTTGAAGAAGGATGTTACTTATGAACCAGGAAATAAGGCACATGAAGCTTTTGGACAACTGAAGGAAGCCCTGGTGTCTTCACCTATTTTAAAGAATCTAGATTGGAGTAAGCCATTCATTGTGTACACTGATGCCTCAGATGCAGCACTAGGAAGTACTTTGAGCCAAAAGGATGAAAATGGGAATGAACATCCAGTTTATTTTGGGAGCAAACAAATGAGCAGTGCTGAGGTAAATTATACTATAACTAAAAAAGAGGCTCTAGCTATCATTTTTGCTGTAAAGAAGTTTAGAAATTACTTTCTAGGGTAGAAATTTATATTTGTAACAGATCATCAGGATTTAAAATATATTGTAAATAAGCCTAACCCATCAGGGAGGATAGCAACATAAATAATTTTGCTACAAGAATTTGAATTTGATATTATAAATAGGCCAGGAAAGAGACATGTCAATGTAGATGCACTCTCTTGAGCCTATGATGGTTTAGGTTCATCTTATGATGATGATGATTTCCCAGATGCAGCATTGTTATCCCTTGACACAATCCCTAGTGAATACATAGATATTTGGAATTATCTGAATGAATTCAAGTTTCCTGATGGTGCCAATGCAAAGACTAAGAGAAAGATTACTCAAGCCAGTCGTCCATATTCTATTCTGCATGGAGTATTATTTTGAATAGGACCTGATGGACAGTACAAGAGGGCAGTTGGACATGATCAAGGGAAGGAACTGCTAGAAGAATTCCACAATGGTACATGTGGAGGGCACTTCTCTGGACAACTTACAACAAGAAGGATCTTGGATGCAGGTTATCACTGGCCCACTCTTTTTAAAGATTGTTATAATTATTGTAAGACATGTGATATTTGTCAAACACATGGTAATCGTAAGACTTCATCAGCTCCATTATGTCCTATTTTTCCTCTTGGTCCCTTTGAAAAGTGGGGAATAGACATTATAGGTCCACTTCCAACTACCTCACGCCAAAATAAGTATATTGTAGTTGCCACAGATTATTTAACCAAGTGGGTTAAAGCTAGGCCATTGAAAACAGCTTCCATGGATGAGGTGGCAAGGTTCATATATGAACGCATTGTCACCAGATTTGGTTGTCCATTAGAAATTGTAACAGATCAAGGAAGCCACTTCATTAATGAGGTAGTAGAATCCCTAGTCAATAAATTTTCTATCAAGCACAGGAAGGCAACAACATACAAGCCAAGCACAAATGGACAGGTGGAATGAACAAATTTTGTGTTGTGTCAAATTCTAGCAAAAGATGCAGCCTTGCAGGTACATAAGTGGGATAAAAGAATTCATGCAGCATTGTGGGCATATAGGGCAACATCAAAGTCAGCAACAGGATACTCCCCATTTCAATTGGCTTATGGCATTGATCCAGTTCTTCCTATTGAGTTTGATATTCCCACGGTCAGAGTTATGGAAAATGAAAGGATGGATGAAAGTGATTCAATAAAAGAAAGGTTGGTACATCTTCATTTACTAGAGGAAATAAGGGAAATAGCGAAGGATACAAGCTATAAGAAGAAAATGAAGTAGAAGGAATACTTTGATCAAAAGATCTGTTGGTCTCCATTTCATGTGAATGACTTGGTTCTAGTATATGATTCCAAATACAAAAAAAGAAGACAGAGAAAATTTCTTCCAAAATGTATGGGGCCCTACAAAATAGCAGCTATGCATGAAAATGGTACGTACCGACTGGAGGAATTGGATGGCACACCCATTACGAAATGGGTCAACCACGACAAGTTGAAGATTTTCCAAGCACCAAAATAGTCTACTCCGAGGACGGAGTAGAAGCTAGGAAGGGGGAAGATGTCGACACTAAAATTTTCCTCCGTAATTTCTATTTCATTAATGTATGTATTAGGAATAGGATGTTGTTAAGTATAATTAGTAGTAGCGTCTGATAGAAGATAACGGCGCTGCCAGTACGACGCCGCCAATAATGTATAGTATGGTAATAGTCAAAAGTACAATAGGAATGTTGTGGTAAAAAGTAAATATTTGTCGTAAGTGGTCCGGTAATGTTAAAATGTCAAAGTTTGGGTAAGTAGAGAAGTAGGGTCTACATGATTAGGAATTAGAAATATTATCTTGGTAATAAGGACAAGGAGTGAGGTCATAAATATTTTGTGTATTTTATTTGTAAAAAGTCTAAAAATGTGGAACCCATGTGAAATGATAAGGTTTATCTTATCTTAAAAGATAAGCTTACATGTACAGATAAGAGTTAAGGTATGGAATATGATTCGTCAGAGTGGATTTCTTATCCTATCTTAGAGATAAGATGGATAAGCCTGAAAGTTATATAAATAAAGAGGCCACCCCCCTCATTTAGCATAGAAGGAAGTAGTGAGAAATATTGTATGAAGTGTGTAAAGGAATCCATCAGTTTAAAGGTGTGTTGAAGAAGCCATTAAGAGGTGTAATTATAAAGTTTCTTCCATAGTATTGGTGGCAGGCAAGTGAAGTCAACAACACTTGAAGTACCTCATGGGTGAGATTGTAACAATTTCATGTCAATATTATAATTTACTTTGATATTTCAAATTTGTCATCATTCCGTCTTATCATAGTTGATGGTATTCTTGTGTTATGTTTGTTGTTTTGTTTCCAGATTACATCCACCAAACTGAGGGCTGTGCATTAGTAAATAATCATAGCACGAGGAGTTCCCGGTGAAGAATTATCATAGTGCCGGATTGGTGATGACAGGACTACTCTGCGGTATCCCATAGATAGAAGAGGATGAAGAGCTACTAGGATGTGGCCCAAGAATAGAAGGGAATGGGCTACCAGGAGGTGACCCACAAGTAGAAAATGGAGGGATACTAGGATGTGGCCTCAGGATAGAAGAAGACGATGGGCTACCCAAGGAGAGATTTTGATTGAGGAATGGTGATAGATAATGAATGATTGGGCAATGAGAAGATAGGCCATGGCTCAATGCTAGACCCCGACATCTCATCATGCTCAGAAGAAGGTGAAGATGGAATAGAAGAAGAATCAATTTCCATGACCTTAGGATCTTCCCCTATATTCTGATAAAAGGAATCAACTTATTTTCCCCAATACGTGAGTGTATCGAGTTCTAGAAAGAATCCTTGTTTGCAATCCTCTAAAGGGATATCATCGTGTATTCTAATTGTTCCTTCATTATGAGAGAAATCAATTAGTAGAGGTTGTTGTTCTTTGTCCATAGAAGGTTGAATAGAAGAAACAGGTCCGATAAGCGGGGAAGATTGATTGACAGAAGAAAATGACTCAAGAGAGGAAGTAGGATTGGTGATAGGTTCCTCATGAATGGATGATTTGGATTCAGACCTATGTCATTTTTCTAGAAGACGGCGTAATGTAGGTTGGAAAGCAGGATCACATAGTCATCCATTAAGTTGTGACGTAGGAGTCGAATTAGATGACTGACTAGTGGGAATCTGAGTCGTGGAACTCTTCGAAGGAGGAAGAGGTTGTT